>KK502433.1:550583-983601 GCA_000688735.1 Glossina austeni | reverse complement strand
ATATATATATATATATATATATATATATATATATATATATATATATATATATATATATATGTATACACAAAAGTAATTGCCAGTCTGGTTATAATTTAAACATGTTTTGAAAGCTTATAGTTTCAGTTTCCTTCATACAGCAACTATTTTAATTACATCTTTTCATTTGTTGATTTGCTATTCGTGTTTTTATACGCCCAATTTTAAGGTTATAAAAGACCTTGTTACATATAAATGTATGTAAATTTAATTATGTATGAATTAAATTGTGTTATGAAATGAAAACCAAAATTTAACAATTTTTTCTTTGTTTTGTTTACGTAAATACAAGCATAATATCCTTTATTAATAAAAATGACAGTATGTCAGTATGTATTCACTGTGTGCAATTATTTAACATTATAATTAGGATCGTACCGGATTGTCAGGAATATTTTCGGACCGATATTCGTTGTAGGTTCTAGAAAGAGTGTACGCGCTATTTTAATAGCTTGCAAAGGCACGATAGTTGATTGAACAATATCGATTTTTATCCGGCCTTGGTGGTTGTCAAATGCGAACATATTGGAGGAAAGCCTTAAATATTGTTCATAATTCGTTTTCGCGCCTTAGGGAAAGAAAACATATATATTTTATTATATATTTACATCTCTCGACAAAAACTGATTGTAAGTGGATGCCATCTTCTCGCCACTAGTACCATTTTGGGTATGCGCTTAAAATTTTCATGATTTTTTTTGTTTACGAGAGCAAATATGTGTTGTGTCACACCGCGTGTAATAGAGATAACAACAATAAGTTTTAAGATTGGAATATCTTAATTTACAAAGTTGAATTTGATATACAAATCGTTTTCATTTTAGCGTGCGCTGAACACGGTCCATGTTTTAAATGCCAGCATAAATTTCAATTTTCACCTAATACACGGAATTCAATCGTCACATGGAGATAAATGGAAAGTAGTAGCGAAAAATTTTCGTTGGAAATTTACTGCAAATTACATCAGACTACTGTATCGTTGCATGGACAGGATAGAACTCTGAGCGTACGAATATACTTTTTACAGAGAAAATCAACATTTAACTGTAAACGCTTTAAAATGTCAATAAAAAACTTTACTACTTCAGTTAATACAATTATTCGTTCATTTTCACGATTATATAACAAAAATTCTATCTCATTTTCACCTAAAGGCAAACTCTTTACGAAAATCCCAAATCGGAGGGTATCCAAATCTTCCAGTGATGTTATCTTTTTTTGTCAGAAAAAACTACACATCGCCCTAGAAGGGCTTATTTTTCATGAGAACCACTATATATATGTATGGAGGAATCCAAAAATAGAAGAAGAAGAAGAGTTCAAAAAATTGCACCATCTGATCCAAATTTGTCACATCAACGTAGAATGCCAAAATACTATTACATAGCGATTTTTATCGAAGAATTTTGAAAATTTCAATTTTTCTCATAAAAGACTCTCAAAACAAGGCGTTACAGGGGCGTGGCTGGAAAAGTAGGCCGATCTGATCCATTTTCAGAATTAACAAATTTCATCAAAATATCTCCAAAATTTCGATTCCTTGATAGAACATAAGAATCCGCGGGCGAATAGACGAGCGGACGATTAAAGGGACAGACAAGCTTAAATCTTAAAAAACGATTTCAAATTCATCGGTATAGTAAAAAGGGGGAATATATTATATTTAGTCCGTCTGAGGTGAAGCTTGGCAAATATGTACATTAAAAGTAGACATGAACGAGTCTACAAAGACGGACCGGCGTCCTATAGTAGTGAAGTGCTTATTGATATCATATCTCATATTAATATCTCATCAGCACTATTTAACGTTACTTATTGTTCGAACTCTTGTTGCCATAATCATTAAATTTGTGTACGACATTTAAATATATATTATGACAGACGTATATGAACTTAAAGTGTTTAGTAGATATTCATAACTCAGCTTATGCTTAAGTGCAGCTAGTAACTTTTATTTATGTGAGTGAATAATTACCATCTCACTAGTAAGCAGTAGTTAGAATGTTAATTCTCACATAACCATTTTAATATATACTCATGTGTAGAGACAATCGGGACTGCCTACCTCCATTAAAGAATCCCGTTGTGTTTACAATAGTTTTCCAACTTTTAAAACAATACGTTGACTTTAAGTGGTACCGCACAGTATTTCACTAACTCTACGACAGCTCAGTGTCTTCACACTATACAGAGTGCATTACGACTTTTAAAAACATACAAGTCGCGTGGAAATATCGAAATCAGCTTCTTCTTTTTTTTTAACAACAGCACTCCGACACTTGGATGAAGCTGTTCAGGAGAAAGCTTTTTTATTTTCATCGAAAAAGTTCGTGAAAAAAGTCTCACGAAACGGAGGGTTTGGTGATCAAAAATCGTCGATTGACAATTAGAAATCTTGTTGGCATCGCGAAAACGTCATTTATATCGTTTGAATGGATTTTGAATTTATTAAAAATCATTCCACAGTAAATCAATTTCTTCTTATTCGAATAAGATTCTTATCATCCCCCTAATAGCCTTTAATAATATGAGACACGCATCAGATATGACATAAATTGTCGTCTATTCCACAGCAACTGGTGCTGGAATGTTACAAATCCTATCGAGTCCTTTTTAGCGTACGACCTAGACTATGTAGAGTGCAACCCAATTCTTCCTTAATGCACTCGATTAATAGTACATTTCTTGGAAATTAGTGCGGTTTTTCTAAATAGTTTGAATTCCATGTCACGATTAAAACCGGTTTTTTTCTTAAAAATATATTGAAAAAGTATTTTGCAAAATAGTAAAAGTAAAACTATACATAATTGGTGGGTGAGAATCATAAAATAATTTACTTGAATGACTAGTTAAGTTAGTCATGGCATCTATTTAAAGAAATAAATTACACAGTAAATTACAATTATAAATGAAAAGACTGCAGCCGGTCAAGGCTATACAGTATTGTTTGAATCGTATTCATCCGTCTCTTGATTTCAAATTCCATTTATCGTGCTTTCTAAAAATGCTAATGTGAAATTTTATATAAAAAATTTAATAAAATTAAAATGTACTCGGTTTTGTTTTTATAACAATCGTTTATCTACTTTAATAAGTTTCATCAAACTTATAAAAGAAGTTTTCAGAAGGAAAAGTTTTCTTTTTCATTGAGGCAGAGCTTTAAATCTTTTCAATGTAATGTGTGAAGATTCATCTCTATGAGTTTTGTTGCAAATAAACACACAGTCATTAATAGTACATAAGCATCGAAGTTTCAGTCGACCATTATTCAAACATGGTCCTCAAAACAACTTAAGTAATTAAATCATTACAAGCCAAATAAATGTTGGAAGAAATGTTTTTACCTTTATTCATTAAATAAAAAAAAAACGTATTTATTGTTAACTGCAAACATTTTAGTGCCCTGATCAAAAGTCTTTCTGAAAACTAAGAAAGTTGCACTTACTTGTAGCCAATTGTTTTATACCTTTCGCGTGTTTAAAACAAACTCGAATAAATCGAAATTTTTCTCTGCTCGATAATATTGGATGGGCGTGGCCGATTGCTTTCATTTTTTACCTGATTTTATGGCTTTACGATCATCCAAAAGATATAGATGCAAATTTTTACCATATCAGTTGTACCTATTGTGGGGAGCGGAACTATGGGATCATTGGTTCACCTATAGATGTGCCGAAACCTTCACCTATTCGTGGTGCTCTATTGCGGTACTTCAGGGTAGCGAGGCCCCCTTCAATGGGGATTGTCTCTCTCCCTGAGGGATCCTCAATCAACTAATCTCTCCATTGCCAATGGTTATAGGCAACCCGCCCGATTAAGGCATATGCCAGGTGCAGACTTTACCACACAGACACATATCTGTATGTTTTGTCTGTTATGAGTAATAAGTTCAATATTTTTTAGTTCTAAAAACAACTGCATCGTACCTACACACAAATGGACGCACAGACGGACGGATAAACATGCCTCAATCGCTTTAGAACATGACCCTGATGAAGAATGGAAATAGGTTTCTAAAATTCCGTTCTGGGTGTTGTAAACATTTTGTAACAAAAAGAGTCCTTTGGCGGTGGGCACAAAAATCAAATTTTTTGCTATAATGTTTTTATCTTATTGTTATACTTTTAATATTTTGTGAAAGTGGGATGGCGTACATTATACTTATGTTTCGAACTCTTATCCTTAAAAGTTGACACCAGATAGCTATGCTGAGCATAAGATTTTCAATTGATTTGAATCGGGTTTACACAGAATTTTCGTTCTTTGGGGGAACGTGCTAGAAAGCAAAAATAGAAATAGAGAACTGAAACTTGATTTGCAGACTCTTGCTTGATTGCCGCACATCGAAATGTGTTATTGACCCTTAACTCGGTATAAGCATTAGGGGGAATCTTTTAAAAAATCATTGCAATCTGTGATTGTGATACACCTTGAAATACGACCAGAATAACCAGAACTTACAGGTTATAAAATATGAATGTGACACATACCACAAATACTTCTTAGGATCTGTCAAAAATTGTAAAAATTCTTCCGTTCGACTAACTAACCATTGATTCGAAAAACTAGAAAAATTTTACAATAAATTCTTCCAAGGTTTTAAACTATGGTATTTTCAATGAAATGTTGTGTTAATTATATTAACATAATTTAATATTTAAATAAAACTTAAACTGATATTCCGGGTAAGTGCAACACATTCAGGCTTCGATGATCAATTATCTTCGGGATATGGCTGAACTATTGACTGTGTTCAGTTAAGCACAAGTTGAATTTTATGTAAGAAGCTATAAAACGTGCCTCTTTTTGAGACAGTGTTTGTTGTTTTTTTCTTTTTCTTAATGTCTTAGATGCATTTAAATGCATCATACAAAGTCTATAAGGAACAGCTGGGTTAGATAACTGGTTGGTAAGTTCGCTGTTTTATTGTACGCTATTAAAACAGGTTTTTATCGACTTGACGCAAACAATTGGTATATTTAAGACATTTCGACAGACGTTAACTTTAAATAACACTAGCAGACGACAGTTGTTGTTGTTTTTATTTGGTACATTTATAAAGATTTTTTAATATTTTCTATATTAAGTAACTAGTTTCATAAAAAAAAAGAAGAAAATTATATATTTTTATGTACACTGCTTGCACAAATATTGTCTACTTTTATCTTTTGTCGTTTAATACAAATAATAGCGAGTGAAAAACAGTTAAGCCAACCGTAAAAGTTTAACCGTATAAGGTATTCATATGTATCATAAAATATTTTTGTTTTTGTTTTTAATTTCTTTTATCAACACACGTGCCTTTTTAACAGCAGCTACGTAAGACATCTTGGCGTACCGGTTATTTGGAAATACGATTTCTTAGGATTTATGATTAATTGTAAAGAAAAACTGTGTGCTATTTTCAAACAAAAAAGAAAAAAAAAATAAAATCTTAAAATATTATGTTTTCTCACATACAATACAAACGTACATTTTCCTAATGGGTATTGCCAATCAGAATCTAACTTAATCTGTTTAGTGTTAGATTTGGTACGCTTAGACTTGCAATAATGGTTTTTTTTTGCTGCGGTAACAATAACGAAAAAAGAAGAAAAATAGAAGAAAAAGAAGAAGAATTAATGAATTGCAACAAATTCTGCCTGACCTTGTTCCCAGTGAATTAAAAATGATTATTTATTTATTTACTTTTTCTAATTTTTTTCCTTCTCTCGCAAGCATGACTAACATAAATGTAAATTTTAACTTGACGTACCTAGATACGCAGTTCACATTACAACACTTCACAACTGTTTGCCAAATTATTTATATTTATTTAAAATATTCTTGAGAGTTTCCAACAAGTGTAAAAATTAAAGAGTTTATACTGTTTTCCAAGAATACTTAAAAGCCACCCAACATTCTTGAAATTAGCTACTTTTTGCCAAGATTATGCTTGCATTACTAAGTATATGATTCTACAACATGAAAAAAACTTATCGAGTTTGGTTGCCTTTCAAAAAAGAAAATTTGAGTTACGCTGCAGCTGCATGTCAATTTTATACAGATGTTCATTTGTTCATGTTCAAAGAATTTATAATAGAAACCATTTTTATTACATCGAAGAACATGCGAACGCTTCCTGAGGTAGCCGCTGACTACTAATGCATTGCATTGAACAGAAAATGTTAAGGCTTTAAAGGTTACAATACATGCATTCGTTGCATTCATCCAATTCTTTCTCGTACACATAGATATCTAACTCCCATCACACATCTTGAACAGATACGACATTTTCCACATTACCTAATATATCTAAATACGATACTATGCATTGTTAATTGCACAATTTCTATATATATGTACGTGTATTGGAAGAACCCTTCATTCATTCAATTGAGGTAGAAAATATACATTTTGGGCCTTGAGCTGTAAGAATAATTTTATTATTCGATTTGCAACACATCTCATGTATATATATGGCACCAGGATCAATTTAGTTCATATGTCCTCTAAGGGCGCAGTACAATTAAAAATCGTGCTCACAACATTTCAATCCAAATTAATTTAGTTCAAATTAAAATTAATTCGACACAATTTAATTGAAACTAATTCAATACAATTGTACTCAAATTCATTTTAATTCAAATCGATTCAATTGATTCTAATCGAATTAATATAATTTAGTTTCAATTCAAGCCAATTCAAAGCAATCCAATTCAAGACAAGCCAATTGAATTCAACTTAACTCTATGTAAATCAATTCAAATCAACTTTATTTGCTTCAATTTAAATGAACAAAACTCAGGCTGATTTATTCAGTCTAATGCAACTTAAATGAAAAGAATTCAATTCAATCCCGAAGCGACTGACGCTTAGCCGAATAGAAAAGAGTCGCGACTAGCAAGTCGGTGCTCGCGAGTGCAAATCGCGTTGCGGTACAATATAAATGGTCGTAGCAACAATAAAGAATGCTTAGTCGGTGAAGGCCTAAACTTACCTATTGGGCATACCAGTAGGCTACGTCCATATACCCGCTATCTCTTTTCCCACTAGTCTATAACCGTCACATATAACGGGGTACCCCTGAGTTAATCATTAAAAAAAGAAAAAAAATATCAATTTGGTTCCATCCAAATCAGTTCAATTTAATCCCTATCCCCATCAGCAAGCTTCACGTCAAAGCACTTCATTTCAACGCAAATTTTATTAAATTGAAATCAATTCCATATAATTTAAATAAATTCAATGCGATTCAGTACTTATTTATCCCAAGTTTACAAACATAAAAAAAAAGTTGCCTTCCAGTGAACGAAATTTCAATAATTTTATATTTAAAGTTAGTTTTTAATTAAGAAAAATTTTGCTAGCGCATAAAAGAGAAAAGTGGTGAGAAAAGTGAAGAGTGGGAGAAATTTTTCTCAATATTTGCGTGAACAACTATAGATTTTGATATGACATTTGACGCGATCTCACATTAACTTCGTCAACCACATTATCCACAGACCTGATAATCAAATTTCGGACAGTCTCAAAAAGTAACGAGAGTACAATTTCAAAATCAATCACTTACGATCCATGTAAGTAAAATAACATTACTTAAGTTAAGCTGTTGAAACGACTAAGATTAAAAAGAAATCAGGGGATTGGTATATTTATACCCGCTAATGGGTAGTTACGAGCCGTTCTAAACCGAATAAAGACAGAAATTTCATTCGCTTTTTTTTTTATAAATTTTTACCAACAATTATAAAACTTATTACAAAAAAATATATTTTATGGATAATTATTTGTGTTTTTGTCTTCTTTTTTTTTTCCTTTTTTGGTTACGCTTGATGGCAGAAGACTTTTGTTTTAACATAAATATTCGTGTACAACTGATTTTTATATCTTTTCAATACGTTACGCGGTTACTAATCTTTTGCAAAACAACTGCAGTTATTTGTGTTACATGCAAACTAAAGTCATGGTACAATTTTGTAAAATCTCCAACAAAAGTGGAAGAATTATGGACAAATCAATGAAAGCAAAATTCAAGAATAATTTTCAATTACACTAACAATTCAGATTGGGTTGTAAGTTGAAATGAATAAATGAAATTTGAAAAGTATGGAATTTATTTCTAATTTAGTTTCCCGTTCATTGAACCCTACTGTTTATTTGTTTGATTAGCAATAAAAGAAACATGTTTTTCTTTTTTTACTTATTCAAGGTGTTTTCATTGATTTACACCCCTTTTTAAAACGCGTAACATGATGAACGTGTTGTTGCTTTATGAAACATTTTTATATCCAGCACTGAAAGACGACAGCGTGATAGATTAGTTATTCTGATTGTAACGTCTAAAAACACGACCTAAAAATCTTTTAAAGATGTACACCATTTAATCCCATCCATCTATGCGCCCATCAATTATTGTTCGAATTCGAAAGGTCACAAGGCTTCCTCCTGCACAATTTATGACTTCAGTTCGCACCTAAAGTTGAACTATGAAGTTGTGCTACCCATACGCAATAATATCCACTAAAACTAAAAATCTCACATCAAAGCGTAATTTTGTAAGCAAATTTGAAAACCTACCGTTCGCAATGGTATTTGAACTGAAACTTATCTTCGGAGTATTATTCGACTTTAGGTATGCAGTCATTGGTATCAATCAAATTGTACTAATTGACTTTTTCCGAAATTTGACGAATGCAGTGCTCAAATCGAATTGTTCACAAATAACGCCGAAAACATCGATACAATGTTGTGGTTAATAACTCTTAACACAAAGCAAATATTAGGTAAAAACATGTATATCAGGAAAAATGATTTCGATCGACTATATAATTTTCCAATTATTAAGAGGAACTGAGTATGGACAACAACAATAAACTTTTCAATCATTAAATTGAAGCTTATCCACAATTCGACTTAAAATGAATACACATTTTTACTTATTTGGTTCATTTATTTTCTACAAACAAATACCTATTAAACGGCTTAGCTGCCATATGCGTAAACAGTAAACTATTTTAGAGTTGATTAGACTAATACGTCACAACCGGGCTTTAAATAGTTTGAAAGTAAACACATTTTCACTGCAGCTGCAAAAAACACACATTTTCAAAATTATTACAAATTTCGCAAAACCAAATTAACCCACTTTAAAAACTTTTTATTTCTTCAAGTTTATTGAAGACGATCAGAAATTCTTTCCAGGGTCTGAATAATGCAAGCAAATGTTAGAAACACAGATTTTGATTTCTTTAAAATTTTATACGTTACACATTATTAAAAGTCATGAACAGTGCTGCATGAGAAACTGCTGCCCAAGAAATCATGTAAAGAGGTCAAGGCACGCCCGTCCAATTGTACTTAAAATTTATTTGAATGAAAAGGTTTATCTACCATATATAACATAAGAAACATTAATTTCTGCCTGTCATTTCCTATTCATTTAATTTCTCAGTAATGTTTAGAAATATCTAAGGAAAGACTTTCTATTTGCTTTTGTTTCTTTGTTTTATGGAAAAAGAAATCTTTTACTTTAAATTGTTAATTAACGAATTTTCATTCGCGTTATTCATTCAAGCAAATCATTAACATAAGTGACTAAATACATATGTATATGGTAATGCCTCATCAATCACCAACATTTAAACTGAATGAAGAAAAAAAAAGAAAGAAATCGCTGTTGACCGATTTTTACTGGAAAAACAATGAAACTATTCGTCCAGTAAAAGCTGATAAAAAAAAAAACATCATTGTTAACATCCTTTCATCTTAAATGCCTGTAACAACTTCTCTCTCTCTCTCTCTCTCTCTCTCTCTCGGCTTTATTTAGGGATTTAATTCGCCCGCTTCTGGCAATGGTACGGTTCTCACTTCCTTTAAGATTGCTCACCTTTATCATTAACCCACAAACTAGCTGCTTTTATTAGCTAGCCATGAAATTCAATTAAATGCAAATAATTTAATGCAAGAAAACTTTGTCGTGGACGTAAATTGATCCAATACCCAACCTCTAAAATAAAGGTGACCACAATTATTGAGCAGAGAAGCATGAAATAACAGGCAAAATTTCGACAGCGACCAAACTGAAGCAGTTGTCTTTACAGGCAGCATGCATCAAAAACTGTGTGCTTTTTTTGGTCACGATCTTCAGCCCTCTTTTTGTTTTTTCACGCGTGAAAAATACAAAAGGTTCAATTCGCCAAAAAAAGCCCAATCGCGTTAACTATTTAAGTGGCTAAGTAAAATATTTGTATTAATCCTTGAATCAGAAACTGCTGCTGACGGCAAGTTACAATTATTTACTTAAGCGATAAGGCCACTGCAACTGCCTGAAACGGGAGGGCTTTCTGGTAATAGAATAATAATTCTGGCGTTATGATTGCCCATTGGTCATAAGGCAAAGCAACGCATTTTCTTGTCACAGTTTTTGTGAGTTTGTATTATACTTAATGTTCGAAACAAAAATTATAATAAAAGTCTCCTTCCAATCCTGTTATAAAACAATCACAAAAATCTCAAAAAGGAAAAAGCATGCGTATGACTTCTGACGCCTCCGTGACGTTGCTCAGAATATGGCTGTGTGTAAACGTTTCATTTTCAATAAAGGGAAAAAGTGGAACGAGCGGATAAAGAAAAATAGCGATGTCAGAAAAGTTTGAATATCTTTAGCTTATTCGACAGGTATTTTCATATACATTTAAGTGCTGTAGGTGAATATAGGCAAAATTTTCTAGTTTGGCCGCGTTGCAGTCCCAATGTTAACAATAGTTTCTAAGGGCTTGTTTGAAATATATTTCCATACAGATTCGCATAATATATGCGAGTCTCAAATTTGAGTATTTTTCCATAGCAGTATTTTACTAATTTCAAAAAAATGGTAACAATACAGTTTGTTTAACTTGTTTGGAAGGTATTTTCATAAGGATTCGCAAGGTGTCCAAAAAAATGTTTTATCTTTTCAAATTTAGACGGAATAGGCTTCCAAATTAAACTATATCTTAACCTTAATCACTTAGCAGTCTTAAAGTAAATAGTAGGTATCTTTGCTGGTTAAATTCGAATTTATTTTCACAGCCTTTCAACTTACATGGCCAGAAATCTTTGTAATTGATGTGGTCTCTGATGTGTATTTCTGGATCTACTAGTGGGTTTAATCACACAAACCATCCAAACCACATGTACAGTCAGCAACCATGCACTTGAACAGTCCAGTAAGTAAACAAATAACCGCAACTTTTGAAGAAAATGTCTTTCCGCAGTCCACATGTGCAAGGAGAATACGCAATATTAACGAAGCATGTCATTTTTGCAAAATCTTGCAAACTTGATGCTGACGAAAGCGGAGTGACGGTTTAAAAAGACTGTTTGTGCTCAGCTTATATACCGGATTAATCGACCAACCAAGGGGTTGGATTTTCTTGAAACTTAGCATTCGCTGCTATGCTATGATACGATGCCAATTTCAAAAATAATTTTATCGTTTAAATTAGAAAAAGTTTTGTCCGTTTTTGCGCAAAAAATTCACTTTCAACTTTTGTCTTATGTCTTAAAGAAACTTTGTTAAACTATATATGTACGATTTTGACTTAAAGCAATCCCCACAATAGATGCACATTTCAATTGATTTCGACCGCTAACTAACGACTTGAGGCAATAAGATTTCAAATTGAAATTCAAAAACGAGATCTAAACTCTTAAGCTTCGCATGAAGAGCCGAATCAAGCTTTCTTAGTTACTTTTTATAATTTGAAATTTCGGAGAAACAAGACCTATGACTACTGTTGAACGCTCATATCAATAGTTTCCTATTTCAATTTCCATATTTTGCACCTCGTTGCAATACACTTTTCTTTCTTTCACGTTTCTTTTTCATTCCGTAGAGTTGCTGCCGGTAATTTAATGTGTTTTTATAATAAAACCGTTCAAAGCAAATGAAAAAAAAAAGATGGAAAACGTGCAAAAAATTAATAATTAATTAAAAAACATCTTTCATATTAAACTTGAGCGGCCCTAATATTACAATAAACCTCAAGATCAATTAGTGACCGCATTAATTGAAAATTTTCAAAAAATTAATGACAATAAAAAAGTCGTTATTATTTATTTTGTAAAAATTAATAATGATTAATAATAAATATCTCCAGCAGCCGTGACTCATACGATTATAAACACACATAACGCGTATACACCTTTGCCTATATAATGCTAAAGTATTATTCATATATATATTTATACATATAATAAACGCAAAGAAATGAGTTAAAATGGGAATGTGGTTTTCGAAATTGGGAAATAAGTTAAACCTTGACAACTAAAATAACTCAAAATTATTTACACAATATTGTTACGAAATCATTACAACTAATCACTAATTGTGCGATTTACTACCTAAGTAACACTTGGCGGTGTAAGCCAATGACGGCTGCTTTGTTTTCTCCCATAGCATCTCATTTCAATATTTTATGACATCAGTGTCAATGAATTGTTTTATTTATTGAAATCAATTCTTATAAAGCAATAACAACAAATACTGATGGATAGTTTCGCTCAATGAATTTAAATTGTAAATAAACATCCTCTTCATGTATGCAAGGGAAACGTAAAAGATTAGATCATCTTTGGAAAAGCTGAACGACACTTTCTTTAATTTAATTGATTGTAAGATTCTATGTGTTTTTGGCATTTGATCCATCAATTGTTTACTGGGATAAATAAACATTAACATCGCACATAAAAATGCAAATATGTTTATGAAACAATTTATTAAGAAAACGAATTTTGAATACTCTTTTCTGAGAAACATTAATAATAGGTATAAATTGCATATAGATCAACGTTTTCATGCTCTAAAACAATTCATATAATATCATAGACCGAAAATGGAAATTTGAAAATTCCACCTACGCGATAGTTATCTCAAGCTTTACGGCTTTCGGACTTTTAAGACCAGCCAGATGTGCAGATGGATTTTGCTAGCTTCACTTAACATAAACAAGGAAATTGTGCTTTGTCAAAAAAAGGGCATAGAGGATTGTCGAAATGTTAGTCAAAAATAATAACCTTCTTTTAACTCAAGTACCGAGAAGCGATTTATACAATTACTTTCCATGATCGTTTGGTATTTTCTTTTCGTATTTTTCGATAATTAAGAGCCAACCGATATAAACCGTTTTTCATGAAGTGCGCATTCGAGTTATTAAAGTAATCACATGCAGACGTATCTGACGGATTGACCAGATTAGTTTTTAGCTTATTTTATTTTGGACAGAGTTAAAAGTCCTCGGAGCGAGAGAAGGTAAGTCGTCATGGCTTTCATGCTAAAAATAGAAAATGTTCTGAACAAAGCTGACTTACTTAAACTTCAAAGACAATTATCAAGCACAACTGTTTCAGTTTTGCAGATTTCTACTTCATTGCATGACACGCGTAGTCGATTAATGCTAGGCAATTTCTTAATGATTCCAGGGTCTTGCTTGAACATTCTATAACAACAGTGTACTTTTGAGAGTATTCCATTTTGTAACATTTTTTGTTTTTTATGCAAGAAATTCCATTGTAAATACAAAAATTGAGGCAAATTTTTCGAACCAACGTTGTTATCCATAACGGATGTTGGAAAATGGAAAGGCTTCTAACTCTAACGGTAACAAATAAATTAATCCATGAATGGCTCTAAAAATTTAATTAGCCTGCGCTGGTTATACTAACTCAAGAAAGGACACAAAGGTTTCTTGAGTTTATATTTGCCATAGGAAAAACTTTGTATGTGAATATTAAGGAATGTTATACCCTACACCAGGTGCAGGATAGAGGATATATTAACTTAGTGCGATCGTACGGAACAAGCAGAAGGGCGTAAGGTGGACCCACCTTTTATTATAGTGATCGATTCAAAATCATACTCTGATTTGATCTCAGCTCGTCTGTCAGTCTGTCCGTTTGTCCGCCCGATGTCTGTCCATGTAAATTTGTGGTCAAGGTACAGGTCGCAATTATCGAGATATTTTGATGAAATTTGCTGCAGTGACGTGTTTTGCCTCAAGGACGAATGCTATTAAAAATGGTTCGGATCGGTCCACTTTTTCAAGCACTCCCCATACAACGCCCTGTTCTGAAAAGTCATTAGGTGGGACAAAATTGTAATTTTCAAAATTTCTCGACCAAAGTGGTAGTATTTTGGCATTGTAGATTGGTTTGAAAACTTTGGACCTGCTGGGGCAATTTCTCATATAACGAAAACTGAAGTTCATATGACAAAAAGGTAAAATATTTAATGCTCCAAGATGACATTTTATCACAATAACAACATAAAAAATGAATTGTACCAAATTTGGATCATCTATGTCTATTTTTGGATCCTGCCCTATGTAAAGATTAAAGTTGTACGGGTCATGTAGCAACAATGAAACGGCTAATTCTGAGTGTTGCACAACAATTTGTTTAGGGGAAGCCTTTGACGAAATAAAGAAAACAAATAAGGCCCGTCCGGTTGTTTTTTAGCAAGACAATGAAAGCTATCACATATTGCGTCTAAAAACGAACTATTTAAACACTCAAGGAAAATTAAATTTATGGTTTATCCACCGTACATTTATCATCTACATAAGAAGCCGTTGAAACCATCGTAGTTGCAGGCGCCTTAAGCGAAATGGCAAAATGCTATGACAAATGAATCGAACCAAAATGTAAAGAACGTAGCGGAAAGTATTTTGAAAAGCAAGAAAGCAGTTTTTAATTATAGATTACAATAGTTTTGAGTGTTATGTTTAAAAAATAAATATAAAGCGGCACGTACACAACGATATAAAAAAATAATATTTGAAGATGTCTTAATCAAGCCGGCTCTTAAAAATTCGTTCCAAACTTTTCACTTTCATATCTGCCTGCATGGCCGAATAGGCAAAAGATCTCGACTAGCACTCGATGGTGGTACGTTTAAATTTCAAGTACGGTAGAATCTTCAATGAAGCCGATAAGCCTTAGATGGTAGCGCTTTAAGACTTTAGTTTTAGACCTTGCTACTCTGACTAATTTAATTATAAAAATAATAACGAAAATAATTTCATAACCTTTAGCTATTTGCTATCGGGCGAACGAACACAAAATATTTTTTTGCGCAATTCATTCGGATACGTGCCTCTCTGTCTGTCTGATTATGACACTTGTATTACTAAGCAGACGAACAGATGAATATGACTAAGCCAACATAGTAAGCAATCACGTTTTAATGCAAGCATTACAATTGTTTCTATTAATCAAGGGAATGATATTTAACAGGTACTTAAGATGAACTTTGGGTATCCATTTCTTAATCCTATCTATTTAATAAGTTTGAATATTTATCATTGCTAATCAAATATAAATATAAATTTACTTAAACATTTTTATTAACTGCGCTTGCTGAGCTACTTCACCCCTGGATAGAGACAAGGAAAAGACGCAAAGACTCAGAATCACATGCTGATCAAGAGTCTATATAGTTTTGAATACGTTGTTCTCCATGGTATAAGCGTAAGACTAAATTTAAAATTCGAGATGTTATGAACGGAATGTCAAAATTTATATAAATATCTCTGACCTTTGTTGGCAGGCGTAAAAACAGTTCAGTCATCACACAATAATAGGTTCTGAAGTTTCATATATATATATATACAAGGAAACTTATAAACTACTAATACTTACTTATTTAAACATTATCCTTAAAGAAATAATGTAAAAAATATCCTTTCATCAAGTAACTACCGAAAAGATGAAGTTTCTATGCGTGAAGACATTTTAATCCACATGCAATGATTCCTCTACACTTACTCGTACCAACTTCAAAAGACATTCAGTGTACAGCAAAAGCAGCAGGGAGTAAATATCGGGAATACAAAATGTAGATTTATTTCGAATTTCAAATTCGATGTCGGAATGTTTAGTTTTTTCTTAGCACTTATATTGGTTTCAGTAACTTTTTCACAAATACCTTTAATTTGCGCTCTGTATAAAATAAAACCTTTGAAAAGAATTCCGATTTGCTGTAAACTGGTTTTTGTAATATTTTTCGTTTTTTTGTAACTTTTTATAATTAAAAATATATATTTGAAAAATTATTTTACAATTTTTTCTTCCTCATGAATTATTTTATAATATTTTTTTATTTCCTTTGCTTTTTAACTTTTCCCTCTTAACGTTTTCATAAAAAGCTTTAACTTTTTTTTTTTATTTTATTTAATACTTGATTTCACATTTACGTTAAACTTCTTTCCTTTTCTCTCAGAGGTTTTCGTTCTGGCATCATTCTTTTCTTTATTTTGTTCGCTTCCTTACTTAATATTCTTCTTTTTGTCTGTTGTTGCTATTTCCCTAACTAAATTCTCTTTTCTTGATCTTTTGTTACTTTTGTTGTTATTTAAAATGCTTGTGCGAACAGAAATCTTGCACTCTTCGATTACTATATGACATGTAGTGTACCTTTCTTCTTGAACCGTTCAAAAGTAACTGAAAACAACAACTCACTGTTTTACCTGTTTCACGCTCAACTAACGCTTGAAGAGTCAAACTCGACTCAACTCAACGACTTGTTTGAAGCAAATATATTTCGCCTTCTCTATTCCTTTCTCTCTCTCTCTCTCTATCCCTCTTCCACCTCTCTTCTGTCAGACAACATTATTAAAAATAAGTGTAAAATAAAATCATGCAAAAGTTAACGGCATAAGTTTAACGTGGAAGTGCAAAAAGAATATCGAAGAAACTGCATCGTAGAATCTTCGTATAATGTTATTCAGAATGGAAACAAAAACAACAATCTCATAAACACTAGTCTTCGTTAAGCCTGCTGTAGAGTCGATTATAGTCTCATGTTGAACTGGCTGACCGACTCTTCGCCAATACATACAAGCGATTGTAGCACAACACATTGTTGCCATTGCATGTTGAGATCTATTTTTGGCTGCTCTTTGTTTTTTTTTTTTTTTATTTACTTTTTCTTCAACATTCTTTTTAACTTTGGCTTAACGTCATCGGCGAAGGTTGAGACTATATCACTTGTGTCATTTTGTGTACAACATAAGGAAGCACGCATCAGAGACCTGGTATTTGGTTATGCACATGATCAGCGTGAGATTCTGAGCCGATCTTAACCATGATGAACTTTTCGTACTTGTCAGTCGTAAGAAGGGCGCATTAATTTTGTCACTCCGTTTGTAACGTTTAAGAAGCATACACAAAGCGGGAGAAGTATTAAAGTGTTATTTAGACTCTACTACTTTAACTATCACTTTTCGATTTGGAAGCAAAACGATCCATGCCATGCAATATTACTTGTTACTTCAACAAGCTTGGTTACTGTTACATTAAGTTTTTAATAAGCTCATCAACATATTCGGAATTATAAAACGATATTTTTTGGCTTGTCACTTACACTACTAACTAAAAAGAAATCACATATGATTTACCAGAAATTTTTGATGTCATCCACAATAATAAGAACAAATTCTTACATAGACTTATAGACTGAATCTGACCCTGGTGCGAATCTTGTCTTTATTAGTTTTTACTTGACATAACACGCATTTCGCAAAAACTTTATAAAAATATATTGAAATATTTATATTTTTTCCAATTTTTTATTTATTTTTTTCAATTCTTTTTGATGTAGCAGATATTTTTATGAACTTAACATTACGATTTTTAAGGTTTTATACAATCTATGTGACCATGAAAATTTTAAACTTAGTTCACGAAAAGGTTGCCAAAATCGCGTGTGCGTGAATGGAATTTTATAGTGGCCATTAGGATATTTGCTTTAATGCATATTTTAGGCCCTCACGCATGGAATGATATAATTATTAGCCCCATATGTTTGAATGATAATTATAGAAGAAAATTTAATGTATTTTGTATTGCATTCCATTTGAAGCGGTCGGCTTTAGTAGCCATGCATGGACTTAAAAAAAAACTACAATTGCAAAGTGCTTGGCAAAACAACGACTCAAGCCAAACTTGTAGCCATTCTTCGATTAGTTTGCTTCTTTTTGATTTTAAGATGCATGAACAGACGCAAACATACAAACATACGGTTACTGTCTTCGTGCACCACACCAATTGTTGTATAGCATATATTATATTTTCGCGAATCTATGTGACACCAAGAAAGATTTAAGATAGACACACCTCTTTGCGTGTCGATCGATTCAATATCGTTTTCCAAATTCAGTCCAACTTCTCTGTCCGCCTGAGTTTGACAAAATTTTGCACATTAACTCGTTTTGGTCTAAGAAATATTGAAAATGGATTGGACCGGACCATTTTGTCGAACACTCGCCGTGTAACGCAGTTTTCAATATTTCTCGACAAAAATTGTAGAAAGTAACATTTTAGCATATAAAATATGTATGGAAAACTTGGATCGAATGTATGTGTGATTAAACTTCTCTCTTATAAACGTTCGTACGAAAAGTAAAGCTTTTTACGGGAAAAGTTCAATTTGTAATATTTTATGATAAGAATTTGTTCGCAACAATAATTTAACATAAAAATTAACTGTACAAAATTTGGACCAAGCAGATCTATTGTTTTAATCGTTTATAAAGGTTCCAATGAAAATAAGTCATTATATAGCAACACTGAATTGAAGAATAAGATCTTTGACAAAAATATGTAATTTGATATATTTGAAGCACATCAGTTCACACTTTGATCCTCTTTGATTCGTGAAAACCATGCCTTTCTTATTAGAACTAGGTATAATTTTTGGGACTTTAGGTTAAGTAATGTACAGTATTTAAAGGTCGGCCTTGTCTGGCTATAGTATTTTAACTTGTTTTTATTTCTACTTCTTTCTTGTCAGTGATTTTGTGACCTATTTCGTGTGTATCGCACTATGTTCGTTATATTCGTAGAAATTTATGATCGCTCATCCTAACATGTCTTGCATTTTAATGTTTTATGATACGCACTTGTGCCCAATTCAGTACCAAGTAGAAAAAATGATAAGAATTCACCTAATGTAGGGTGAAAAGAATTATTAAGTGTTTGTTAAAAGAGAAAATTTCAATTGGAAAGAATTAATAAAATTGTCACAATCACAAGTGAATAACGTACCTCTGAATGAGGTTAAGATGAAAGTTGCTTTTTTGAAAATAACCTAATTTTACAAAGCAGTATGTGCATGTTAAGCGATTAACGAATAGAATCCTTTCTCCACACTCTAAGCATCTAGTTAGTATAGCATATAGAAAAAGGAAAGAGATAAGTAGAATTGATTACCACGCATAGAATGTGATTCACTCAAAATGCGGTTAGCAGGCTTGGTAGCAGCAGTCCGTCCAAAACGTAAGCACTTTGCTTAAGCACTTGAAGAGCAACTTTTCAAAAGTTGCAATATGTAAGAAAATAACTACTGCCAGACTTGCCTTGACATCTTAGTCCTCGAATTATTGTGGCAATTACAGCGATTAGAGCTCCCAGAAATTATTCATGCGATATTCTAAATTACGGTTCGAATTGAAATCGGTAGAGACCTTTCTACGTTCGGGTAAACTACGCCAACGGAGATATCTGCTCAACTCAGTTGAAACTTTTCTTTTCTGACGAACATATGCGTTGACTTCTTTCAGAAATGCCTTCATGTAAGCGCAAGTTATTCACGAAAGAGGACACTTTAGGTAATTCTATTTTTTCTTTCCGTCTCATACTATTGCATGCGGATCAAGATCATTTGTGAACTCTCTTCTTTTTAATGTATTGGAAAATATACCTGCAACATTTTCACTTTCTATTTCATTCCGCAAAAATACTCTGGCAGAATTACCCACACACATAAAACGTCGGTAGCGTCAGGCATAAACATTCACTGAATGCCATATTTACTACAGTTTTGGAACTTGCAAGTTTCAATTAAAAAGTAGGCAAATCGTCCAATATAAGAGAAAACCTACGTTTGAAAAACTCATTTTACATAAGTTTGGAAATCGCTGTTTGATATTGTTATTGTACTGTATTTGTATATTGATTATTACGAGAAAAATTTCTTTATGGTTATAGTCGCTTGATTAAAAAGAAAAAAGACTTTTTGCAGAATCGAATGGTATAGATATATATATATATAGATATGTATATATTTGACATAAAATTGATCCTTTTAAAAACCAAACGCTTTCCAAAGGAGGACAGAACACATCTGTCTCGACCTCTCATTCGCAACGCCTACAAGTATTCGTTCAAGACCCCAAACATATATAAGTCGATTTAAATTTAAGTCGATTTCGTCAATTTACCTGTACCTTTACCTTTATCAAGTTAACATAGCCACAATTAGCATAAGTCTTTTCTAACTCTAAAAAGTGGGTATTAATAATATGTATGTACACGTATCTGAAATACCACCAAGCATATGTGTTCTCGGTAATCGGAGCAACGTAAGACAACAAGAACGTAAGACTTAATTAAATTAACATTGCGGTAGGAAATCTAACAGTCAAAAAAATTCGGATAATTTATTTCTCTCAGAAACAATGAAGAGCAAAATTGGAACAAGAAATTCGACAAAAGGCCAATTATTTGAAAGCCCTGCTTATCAACATTTCATCTTGACTAGAAAACAGCGCAAAAACTTGAAGATTTAATAATATACGACACTAATTATATTTCTATACGTTTGGACAAAGTCCCATTGTCATCGGCCAATAATTGGCGCACTCGTCCGCGCGCTACAATGCCTATGGAACGAGTTTTGTGCTGATCGGTGTGGTAACTGCATGATTTTTACAATTAACAGAGAGATCAAAATTTGATAGGGTAACTCAGAAAAAAATTGATGTTGTCGAATATTTTCACTGACCATTTTTAAACTAATTTGAGGACCAAACTGAACCCAAAAAGACCAACAAGAGATTATTCGAGAAAAAGTTTATGCTTTTAGTTATGGACTCTCAAAAACCGTAATGCTGATTTTCTCACGCACACGGTTTCGCCATTCGCCAAAAATATATATCATGTATATGCAGGATCCCTAATGTACATAGCTATATATTAAGAGCTTTTATAATATTGTGGGGAGTATAAAAGCAGAGTATGTAAAAGTGTTATTGTTTTTCAAAAGCTGTAAGAGCGGGCCACAT
Source organism: Glossina austeni (assembly GCA_000688735.1). Lineage (NCBI taxonomy): Eukaryota > Metazoa > Arthropoda > Insecta > Diptera > Glossinidae > Glossina > Glossina austeni. The sequence continues at coordinate 962,479 of KK502433.1, read as the reverse complement.
TGACGAACGAGTAACAAAAAATCTGTGATCATTACTTGTTGCATACTTGCTTTAAATGATAGGTATCTGCGATTCGCTTCTAAGCACACAACGCTTTCTTACTTATTATAATTGCGAAATGCAAAAATTATTACAAAATTTACAGAAGATCAAACTATACGGAAATAAGAACCAATTAAATTCCATTTTGCCATGTAAAGACCTTGGAAACTTGAAGTACAAAAAATAGTCGATAAAAAATATAATAATTGTTAACAGAAAGAAAAAATAAGCAATAAACAATCTGCAACCGGGTCTATGCAACACAGGATGTTCTTGATAATAATGCAAGCACACAACGGTAATTTACGATCGTAAAGCAAGTACACACCAACTGAAAAGCGCCAGAACGTACCGAACTTAAGGAACTCTTTTAAATTCACTAAAGAACAGCTAATCTTTGGAGATAAACTTAAAAATTAAGATATTTAAAGACATTTTTCAAAATTTCCTTCTTGCAAATTTTTTGAAAGGCAATAGAAAAATGCGATACATTCGAAGATAGATCGGCAACTTTTATTGGAACAGAATGTTGAATGTTGACAGTTGAATTATTTTCTACTTTTCGACTACTACCGTTTGAGTCTTTTACTAAAGAATTTTTTTTTTTCTAAAGTTTTGCCTCTTATATGTGTATGTTCTTTCTTCAGAGATAAACTATTGTGTCATTGAAAAATAAAAAGAGGCAAACATAACTAAAACGTGCAAACCGGTAATTGGCTCTGTGCTTTATTGACTTTTCTACATCAGAGGGGTGCACGAATGGCTTACGGCATATGCATATGCATTCTTTGGAAGAAAGAACTCGACTGCAGCTACAATTAGTAAGTAAACTGACTCATATGCATTCGATTCGATGGAATTCTAAAAGGAGTTCAGGAGTAGAAGAAAAGAGATGCACAATAATGGATCACACAATTTAGGCAAAAAACAAGTAGGAAAGTTGCATTCGCCTGATATTGTTGCAATGCTTTGTTATTAATAAAATGGCAGTTGGCCTAATATGCTGCATCGTAACTTTATTCATTTGTGCTGAAAACTTTCAGTCACATTCTTTATTCGTATCCACTTGTGGCAGCTGACAAAAAGCCTTCCTAGATATTTTCGCTTTTTTTTCCAATTTCTAAGTACTAACTAAGCACACATGCTTCACTTCAATTCATATATATGTTAAAGCTTTTAACATAAACCAATGGACAGACGCAACTGAATCGAGTAAGGATCGTTTGTGAATCAACGGTACCTGTATTTACTTTACGAAATCTGTCCTCAACATTTTTGAATATTTGAAATAGATTAATAAAACCAGTTATATACCGGTTTTTGACAGTCGAATAGGTATACGTTCATAACCGCTCAGAATGTCTATAGCTACCACATACACATTTATATTTTCGCGTTCCACAACGGCATACAGCGAGGTTCAAATATTGAACGGAAAACAAATTTTAAATCTTACTGCGATAACGCAGCGAACTGCTCAACTATTGCGAATGAAGGCGACGATATTAGTTTTAATGAGAGGACAAGTCCTTCGGTAACAGATATAAGAAGAACCTGTTACCTGCGGACAGATTTACCGCCCTATCAGAACGCATATGTGATTGTCCGTTGCTCAACGCTGATTAACGCTGTCAAAACTGAAATAAGAAGCTGAAACCAGTCAAACCAGCCCGGTTTGATTTAACAGCCTGTTTTTGACAATGATTCTGATCGGCTTTCAATCGTGCATATAACATTGACTTATAAAGCGTGTTTTACGATTATGCGGTTATGCGTTCATAAACAAATTATTTTTTGTTGGCGCGCTCAAGCACAGAAACGTAACTTATTGTATTTAACTTATAACCACGATGCCGTCGAAGCTATCAGAGCAGAGAGCGAATCTTTCTTATGTTAAAAGGACGATAGTTGAAGGCAATTCTCGCCGCCTATGATTGCTTTGCCTGCAAAGAAATTTGTATCTAAAAAAAAGAAAGACGCTTACGGTGACTCTTTTTTACAGATCTTCGTACATTGTTAAATAAATTAGCTGAAAGACATTTAGCGAGGAATCTATCAAACGTGTTTATGTTAACCTTAATGCTTTCCTCGATGTTACATTACATTGGTTTTGATAAGAAACTTGTAAGCGATTTAACACTGCCGAAAAGCTTTCTTTGCTACACGTAACGATGAGTTTAATCAATAATAATAAGGATATGTCGTGTTCAACGAGCGCCGTCGAATAAACTGTGTGGTAAACCACTTTCATTGTATACGGAAACCATCAAATTGTAAATTAACGGCTAAACTTACCTAGAATTTTTTTATTTCATGTCCTCTGATGTATCTGATTAGATGCATAAATTTTAGCAATAGCTATCACACATAGATTGCAGTAAACGGTATATAAACCCTCTCGCTTCCCACTGCGTTGTTTGCTGTAAACTGCTTTTGCAAATATTCTTTAATTTCGAATTCTTGTCCTTTTATTTATAATGTAATTTTCCACTCTTTGCCAACATTTGGCTTCTGGCTACACGAAAAGCATGCTTTCATTAGCGAAGTTTCTATCTTTGTATGCAGATAAGATCACAAGTTCTTGAAATAGAATAATAATTATCTAAATAGTTCAAAATTGCCAGTTTGTATTTTTGCTGGTCCTGATTCTATCATGATAAGTCTTGATTTTGCGTAGTCCGGGATCCTGACACTGATTGTTGCTTATTTGAAAATTAATCTATAAAAATTAACGTTCAGATTCCAATGTGATTCTTATATATAAGCCACCCACTTTCTGCTACAAGTGAAATAAATTGAGACAACCATTTCCATTTATCATTTCCACCAATTAATCATCATTAATCATGGGTCGGGGATATTTTTAGGTCTTACGGTATTTTTTTAACATGGTCTTAGGGTACTTTATAGTCTTCGAGTATTTTTTAACATGGTCTTAGGATATTTTTATGGTTTTAGGATATTTTGTACTTATAACACTCTAGTCGTTATTTTTTCTCTTCTAGTACGTCCTCTAACGTTTACCACAGCATAAAGGAATATTGGGATTCCTCTTTGCAGCAAGAAGGTGAAAATTGTGCTATTCGTTGTTTTTTATATTTGCTACTCCTAATTTTGCTTAAAAGTTCCATTCAATTCTTAAAAGTTTCACCCAATTCTTAAAAGTTTCACCCAATTCTTAAAAGTTCCATCCAATTCTTAAAAGTTCCAACCCAATTCTTAAAAGTTCCATCCAATTCTTAAAAGTTCCACCCAATTCTTAAAAGTTCCATCCAATTCTTAAAAGTTCCATGCAATTCTTAAAAGTTTCACCCAATTCTTAAAAGTTCCATCCAATTCTTAAAAGTTCCAACAACTGCTCAACTCCTATATATGTAGCAGAGAATTGCTACAGAAACTTGCTAGAGAAACAAGCTGAATCTCTCAAGCTATATCACCTCCTCAATAAGAGAGGCCTTAGCGGCCTGGGACGCACATGAATAAGAACGTTTGGTATATCGTTTTGGCGGTCTGCCTGTAGGAGCGTTTGTGGTAAATCTCAAACGTGATTTGGCTCCAAGTATAGACCATGCTCATGGATATGATAGTGTTTTCACTTATGTTAAAAAAATCTGTGGTGTCCTATCGAGTTAATAAAAACAAAAAGGCTAGTAAAATAGAGAATAAGGCTAGTAAAATAGAGAATATTGTGAAAAAGGCTAGTAAAATAGAGAATAAGGGTAGTAAAATAGAGAATATCGTGTGTAAGTTATCATTTTGTTTGCTAAATTCAGAGAATCTATATATTTTTATTTAGTGAGAGAAAATTCTCAACGAGAAACTGCCGCACACTTAATAACTGTTTACAAATATAAAATGTCTCCAATAATCACATAGAAAAACTCGTTATGAAAGCCGGCTTTCCATTTTAGTGAACGTTGCTGTTACGCACACATGTGCAACATTTATGTTTGTGCAAGAATGCTCCAAATTATTTGGCAAAAAAAATTCAGAGCTATATTCACCATTTTTCCAAAGTAAGCAAAAAGATTATCATGATTCGTTATAATAATGAAGAGAACGGAACATTTTTTAGACTTACTCTCTTAATGAACTTATTCTAGTATGAAGTATTCTCCGACATGTTCTAGAAAATACAGGACGCTGCAATATAAAGTGGGCTTAACAAAAAATGTAGCTTTCCCGTTTTCATCGCTGCAGGAATTCCTCTTCTGCCGACAGGATTCTGATGATGTTAAGAAAAGGGATACAGCGCATCACTAAAACGATTTACATTTCGGATAACGATTGCTTCGAACATACGATCTAATTACAATAATTATCAACTTTGATAGTATGAAGTATTTTTTTTACCATTTTTTCCATGCTTCTATCGAAAATTCGCGCGTATCTTTTTTACCATTTTTTCCATGCTTATACCGAAAATTCGCGCACAAACAAAGTTTTATGTCAATGTGTACAGAAAAAAGAAAGTCGCTTAAGTCTAGTCCTCTCTTATGTTTATTTAATTTTTTTTTTTTCGTTTATTTAGCTGAATGATTTATAGTTTATTTCTGCACTATCAAATTATGAAAATACGCCACTAGCGCCAAAACAAAAAAAAAACATTGGAACAGCTGTTACGAAAAACAGTATTGCCACACTACAATATTCATATTCTTATGAACAAATTTATGCACGGTAACTCTTTCTATATTTACAAGAATTCATATTTCTTTCCCATCTGTTTTCATGAAAAATTTTTATTTCCATTTATTATTTATGCTCTCGTTTTAATTTAAACTACTGTAAAGAAGTTTTTGTTAATCTCCCTAACATGAAGAGAAAGATTAAATGAGCATGAGAGACTTGATATTCTGTCAGTTGTTGAGATATTTTTTATATAGAAAAAGTGAACGAATTATAAAAATTTTTCTTTTCTTTTTATTATTATTATTAGTGAAGTAATGAAAAATAACAAAGGCAGAACAACTGCTAAACCAAAATATTAAATTAATAAAATTAATAAAACGGAAAGAAAACTTTAAAAGAGACAACAAAGTGTCGATTTCACAAAACACCCAAAGAACACAAAAGAAAAAAACAGGCGTAGAAACCTTTTTACTGGGAGGAAACTAACAACAACAAACATTCGCCGACGCGTTTTCTTCTAGCTACCAACACCTAGTTTAGGCACAGGTACAGAACTGTTGTGATTTTATTGAAAGTAATGGAAAATTCTCCAACAAGTTTTGCAAAATTTGCTCTAAATGAGGCTTCATCGTCGGCCTGTTCCAGAGAAACGCAGTCGTTAAGTTGTATTAGCGGTGGGGCGGCGGGGGGTACAATGACTACATCGTCTTCGTCAAATAATAGTCCGATTCTAGCATCAGCTCATACCACTTCATGGCTGGCTGCTTTGCATGCACATCATAATAACAATAATAACAATAATAATGAGTCAGAGAAGTCTACCATCAGCATTTCGCCATCGCCTTGGCCATGTCTGAGTTGTGACAGCCAAAAGTTAGTGGGTAACCGGGTCAATCTAATTGAAGAGGATGAGGGAGGAGGTCAAGAAAAAGTAATTTAGACAAGATTAGTAAATGTGGCGTGAACTATGACATTTTGAATCTTTTCCAGTATACTTTAGCCTCAAATGGTGCTATTGCTGTTGCTTCTTCCGCCTCTAAATCTTCACACTTAGAATTAGCTACATCTACAGAGACTGATTTTGATGCTTATGATTTATGCGGGGCTGTTTCTCTAACTCCTCCTCCTATTATGGAAGAACAGCTTGGAGCATCTGCTGTAGCCGCATCAGGTGGTCTCTCTAATCGTACTTCTTTAAATAATTCCACCGAGAACCTCAGTTATGTTAGCGACAATTTTTATGGCGATGATGTAATTATTTTGGGCGAGGACGGTGATGCGGAGGCGGATGAGTTGTCTTTGAATTCCGATGATTGCATTTATGCTTATCGTGGGGAGGGAGCTGATTTTGATATTTCTCTTCAGCCCTTAGCTGGCATGGGCGGCTGCTTCGGTGGCTTAAGTTCCAACAACTGTGGAGACGAGGAGACTGATTTTTTGGAAATGGATTTTGAGCCAGATCCTCTGTCCGAATTAGAATATAATAATCAAACTGCCTCGCTGACGACGACGGTAAACTTAGATGCAAATCTTACGAATTTGATGCAAAGAAATTCGTGCCATTTAACATCGCCTAGCGCTCAACGACATCAATTATTTTCGTCACCCATAGATGATTTGCCACCACCACCTAAAGCTTTACAAGCCCAATCTATGTTAGGTAAAAACTTTGCACGCGTAACTTTGCATTTGGATCAAATACAGAGAGATTATAATGAAGAGCCTTTAATGAACGATTCTCGGGAACGCTTGAACTCAGCATTAGACACGCACAGTATGGAAAAGGAATTCGCTCAAGTCTCAAGCCAAGAACAACTAAAGAGTGCGGCTCACTCTTTACCTAACACTTTACATCAGCATTTTGCTAATCGCAGTGTATCTGAGTCAGCGGTGGTCAACTCAAATACAGCCGGTTTGTTGGCTCCTCCCCTGAATTCATTAACACAGAAATCCCCATCCAAAATAACGGGAGCTAAGCCGAAACGTTTGTCTACTTTTTCGTCCACGTCTTCAACATCTTCCAAAAACTCTTCCAAATCCAGGAATTCTTTAAGGTCAGCCTTTCATCCTACCACCCTTTGCAGCAGTTCTAGTTTTGATGAGCGTAGTGTCAGCTGCTCAGAATTTCGTACTGAACGTGATCTTAACACCACAAATGCTTTACCTAATGCACCGCACACAGCACCCTCCACAACGGCTGTGTTAACCGCTCCCGAATTCAATTCATTAACAGAGGATACTTGCTTAGATTGCTTGGAAAAGGAATTTCTAGCTAGCACTATAGGCAAAGCGCTAGACTCACAAGACTGCTCCAAGTGTCGGAAGCGGTTGGGTAGTCTGGTTTTATATAATCGATCCGAGCACTCTGGTTTTAGACGAAGTGCAAGTCCGACTTCAACCTTTTTTCTTAACGACCCAGCATCAACAACTTGTCGTCTATTTTCGTGTGAATTTTTGCACACCCAAGCACGCAAAAGGCAAGAATGGGACTCATATGTAAATGAAAAATCTGTAAGTCAAAAACAAGAAGGTAAAGTGGACAAAGAAACTGGCCGTATGGAAACAACGGACAATACGAATCAAAATCTTGATAGTAATACAGATTTCAGGGTAGGTAAATCAAATCGGATGAACAGAAATAAATTTGAGAATCATTATTTTTTAAGCTTTTAAAGACAATTAAACCGACAGAAATGGTCTGTACAACTATACCAACAGTAAATATAAATGAAACAATTCTAATGCAGGCTTTAGTAAGTGGTTGCTTGAAACTCAGTTCGAATTTTATAAATTTATTTTTAATCATTTAATTATCTTTAATGCTCCTCAAGGATAAATTGCAAGTTTCCTACAACAAAGAGTTGTTACATCATACGTTTGAAAAATTGTATACTCAGCATTTGAATAACAGTTCCTCACACACAGCACCATTATCAGCAACGTCGACTTCAGCGCCATTAACCGCGCCTGCGGAATATCGAGATTTATTACATTTGCTTCTGGCCGCTTCGAAAAGTAGAGGTAACTACTTGAAACTAAAGAAAATCATTGAAATAATAAGTCAGCAAAAAATTGTGGTACAGTTTAAGAAGGTAAGAAAGTGAAATAGACGATAAAAAATGTATAAAGGAATTTTGCTTTTCTGGTTCTTCAGGACTCTGCGATTACTGAAATGGAAACAATTCAAGTAAATGTCACTGATGTATTACATTATTGGCCTCTCTATAAAAACTTGGATAAATTGAAACGACTAGACCGGCGTTTCTTAAATAATAACGTCTTAGGTGCGTACCACCCGTATTTTTTACCTCTACACCTCCGTCAAGGATAATATGCTGTTTTTTCTTTTCGTTTATAACATGCAAAACAATGTATCAAAATACACTCTTGATAGTCATAAGACTTTGAATTGATTTAACTATGTCCATTTGTCCATCCATCGGCATGTCCCCTACGCTCAAAGTTGCAAAGATTCTGGAAGAGAGAATAAAGTTATTCTTAGACGCTAGTCACGTTTAGGACGTAGGAAAAGAAGTTTATAAAATAGTCTGCATTTACCGTAGTTGCAAAAAAACATTGCAAAGTATGTAGGTTTTTTTTAAAGAGCTAACGCCTTTAAGAATAGTTATCAATTATTTAGTACAATGTAAATTTCTTGAGAGCTCTACAGTTTATTATCTTTATATTATTCAATTCAATGTTGTCGTCTTTGACTTCATGTAAAAGTGATGAAACTATATGTAACTTTGAGCAGCCTAAGATTCAATTCAGCGAAATATGCTTTGAAGTTGTAGTTGATACCTAGAAAATAGGTCAGATCCTGTTCTAAAAAATATCTGGTTGTGTTACATAAGTGATTTCATACTTGTGAAGGAGAATATTTTAACCTACATAGTTATGCTTTCAAAACCGTAATAACAAAAAAAGAAGAATAAGCGGCAAATATAATTTCCCGTTTGCGTTATAATGCTTGAATTTTGTTTTCTGCATTTCAGGAAAAATTGCTAACGTCATAAGACAAGCTCATCAACGTTGCACCGCGCGCAGACCTTTGCCCGAATTCATTTCAATACCGCAGTATTATCCCAGTGGATTTCTAACATTAACGAGAGCATGTTGAAAATGTATTCTGTAAGTAAATGTTTTCAATGGACTGTTGACGAGCGATTATGATAATCAGATGAATGATTAAAAAAAAAGAGAGCTAACATTTTTATAGCACAATAAAATCGTAACTTTTTTTTCATTTTATTTATAAATACATACATAATTGTAACATCTCCTTACTTGAAAAATTCATTACGTAGAACAATAAAATAATATACTTATATGAATGCTTATCACCAATTATATAGAGACACATTAAAAACTTAACCTAAGTAGTTGTACGCTTTAAATGGTAATAATAATAACAACAAGAAACACTTTAATATTAATGTGTTTGTTAAAATAAATGTTTGTAAAAGAATCGACAAAATCAAGAAAATAATTGCATTCATATATAAATACCTAACATTAGGTTTTGAAAATTTTAACGCAATCGTGTTTTAAATTAAATGAATTTGAACAGATCTTAAATGAAAATTTCAGATAAACGATCATCATGCAATTATACACAATAAAAAACAATAAAAATTTCAAAGGTAACGTCAGATAAGGAATCGGAATATTTGGATGGGAAAAGATGAATTCAAGGGAAATTTTTGTGTTAAACATCGGAGCTTTGTTACCTTATCTTAAAGCAAAGAGTTCATTTGCTCGTGACACGCATCGAAATAGAAATGCTGGCTAACGTGATCATGCCTTTCGCGAACTATTATTATTATATATTATTATATTATTATTATATTATTTGTTGTTGGCGTTTTCAATTCATTTCATTTGTTTCACAAAGAACGCGATAAAAAGTTGTAATTATGTTGTAATGCAATTATATTCCATGTTTTAAGTTTGGAATTAAGCGTTACTTGCACAAAGCCGTCTCCAACAGGAAACACGATGACACAATCTGAGGAAAATCTTGAACATAATAATAATTATTTAGCAAACATAGGGCGAACGTTATGGAAAATTGTTTTTTATCGTTCTCGCTGACGAGAACGCCTTTGGCAACAGAAGACTGCAAACTTTTTCACATATTAGGTTAATTGGCAAAGTTCGCAAAGTCGTTGAAATTATGCAAAAGCCCCTTAATTGAAAAGTGATGTAATTATTCAATCTCTTAAGTGACATCTTTCGTATTTAGCTTCTATAATTTCACTAAATGAAGAGATTTTGTCACCTAGAAGCAATGTGCGGTACTTGATGCGAAAGTCGATCTATATATATTATCTTAATAAATGCAAATTTTTGCTTTTCTCCCAAATATTTATCTGCAAATACTCCTTTTCTCGAAAATTTATTGGCTGAGAGGAAGCCAGCGAAATGCTCTTTACACGAAAGTTGTGTCATTACAATTTGGTTACCTAGGAATGAAACCACAGAACTCAGTCACACAAATCGCCCAAAAATTCACATAGTTGTTAAGAAATTTCTACTCAACTGCAAACCTTTCACAAAGGTTTTTCAAGGGCATTTAACTTTTTAGGTGTCCAACAACGGCTCAGTGGAGTTGCGTATTCGTTGAATTCATTTGTCTAGCAGGTAAAGACCTTCTGAAGCCGATGCTTTCTTTCATAAATGCTCACTAAAAGTCCGCAAAGCAATGGGAAGCTGGCTTAACGTCAGGTATCTCTTGTTCACAACTATATCAAGCAAAGAGAAAACTATTTGGGATAACTATTATGAGAAACTTTAAAAGTATTAAATATAAAAATTAAAGCAAAAGAAAAAAAAGAATATATTAGAAAATAAAGTATTCAAAATAAATTATTTAAATATATAGAGGAGATTATTCAACCTAAATGGTTAATAGAAGAATAAGCTATTAATTTTCGAAGGGATGTTTGGTTTAAACCTCCAATAGCTCCAACTAAAGCTGATATTATTATTCTAATAATTAATAAATTAGATAAACAATAAGAGATTAATATTAATGGAGCAAGTTTTTGTCAAGTTAATAATAATAATGAATTTATTCATGATAGGCCTTCTATAACCGTTGGGAATCAGAAGTGAAAGGGGCTGAGCCCCTTTTTTAATAACAAGGCAGATGAAATTATAATTTCATTTAAGTTTGAGTTTCTATTAAATTCAATAAAAACTACAATAATTGAAAATAATAGAATTGATGAGGCTAATGCTTGAGTTAAAAAATATTTTATGGAAGCTTCAGTTGGCAGTCAATTCCAATTGCGCGACATCTAAAATATTGATGATCATTTGGATTTGTGCTGGACTCTCTCTGTTAACGATTACAAGTAAATTTTCTTTGTATTTACAAATACTTTTGTGCAAGATTTTTAATTTTTTTACACACAGTCATTGAAGGACCTTATTTTTGTAAATTAATATGTCAACTAAAATGATGCTGTGTGCAACGATTGATGACACATAACTGACAAGTTAGCTTAATGTTCCTTTTTATTTTCATTCATTATTTCCATAATGAGCTTGAATGCTGATGTCAATTAATTTAACACCATTCCGGTCAGATTTTGCTTTTGTTTTCGGTTTATGAAACGTTCTTCATGTTCTTCATTTTGAGCGTACTTATTCAAATAAATATGGATTCCGTCTACGTAGCCAAACACTTCAATAAATATCACGAATATTTCAATCATCCTTTATTGCACCCAATATATCACAAGAACAAGAAAAGCATAGCAAGGAATTCTTTACCGTTAGGAATACCAAATTTCCTATAGAACCACTCCTCTACGTTGACATTAATATGTCACCGAATTCACTCCGCACAAAGTGTTTTTTCCATTTCTTGTACATTTCTGACACAACGACAGAAAATCTTTAGGGATGGAACTTGTACAAATGTCTTTCACGTATATTTTTTGTGCAGCGGCCATGTGAATTTTGTAATTAAATAACTTTTCAGTAGATGGCCAAACTTGTCCAGAGGTTTGTCAATTCATCGAAAGGTGCATCCTATTGAAGGAGGTGAATCTTGTTGTTCCCAAACCTGCGTAGGTGGGCACTTACCTCCTGATAGAGACTTACCGCCATGCCAATGCCTTAAGCATCAGGGGCAAACCCAATAACCGCAACCTTTGCATAACTACGCAAATTACGACATAATTAGTAAATAATCCATCTGCTCCTAAATGAAAGAATTGATATGTTTGCTATACTATTACATGAACTATATGGTTGCCATAAGGAGAATTGGTCACTTCGGCAAGGAACTCGTCTTTGGCCAGAAGATAGGAAAGGAAGATAGGACCAACAGTGGATAAGGCTTTCAATAGAATGGTTTCCTTTTACGTAGCCTTCAATTTTACTTGAAAATACCACAAAACTTTTGAGACATTCATATTAAAAAAGATCGAATAGTGATACAATTCAATTCAATTCCAATTCCGATTTAAAAGTGAAATTGAGAAATAATTGAAAGAAGCACGGAACTTAAAAATTAAAAAAAAAGAAAATTCCAATCCTCACGAAATGTACGCATTAGGACATTGCCACATCAAGATCATTCTCCTGGCAATTCTGCTATAATACGTATTGTATTTTAAAAAAAATTTTACGATTATTTAACTTAGCAACAAGGCCTTGCGGAAGCATAGTTGTTGAGTTGTATTCTGATCTCTTTATATATACCTGCATTGATTAACTTTGGTTTTGGAAAAAGTCTGAGTTTTTCTTAACAATTTCGCCAACATTCTTATTTCCCTTTAATGTCTTAAAAATATTAATAGATTTGACAAAGAAATCTGATCATCATATTGTCATTTTTTCAAAACGAGTTTTCGTAATGCTTAAATTGTCTAAGCATGTTGTGGAGAGCACTTTAATAGCACCTCTGAAAGCTTGAAACTGAACGACGATTATAGTGTGAGCCAGCAGATGATTTATATAGATATCATCGATGATGTTTCCTACTTACCATGTAAACCAATATGTAAGTCGAAGCTGAGCAAATTCTTTCGATACATTGAGTATATTGATTTTGGTTTTTGGATTTCATTAAATTGGCTTTCCTTATAGCGCAGGGTTGTCACAGCATTTTTGCCAGCTTAGAATTTGCAATTCGTAATGGTTTAATAATGTTGATACATTAGGCCACAGATGTTGAACCTTGTATGTATTATTTGAAGAATCTCAATCTGCTATTTTCTTTACTACGAGTCAGTTTTCTTTAAAATTACAATTTATTTAAAGATATATAAGTCAACAAATAAACAATATAGTCGACCGTACCGACTATTTTATTGTCCGCGATATCCTTAATTCAGTAGATAACGGTTTATGATTTCAGCGCTGTACTAAACATATCAATACAATCCAGAATGCGGTTATCCCGGCTTCTATACTGGTATTTACCTCATTTTTGCGAAATATGAAATAACTTTAAGTCCTTACTTTAATATTTATTATCAAGTTTCTGCGAGGTGACTATAGACTTGTCCATGGCATGTAAAGACTTGGACTTAGGCTTTAATAACTGATCAAATTTTTTGATACAAATGATCTTTGCACCGAAAGATGGGTGATTAAGAATGTTCAGTTGTACGTTTAAAAATTATCTACACATCTACTATAGATTCCTTCATATTCCACAAAAAGCAATACCAGTATAACGTAGGGGAGAATTTATAAAATAATATTAATGCAAATGCACATTTTACAATAATTTTGTGTTAATAACGCTGGCGCCCACTACTTGTTACATAGGTATTGGGTGGAGGCGGCGGATAACTTACACCAGGAGGTGGTGGTGGAGCAACACCAACGCCAAGAGTTGAAGTACCTGGCATGGATGCGATTGTATTTGCATAACGCGGTCCATACGATGGTGGTGCTCCGTAGGGAGCCAGAGGAGGCGGTGGCAAAGGCGGTGGTACTGTAGTAGTTCCCCCCGATACGCCATGCGGATAACTAACACCCGGTGGTGGAGGGGCTCCTGTGCCGTACATAGGATGCATCATATGGCTACTCATAAGAGGTGGCGCGCTGTACATTTGCGCGTGGGCAGGATGATGTACATGGTGATAACCCGGAGCCGCTGCTGTAGTCGCGTTTGGAACATGGTCAGTTGTCGTAACAGCCATCATAGGAACGGAAGTTGCTGTGGTAGCTAAAGATTTTATGGTTTGCACGTTATTTATGGACTCGACCACAGCGTTTGAATTATTGGATGTACTGGGTATCACATTTTTGTGTTTGCTAACCGGCGACCCCGTATGACTGCTTGCGCTTGAACTCTTTAGAGGAGTAGGGCTATCAGCACGGCTGGGTGGCTTTTGAGGTGGACTGTTACTCTCTGCTGGTTCTTTTGGGTTGCTTTGATATAAGTCCAAAACTTGATGGCATATATCTTCCAGAATGTCCATTGTAACATCTTGAACGAACATATCCCACCATCGAACATGCTGTGGCTGACGACCTACCCAGTCTGTAAGAGTAAATTTACTTAATTTACTAGCTAAATGGATTAAGGCTACAGCAATAATTTCTGGCTCCCACTGCAGACAAACTACCGTGCTCAGTGAGTCATTAACAAAATTCCAAGCCATTTGCACCATTTTCTGCAACTTTTGTTGATCACCCTTAAAACATTTCGCATATTTTAGTAGAAAAGTGTATGGATGCTCGACTTGCAAATCAAACTTGATGGTTTGCAAAAGTATGCGTTCCAAAGTTACTACCTCCTTTAAGAAAAAATATATTTTTTTAAATAAGCTCTATAAATGCAGCGTATGTCATACCTCCTTAGGTTCTTTTCCAAACGAATAAAAATGATTGTCGGATAGCAATTGGCGTGCAGTCATTATTATATCGCGACATTTTTTTGGAGTCTCTTCCACTTTTCCAGCTAATAGTAGACAACAACAAGCGGTCACATAGCGTGGAAAACTTTTAAATGAGTGAAACATATAGAAGCGATGAAAATACACTACTCCCGTTGCCATAGTGTTATGTCCCAGACCCATCTGTGTTCCACAGGTCATAATAAAACGAGCACCTTCACGGCGATATCGCCTTTCCGTTTCCAACGGTATACCATCTCTAACGGAGGGATTATCACGTAAATCTTTCTTATCAAAATACCAACACGGCATTGTTGCTGTTATCGACAATGTAAAGAATTTTACGACCTTTATGATGTTTAAAGTATTATCACAGTTTTGTTTATATCCTTTTATTTGGTTTATTGTTTACGTTTGCCTTGGTCCTTGCCGGTCGCTAGGCCAATGTTTAACTGTAGGTTATTTTTAATTTTATTTTTATATCACTTTTTAAAATAATGCAAACGTAGTCTTGTCTTTAGAAAGAAATTAACAAAAACATATTTAGAAAAAATGAGCGCGGAACGAATGTTATTATCTCTCGTTAACGAAAAATTCTAGTGTAAACATATGAACTTAACAACACACAGAGCATTATATAATAACAGTGCAATGACTTGAACTAATGAACGAAAGAAGTTGAGAAAGTGAAATAAGGAAAGAGTATATTTTCTTCTTCTTCTTGAAAGTTTAGCGAGTCAAAACAGGCACAAGGTTTGTCGCCTGGGCTTTATTAAAGTTGATGAATAAATTTGATGAATAACTTAGATTGTTGGTTAAAATTAGATCCTTAAGTTTATTTGTTGACGGTAGTAAATCTTTCGTGAGTTGTGCGTCCGTTACGATTATTTTTATTGTCATAATTGCTGGGACTTATTATTAATTTTTTTGTGCATTACTTTTTTTAATTAATGATAAATATGTTTTTATTTATTTTCTCATATTTTTTATAAATCTTATTTTTATATTTAGAAAAAATTTTTGCTTTCTAATTATTAATATATTTTTCTTGATTTCTTATGTCGCGGTGAATTTTGTTATTATTAAGATCGTTAGTATAATTTTTTCTTTAAAAGAAGTGTGTGTTTGCGTACCATATTGGAGAGTAATAGAAGTTTATAGGAATGTTCTATCTCCAATGAGTAACAATGTGGAAAGTAGATTCGGAGTTCGATCATTATATTTTAGATGTGTAAGTTTTGGTCATTGAAAAAAAAAAGATTGCCGCATAATCCGTCAAGTTTTGAAAGTAAAGTATTACTAAGAACACCAAACGAGAATAATTTACCAAGCATGGTACGTCGACTACCTGAATCAAAACTCGCATAATTAAAAAGAAAATGATTGGGAAATTATAGCGCATATAGTTCGTGAAAATAATTACTGCACCTGGTGTGGTTGAACAGTCATCTCTTAATGAACCATATGACGTCGCGACCGAGATTGAAAAAACTCGACCTTATTTGCGGAGCCCAAAAATATAAATGACGCCCAAAATTTAAGATGTTCAATCGCTGCGAAATGAAATCTTTCAGATAAAAACACTTGGCATTTGTCCCAAACTAGCAGTATGAGTGACGGTCATGGGGCCAAGCGCTAAGCGAAGACATAGCCACTGAATCCTACAAAGTCTCAAGTCATTCGCTCTTCAACTGCGCTTGTTTTTTAAAGACATAAGACATATTTTTTCCGCTTTTTAAAATTAAACTGATTTTGTAAAGCAAACAACTACCAATTGGTCGTTAAATGTTTGATTACGGGAGATGAAACTTCGATACACCCATATGACCCGCAAATAACCGGTCGATCAAGCGAATATCGAGCCACGACCGAAAAAACACGGCAAAGTCTCTCAAAAATCAAGATGTTGTTAACAATATTTTTCAATTATCGTGGTATTGTGCACTATAAATTCCCTCCGCTAAACGAGACCATACTACCATGGTGTAGAAGCGAGCTTCGTGCGTAGTGTAGAACCTAAAAGTATCAACGGATGGTATGTTGAATCCGTAGATCCAGATTGGTGTAATAGAAGGAGCTTGCGTTTTTTGGATAAGGATAAGCATAATGTGGACAAACGATATATGCAGGTATAGCCGTTTTATAAATTTATAAGTTATACATGTATATAGTATTTATATATAATATTATTTATAGTATATATGTATACATACAATATACATATCTACAAATTATATAAATACATATGCACAATTAATATAGAAAGAATTATAATTAAATTTATAAATTCAATAAATGTCTTCTGCAAGCCTGGGCATACAAGTGATGCTTCATTGTATTAACCCGCCTAGTCTTTTGGAAAAGTTTACAGGAAGTATTTAAATTACAAATTTTTCATGAAATGGGAAAGGCATATAGTTTATAAATGCGTATATATATGTATATACATGTATATTTTATACATAATGTATAAAATTGTAAATGCTCCGCCCTTGGAATATAATCACTGGTTCCCCGTATATCCATTGATTCCTATTTTACTTCAAAAGATGTTCAAAAAACCCCGACGTTGAAAATGTGCTCTTACCCAATATGTTCCCATTTTTCTGACTTGAGAGCTATGATTTTTTTGATAATATAATAAGTAAGTATTTGTGTTAACGAATAAGTAGATATCTTTTATAAAATTTTTTGGGTCATTCGTTTCTCTATGGTATTTTTGGGGATTTGTGATAGAAATTGTACTTTCAAAAGCGTCGACATTGGCGCTTATGGTTCGCAAGGTGGTAAAGACATTTTGAGGAATTTGGCATTTGAGTGACGGCTATTTAGTAAAAAAAATTCAACATATCACAACCAAATACTGTGCGGAAATTAAATATACTACTTTATTATATATGTACGCAAACAACTACAATTTTATAAGCATTGTAGTGAATCTAAGTAACTTTAAACTGTTTAAAGTTGGATTAGATTATTGGATTCTACTTATATTCGACTATAGAAAATGGATTAAATAGTAAATAGTTTCGTAATAATCTATAATGAATGTGGAATTCCCGAAGGTAACGGCAATGACTTCAATTAATGTAACTGTTTTCATTGAAATCGAAAAAGAAAATACTTTCCCTAATACGTAATCTTAGATGGCAAGAAAATCAATTCTACGTCTACATTTTATTAAGTAGTATGCATTTGTACTTGCATTTTGGCTTAGTCTCATAACTATCTTCACGTTTGCGGACGAGCTTTTGGGGATTCTGCTGCTTGATCTCTGTTTTGCCAATTTTCCTGAGATTAGTGTAAATCGTTACCCACCTTTTAGTTTAACACGTATCCCCTGGGGTTTAATAAGACAATTAGATATTATAAGAATAGGAAAAACAAGCTTTTCAAGAAATTTTCGAAAAGTGGCTCTTCTTTAGACTATTTCGCTTACTCAGCCGCAAGACATAGATTTAACTCCCTCAACCACCAATATTATTGTAGATACCTTCAGTTCGTTAAATATTCTCTGTTTGCTAATTCTAAAAATTTTTTCAAATCTGTTAATTCAAAAAGAAAAATTTCCACACATCCCTCGCATGTTTCTTTTAATGGCTCTGATTACTCGAAAGATTTTAAAATCTTAAATCTGTTTGCTTAGTACTTCCGACGAAACTTTTCGATTGCTAGTTTCGATTTATCAGCAAACTACGCATATCCTATAACTATCTTAGTTTCAATACCGAATTTTGTTATTTCTGAAGATGACGTTTTTAAAGGGTTGAGTTCTCACCAAGAAAGCTTATTGCAAAAGTAAATTAAGATTTTGATGAATCAGAAGAATGACAATGGGAGGGTGCTTAACTGACGCAGTAGAACAAAACGAAAAAATTGGTTAAATGTTTTGATTTGATAAATTAGATAAATAATTTCGATATTTAAAATAACTAAAATTGACTTTATTTCTTCTTGGGCTTTTTTTCCTTTTTTTTTTATTTGCGTATACATTATATATAGAAAACGAGTCTGTGCTCTACCGCTTTATGTGAGCTTTATGTAGCAAGAGCTATTGAAAATGAATATTAAATCACAAACAAGACAATTCGATTTGAATAACATTCCTTCACTCCTATTAGCTAAGACTCATCTTTCACAAACATCAGAGAATTACGTTTCATCAGCAAAGGATCAAAGTAAATAACGACGTTCTTTAGTATCTTCAGCCGGTATAATCAGTGTCCACAAAAAGCCAATTTTGTGGTTTTCTGTGTGTACTGAAATCAATTCCGTTCACCCAATATTTGTGAGATGTGAGATATTGGACAAGGCCAAATTGAAAGTACGTGAGCTAGCTGTGCCTCTGCATTTAATATTTCTTACGAAAAAGTGAATACAGGCAAGATTCGTGAAAAACGCGTGGTGGTGGGTCCAATCGGCCCAAACAGATAAATTTCCTCACAGTTACATATTTATACTCCGTAACATACATCAGAATCAAATGAAGAGGAAAGGATTAGAAAGAACGTAATTGAAACTTTAATTTATACTAGTGAGAATTAATTAACACAAATTGACATGTGCTCCCATAATGTTTGAAATTTTCAAAAAATCTTTTTTTTACAATAATAATTTTGCACTTTTTTTGATAAATTTACAAAAGTGTACATAAAAGCCTTTGCCAACCTATTGTTTGTGCACTTATTTCTTTTAAATGCCCTTAACTACAAAAGGAAATGTATGAATTAAATTGCAAAAACACATTGAAAAACTTTACCTGCCAGTTTGCGCGAATTTGGTTCCTTTCTGGCCATACCGGAGCAATTCTGGAAGCTCATTTTAATACTGACAGCTAACAAATATTTACTTCTTCTGCCGATAAAACTTTATCAATGTGGGACATAGTGACAGGTCAACGTACATTTGCATGCCACGTCGAGTACCATGCACCGTATTTACGAAATTGCTGACCTTCTAAACAGCGTACACCAAGCCACCTAACTGCATTCAGGAATGGTAAATGAAAAAAAGAAATAACGAATATACCGTTAGAAATACAGCAAAAACCGTTGCGTGTACTTACGCTATTGAAAGTGCATTTTTTGATAGCCCTCTCCAGACGAGACGTTAACTCGGTTGCTAAAATGCAAGAGGCGAAGGTTATTTACAAGATATCTAGTGATATTTCCGATCTATTAGAAAGGAAAAAAAGTGTATTCATACTTTTTCGAAGCGACTCTGTGGTCTCTCAATTATGCACACATGATATTTTTTTATAAACCGTGTAAAGGAAAAAACCAACTAACGGCTTTCTGTGAAATTTCACAAGACAAAGGAGAAGTTGTGCAAATTGGTGAATACTTAAATAATACAAAAGATATAAAAAAATTTGGAAAAAAACTGCATTAAATCAAAAATTTTTTTAATATTTAACAAAGTTATTTTAGAGGAAGTAGTTTTACGAAAATTAAATCAAAAATTTGTGTTTAATAAAATGTAGTGTTCAATAAATTGTTATTGAAATAACATTTGGAATTACACGTGAGTACATTCATATATTTCGGGAAATATTTTTAAATGGGGACCTATCTGAGTATAGTTTTCCTGGTTGGTGTTTCCTTAATTTCTCTGCCATTGCTTTTCGAAGGTAATTATATGAAATGTTTTTAAGAATTTGTGAATAATTATTGTTTTGAAGGGAATTTGGTTATTTCGTTTTCTTTTTGAATGAAAACGAGCCGTGAAAGTTTTGTTTGTTAAAGCTTAAGAAAAGTAAATTAGATGTGAAAATCATTTTCTTGAACTCTTGCCTATTGATCTTTAAAGCCCGAAGTTATTTCCCAAAATCCCTTGTATATAACAAAACTGTCCCATAAGCATTCTTTGTAATGGGTTTTTTGTTTTCTTTTTTAAATACTTGAAAGAGTTTGTCATGATTCTTTTGAAGATGTCTTTAAAGAATCTTTTTTTTTTGTTTTTTTTTTTTGTATTTCTAAAGCGTTTTTAAAATGAACTTCTTCATAACCAGAAGTGGTAAAAAATTTTTAGAAGAAAATCTCTTCAACAATTGCTTATATTTTATAGAATCTACCAAATAATCTCTGATGACAAGTAAGAATTTTAGAGTAGATGTATTTTCTTTCAACAAAATGCTACAGAAGAACAATCTCTTTCACAAGATTTAGTTCCGACTCTACAAATTCTATAAAGGATACACTATTTCATCAACTTCGGATTCATCAGCAGAATTTGCTATGTTAGCGTAAAAGAGTGTGGATTATTTGTCATTTTGGGAACATAGTCGTGTGATGTTGGAGCCCTTTTTGATGAACCGCAGTTAATGGAATGTGATTTCAAAAATGATAGGAACTTCAGCAAATTGAATCTATGGTCGAAAAGGATATACAGGAAAAGATATAGAGCAAGTAAATATTTGTGAGCCGTCAGCATTAAAATGAGCTTCCAGAATTGCTCCGATATGGCCAGACATAACCATTTTTGTTTGTACGTTGCAATAGAAACGAACCTCCGAAATATTAGAGTTAAGCCAAAATTTCTTTTGAAAGATGGCTCAGTCTACATCGTTCTATCGTTAACCGCGAAGCTGACGCAAAGTTTTATGTAACGTATTGACTGTGTTTCATTTATTCACCGCGTAAAAATTGGTCTATAAGCAAAACCACAGGTCATTTTGACACACAACTATTCCGACATTGCTAGAATGGTAAAACAGAAGACAGCCAGCAAGAATTTGGTACAAACATTTGTTGCTCGATTAGAAACCAATGGTTGTGATCTGTTCGCATTCCAGGTCGCTCCAGGTCGATTCGAAATTAGACATTCGATCCCACAAAGATACATCAGAAAAGCTGCTATCTGAATGTTCGCCAAGCCCGCCTTCGTATTCCCTTACAAAAATTTTGTCAACAGTTTATTAACACTGCCACAATTTCTGGTAAAATTTTAATACCAACTTGCTTCCAATTTATTTGAAGTTGGATAGAGAAAACGCTAATGTGTGTTAGAATAAATGAGAAATAAATTAGCACTAAAATTGCATCTTCATTTGTAGTCGTATTAAAATACCGATGGGGACCATTTTTGCACGGAGGGTGAAGGCTGTCCTGACGAACATATGGCCCATCGGTTTTCGCAAATATCTGTACGAAAGTTACAGATAAAATAATGCGAAAAATAGTGGACTTCTTGTAAAAATCAAAAGTTTGGAATCGTATAAGTCCACCTTATTGACGTCAATATACAAAACGTCGTCTTCATAGCTTGACCTAAGCAATAAACATTTCCCTTTTTTATCAGTTTTTGTTTTACTATTACGAAATTCTTATTAGCATCAGCGATCAAAAAAATCAAAACATTAATTACGAGCGTAAGTTGTACAATTTGTCCAATCACTACCAACCAATATGAGGACTAAGAAACTACGCCATCAATCACAAATTTTTGGTGTGCTTTGCTTTGCTAATTGGGCCAAATTATTCATCTTAAATGCGTTTCCTGATTCGCCGCCAAATAAATCTATCTAGTCCTCCCCTTTCATAAAGTATAATTCAACATTGCCCACAAGATTTAAAATATCATAAGGTTTTGTTTTAAGCTGGCCGGATATATCGCGATCAGTATTTGGTAAAACAACCTCGGAAGAATTGCTAATCGTGTTTTCATTAAGAGCTAGCGAACAAAATAAAAAGACTTCAAAGACTAATTTCAGTTTTTACTCCCACAAAACTTTCATTTGAGACCGACTCCAAATCCGAATAACTAAGAGCTATAGCGTCGCATTAAAGCAGTTTTCACTCGTCTGCTTAAAAGTATCCAAAGAAATTCACTCAAATGCTGAATAAATGCTGAACTTTATCTCTCCGCCAGTTATGTTAGTCATTTTGGTGATTTCATTAATTGTGACATTTTTGGTAAATATTTTGCTTAGACTATGAGCAACAGTTTATATTTTTTTTTATAAAATAGGAAATTATTTACTATATAATATTTGAATTATGTATTTAAAATAGTATGCTGATTAAAAAACTTTCTTTAGAGCATAAGAGAACAAAGAGAAAGACAACTATGCAACACAAATTTTTCATTCAAATAACTGTGTAAAGAAGTAAGCGAGATAGCTTACAGAAAACAGCTGTTGTCTGAAAAACAATAATATTTTAAGGCAGAAGCAATAAAGATATAAGAATCCGTTGTTATTTATTGAAACACGTATAAAGAAAAAGAGCAGGAGAGAGTACTTTTAGCTGAAAGACAGCTGTTAGATTAAAATCTCGATATTCTATATAATTTGTTCGAGAGTCGAGCGACAAGAAGAATTGAGAAAGCGTACGAAAGGAAGAGAGGCAAAAACTGGATTTTCAAGTGTTTTGATATGTGTATATAACTGCGTATATACGATTCTTTTCATTCATTTGCGTTAAAGTACATTTATTATTGTGTTGTTTTTAGTCTTTAGCGTTGTTATTATTGAAGCTCGGTGTATGTAAACGAAATAGATACATAAGCGGAAATTTATTATATTATTTAGTAATGAAAAATTAAATTAAAAAAATAAAAGCGGAACATAAAACAATTCGAATTACAAAGCAAGAGTTAAAAAACTTTACCAGCAACAAATAAAAGAAAAATACAAAATAGATGTAATAATATAATGATTATTTTATAAGATCGCTTAGCTGCAGTATGTTATACTATTAACTGTAAAACAATTGAAGAATCTCCTAAACAAAATTAAGAAAAGTCGTAGTAGATACTACAAGAGAATGTAAGAAAAAACAGAAAAATATTTACTTTATATAACGGCAGAGTTGGAAAAGTCACGAGTGTGACTGCTTCTTGTATAATAATCGTGAGTGAATTCATAAAGAACATGAAAAAATTTATCGATTGCGTCTGAGAATAAAAAGTGTTTAACGTTTTATTTTTTCCCCTCAAATTATAAATAAGCGTCTAAAAACAAAACACAAAAATATTTATAATTGTTTATATTTAGAAACTAGAAAAATTGCACAATAACGCAAGAAAAATTTTTATTACGACAAAAAAAACATTGCAGGAAGTGTTCGATTTTCAAGAGAAAAAAAATGGTACAAAAATTTCAATCCCCTGTAAGGGTTTATAAATACCCCTTTGAACTCGTTATGAAGGTAAGTCGGCTTTGCATACATATTGTTAAAGTAATCAGTTTATCTCTTCGTGCGTGTGTTCATATACACTACATTAACAGTATTCGAATACAAACTGAGTGCCATTTAGAAGTTAAGATGGTGAGGAACACAAAATGCCTCTAAAATTTCGACATTTTTTTTATTTGTTTTAAAATTATTACGTAAACAATTTTCAAAAAAATATAGAAAAACAGTTCAATTTAATTTAAATGTACGGATATCAATTGGCTTGTTGTTTTGTCAATTGGCTATACCTCGTAGTTTTATGAATTTCTGCGTCCAAGTACATATGTGAAAACTTATAAGCACAATAAATAACAGACGACGTCTTAAGGAAATCTATGTTTCAATTAGATTCTTGCCATATAAGAAAAGTCTCACAGTTTTTCCGGGCCACTGATCGTTTAAAGGATATTCACTTATATCATGGGAATGTCCGATCTGCGAGTTCTTTGAGTGAAGAGTAAGCAAGAAATAGCTGTCTATCATTGCTCAGAGCGATTGTTCCTCTCATTCGTTTTTCTGATGTCTTCGGCGTGCATTCAAAAGTATCAAAATTACATTTTTCTTTTCGCCAATCCAGGCCACTTCTGATTGGTTGTTGGCTAGAGGTAGGAATAACGAAAAATCGAAAGATATTAATTTTCGTTAACGTAACAATACGCATCAGAAATAATTGGTGTAGATGGACTTCGGAGAGAACGTCCTTAAAATCAGTCCCGTAAATTTCCTGCAGCATGCCCTTGCGGCACTCGAATATCAAGCTTCTCTGTCATCTTAAGGCTATCATATACGTTTCGAAATCATTGATGGTTCAAAGCAGAGATTCGGTTATCTGTACGCCACATTTGGCTTTCAGGGAACTTGTAATGTTGATTTTTCGGCTCGTCGACGAAACGAGAGGCATCTTTACATATGTAACTGTGAAAATATAATTTCCTACAACCATAGGATAGGAGATCATCCATTTCGTTGAAACGCTTGTAAATCCCAGGAAAAAGATTAAGATATTCTGTGAAGCCTATGCATACTCTTGATCAGCATGAAATTTTAAATCGACCTAGGCATATCTGGCCGCCTGTCTTAGAGTAACACACCTCTGGTTGTAAAAATTAAGGTGTCGCATTCGAATTCTGCAAAATCGTTGAATGTTGGAAGTGCATGCACACAAATCGGTCGAATGGCAATCCCACAATGCAGAACAAACTGAGAACACTTTTGTTTTCCCAAGAAAAGAAAAATATATGTTTTTTAGAAAAAAAGGATTTTTCATTTCATGGACGGCTATAATTTTCTTGCTTCGATTTTTTCTACCTTTTTGTTCTTATATTATTGAACATTGAGCGTAAGATTAGCTTATGCCATTGTATACTAAAAACTTAATGAAGGCGTTTAGGGCTCGCTTTAATAGCTTGTGAAATATAGCGATTTTGAATTGATTGTCTTTACGTTATTATTGTGCACAATATTGTAGGGGCATTGCACTCTTTGCGGTAAGAAAAATGTAAATATATTGGTAGTCAAAATTTTTGAGGTAAGTTGAAAGATAATGCTGTTGTAGACTAATTTCATGTTGCAAAGGAATGCAGAATAAAGAAACGTATGAGAAATTTTTTAAAAACCCCGGTAGAGGATTTATTAAGAGTTACACGTAGATATCCTCCGAATATTAAATCAATTAAGAAGTCCTTACAGTAAAGGACACATTTAATTAATAGAAAGCACAAGTATGAGAATGCGCTCTTCCTTTATCTTGATTCCGGCAACTACAACTGGTCATACCTAAGTTACTAAAACGTTGAACAATGCATCAAATTTCGACTAAAATTTGCAAAGCGGCAAAAATATCATCAGATAGAAGAGAGTTGAAAAAAAATTGTTGCAATTTTTTGTGTTGTCAATTCTCCGAATTTGTTGCTTACAAATGTTTACTTTTAATTACTTTAATTGGAGGAGTTTGTAATCGCAACATATTTTTTAAACAAACACACATTGTATTAGGCGGACGTACTGTTTATTAGATTTTTATCACTTTCTAATAATACTGTCAGAACAAACTGACAACCGCATTATAGCAATGCGACTGATCACTAATCGTAAGAGAAAATAATTTGTTTCTTGTTGTTAGTTTTTTGACTGTCCAACCCATTTTAGTATTCCGAGGGATTGATCACAGGTAAACAACTCAATAAAAACAACGCTATTAAGTTACGTAAGCTACGAACAAAAAAATTCCTTATAAGGAATATAGTTATAAATTTATCCTTTTAAAAATATTTATCAGAGTTTTCATAAAATACATGCATATATTCTTTATCGACGCAAAATTCAATATCGCTCTATTTAGGCTCGTATTTTTTCGTATCATTTTAACCATTAAATTATATTTCAGCGAAGACGAGCATATTCGAGATAAACAAAGCGATAATTTTGTAGAATTAGCTAACTATCAATGGTTGTGTTTTTAATAAATGGAAATGTTTATTGGTTGTTAATAAACAAAATTTATTTCATTGATTAAAAACACACCGTATGAAGATAAATTTATGGCAAAATTTAAATTAGAAAACTGCAAATTTTTAGCAAGGAATGAATTTTTTTGATAGTTATCAGCGTATATGCACAAAAAAACCAAAGCACTCATTTTGTTGATTTGATAGAGATAGAGTTCGGTTGAAAAATGGTTTGGATTTTTTATACGCGTTCGCTCAGGTTGACGTTTATTTCTTTTTTCCTAGAAATCAGAATAGAGCAAAATGTAGTATTAGTGTATTATAAGTAAATATAAATAATGTTGAATTTGAGCTGATATGATCAACGTCCGTCCGTCTGTCTGTTGTGGGAGTTTGTGCGGCTGTTAACATAGAAGATAAATTGGAAGACTGAAATATTGTTTAAGAATTACCAGCTTAAGACCGCGGCTAAAGAAGCGAGCACGGTTTGCTTATGCGTCAAAGCTTCTTATATGATGAGAAAAGCCTTTTCCAATCTTATGCTGATTGTTAAATAGCTACGAAATATTTCTCAAAAATCTAATTTTTATAGGCTAGTTGATAACACTTTTAAATTTTTTCTATGGAAATAACTGGATGTGGGTGAACCCGGGAACAAATTTCGGTTTAGCATATATATGTACACAAAAAAGTCATATTGGATCTTAGATGGGTACTTTTTAACGTTACGAAAAAATTGATTTTATTTATTCACCTCTCACCAACTCGTATATAGCGTATAGAAAATAGCTGTCTTTAAAATAATAACATATAGAATAGAAAGCACGAACATTTGATCATCTCCATTTAGATAAATTAATAGTCGATATTAATATGTTTATTAATAATAACATTAAAGCAAGCGATTTGTGCACGAAAAATATAGAGTTACGATCATCAAAATTATTGCTTATATTTTTATATAAATAATTAATATAAATAAAAAACCAGTAACTTCTTTATTAACACGTTCGCGGACGTGAATGCTATAGCATTCATTTTCATAGTGATGCAAAATGACGTGAATGCTATAGCATTCAAATTTTAAACCCAATTTTTGTTCATTTAATTTCATGTAACCTTAAGTTTTTGTAATTAATATACAGTTCAAAGTAATGACCAATTGATTCATTAAGTACTTTCTTATTTTTTTTATTTTTCTCCGTGTTTTTATAAATTTCCTTAAGCCGGCACATTGACATAAACTAGAAGTGTAATACTTGACGTGAATGCTATAGCATCTATATTTCGTAGAATTCTCACAGAGAGCTGACTGCATCATTGCACATTTTTTTCTGAAAATTTACCTTACTTTCAACAATGTGCATTCTAAATGCTTAGACATTTCATTATCTGCTTCAGTTAGACATTTGAGTCCCAGACGGT
The DNA here is from genome assembly GCA_000688735.1 of Glossina austeni. Lineage (NCBI taxonomy): Eukaryota > Metazoa > Arthropoda > Insecta > Diptera > Glossinidae > Glossina > Glossina austeni. The sequence goes on along the minus strand of KK502433.1, from coordinate 934,891 downwards.
TTTGAAAAAACACTGTCGAAGAATCCCAGACAGCGCAATTGCTATGGCATTCACGTCATCTTAGTTGAAAAATATGATCTATATTGTCGTGGATGCTATAACATTCATTTCATATAACAGTTAAAATACGATCCTCCGACCTCTCTTATAATATGTGTATAATCAGATTCTCGATATTACAACTAGTTTCAAAAATAATTGTCTGTCTATTTTTGCAGCTCCCTGAAATTTTTTGCGCCCGCGAACGTGTTAATACTAACAAAGTCTTTAACCGTAATTTAACATATTCTGCGACACACAAGTGCCTAAGAACGACGAGATGATATAGATATTGTGTGGACAAATTTTCATAATGTTATTATAAAGTTTCTCAATTAGTACTTTCCTAGTAATCTTGGTCGCAAACGTCTATTCATGTAAATTTTCTAAATTCAGCTCAGTTTGCGAGTCAAATAAAATATAAAATAAGTAAGAAAATTATACTCGACCGTAACCGAATCTTTTATATCCATAGCGACCCTAAAACAAAAGGAAAAGAACTACATTTTCGTACTCTACAATATTGGATAAGCGCTTAATTGATTTTTTCCATTTTTAGAGCAAAAGAAGAAATTTTTATGGCATATGTGTTGCACTTTATGTGTAACAAGCAAAAAACACGGAAAACAAAGGTGTTCAATGTTTTTGCTACATAGATGTGCGGGTGTTGTAGGCGTGTTCTTTCAAAAGTTTAGTTCATTTTCAAATTTTTTCGCAAGTTCGTAAGCGATGTCTTCGTGTTTGCGAACGGAAGAATGTTTAAAACACACACTACACATTTACGCAGACGGGCAGATGGAAAGATGAATAGACGGACATGCTTAGGTCGATTCCGGGGGATTTTAGGGGGTTTTCAAAGCTTGTTTTTTGTGCGTTATAAAAGTTTTGAAAGTTGGTGGGGGGAGGTCTTTGAAGCTTCCTTCTAGGTGTTGCAAACGTTTCGACAAAGTGAATATACACTTCAACCTTCGGTAATCATTATAATAATATAAAATAAAAAATATATAGATGTAGAAGTCTTATCATCACATCGAAAATTAATAGGTTATACACATATATTTTTATAAATGCTTAGATTCGAAACTAAAATAAGAAAATCTGTGAAATTTTGAACCACTCCCAAAGGAGGTCGTAACTAGTACACTACACAATATTTTATGTATACGTATATGCTACGTCGCTGTAGTGTACACAATGTAATGTTGTTGCCAAATTATTATATTTAGACACACAACAGAAGATGAAAATTGGTTAGACATTGAAAATTATAATGAAGACGGGGACAGTTGAGCAATTAACGTACATGGTAAAAGCAGTTCTTCATGGCGCTAATCTTATTGTCTTTGTTCAGCCAGATGTTTCAACTAATTAAAGGTGAAGTGGTTATAACATGCCATAAGATAAAGTGATTTTCAACATGAAGAGCTATAGCCACATTTTGAAGCATTTTTCGCGAATATTGGAATCATTGATGTACTGCGATTTCTTCGGCCGCCGTATAGTCATTCGATTATTTTTGGTTTGGTTTGGTTTGCTTGTTTCACTTATGGCATATCTCACCATTGTTTCTGCTCTTGTGATTATATTAAAAAAAGTGTCGCAGTTTTCGCAGATAACCTAGAAGACTTGAAAACTATTACGCGGGTCTTGAATGGACACCCGACGCATTACTTTCTTTTCTTTTTGGCTGAAGATGTTTTTCGATCGGTAGTATATCGAGCCGAAGCGTCTATAAATAATCATTTTATACATTTTTTAGGATTTTCCATATTTTTTATTTTTATTTTTATTTTTTTTGTATTTGTGGCTATAGTTGCGAGTGTATTCTGACCATTTGCAATGTATCTCGGCAAAAATCAATCAAGAGAGTATGTGAAATATTGGGTCGTTCACTAATTTGAAAGTTTCACAAAGAGACGAACATGGATTCCATTGTCCTATAAAAAAAATAAACATTACTACACTGCTCTCTTAAAGTCACAGTTTTAAAAAAAGTGTGCAATAATAAAAAAAAAAAATTTTTCTATGTTTAATACAACAAGGAAAACCTAAAGTTTCCTCCATTAGGCGAAATATATATAAGTTCCTTTTTAGAGACGTCTGATTTTCGTCTGCCTCTGTTTAGGCTACGTTCTAATTTTTCGCTTTTTATGCGGCACACTTTCTAACTACATCCGCTAACAATACAAAACTTTCATGAGCCTTTTTTCATAAAAAACAAAAAACATTCCCCAAAACTATGTCCACGCTAGCGTCAGCTTATAGTTGCTTTAATCATTCCGACAAGACAACGGTTGAACGTTGTTTATGGAGCATAAGAACTTAGTCTTGAACTAAGAGCAAGCACTTCCAGAAGTGTAATAAGAAAGCGCAATACCTTGGCTTTATGCACGACTTTGTTGATGTTTAGATTAATTCAAGAGCTGAAAATTAATTCCTATGCGGACTACCTTTCATCTGACGATTTCTACCCCAAAATCAATCAAGCCTTATGGGATGCCCTGGCGCCAATACGGTCAGATTAGTAAGTCAAAGCCATACTTTATAAATGCAACCATACTCGTAACATTGACCTTTCGTTCTGTGTTTTCCAGTTCATAATCCCAAGTTGACCAATACCAATGCAATATGGCGCTCAGTTAGTAGAGTCGAGATGTCCACACGCGTACATTTTGTTTTCATTTCGTCTGAAAAACTTTCTCTGAATTTGCGGAAAGCCTTGGCTTTGAAAACAAAATAAAATAAAACAAACTTTATGAATATTGAAATAAACGAAATATTCAAATAAAAATGTTAAACACTTACACACGCACCTAAGCAATATCGAATACTTAACAAGGTTATTTATCTTTCAATTACTACATTATTTCTGCGGTCATGGGCATTAAGCGCATTCATGAGAATTTAAACAACTGTTTTCTGCCATTTAAAAAAATCGAAATGTATAAATGAATGTTTAATTAAATGTGATTGAAATGGAAATTTTTACTCAACATTGTTAAGAAACCCACGGTTCTACTATGAATTTCATAGTACCTATAGAGCCAGAGAAAAGAATTTATGGGGCAAATTTCATTGGGTTACATCGTACTCAACACGTGTAGAATTTCATTTGTTTTCATAAGCGAAACCATATTCGCATTATATTTCCTTGAACTTCAATTCTGGTTTTTATGTTGCGTCTGTTGTTGTTTTCATGACTTTCTTGGCCTCTGCTTCTTAGATAGATACTATAAATATTCGTATCAAGTTTATTTGCTTAGATACCGTTTACTTTATAAGCAAATCTAATGGAATAAATGCTTTTTGTTAGCAACGGCAAGGATCTACTTTTTATTTCTTTTTTCAAGGACGTTTCGCAAGAAACGCAACAGATATAGTTTCTGAATTTTTAATAATATTAGTGCACTTGTATATAATGCCAATCGCTGAATAACAATGACTGCAACACTTTATAATATCATCTACCGAAAGGTGCGATTATATTGCTTTTATGTTTTAGTGCGTGATCTTAAAAATTCATGACAAATACTCAGTTAACCCTATGGACAACTTAAAGATGATTTCAGCTGTACGTACATTTTTGATAAAATTTGACAGACAGACATTAACCAAAAAGTGAAAAATTCTCGAAGAGAAATTAACAATTTTTCATAAATTTCTATCTATTCTCCTAGAATTTCGACAATCAAACATTTTGGATTTTGCTTTTTGCTGATCTAGACATTCTTAGTTCTATAACATTCTCGATGCTGGTATGATGCAATTCAACAGAACCTATGAAAACCATGTCAGGGTACTTTCCCCGTGTCTTGAAAAATAGATATTTAAACAGTTAATTACTATTGTAATTCGATTCGATTGAAACGAATTAAAATGATTGGAATAAAATTAAAAGAACTTGAAAAAGAGCATTTTTGGTATAGCACTTTTAGTATATGGGTGGCGCAATCAGACATTTAATCAGTCTTAATTTGTTTGATGAGGAGAGCCACAGCTCAATCAAAATATTATAAATACACATGTTCATCAGACGTCAAGCGACAGTTAAGTTGCAAACCGAATTTTATGACCGCACTAACGAACTCAATTTGTTCGTCTACTATTTTGATACGTAGTAAGGAATGGGCATCTTAGCCGATAGGCGATATAACGATGGCTATATTTGGATCAGAAAGTGACACGATCCAAGATTTGTGGATCATCACCATCTAAGTGAATGCTATAGTTATGGCCATATGTGTGCATATTAAGTTTGTGCGGACGTACATAACGCAATCCCCAGAAGGCTTTAAGATAGATCCCCATTTTCGGAATCGATTTAAGCTTGTCTGTCCGCCTGATGTCTGACAATGGATTTTTCGGTTCAACTTAAACGCACAATTTTTGAGATATTCTGATAATGTTTGGTACGTTGACATGCTTTGGATGAATGCTTTTAAAGATGGTTCGAATTGATATAGTTTTTCGACCACTCCCTATATAAAGTCTTCGCTATATGGAAAATAGTTGCGATATTCAAAATTTTTCGATAAATTTTCTGAATAGTAGACTTCAATATTCTAAACTGGTATAAAAAATTTGGTACGGTGGGGACAATTTTTTGAACCCCCTCCTCTCTATATGGTAAAAAGGCATAATTTTTAATGTTTCATTGTGAAAATTGGTTCATTATAGTAAATTGACACCGAAGTCAACCTTAGCGAGTTTGGACATACAAAGCATATAAGGATTCTTATAAAATGTAAACGCTTGTATGCGAAAAAAACGTAACTGTTAATGTTTTATGATAACACACACAATAGTAATTTGACATAAAAATGAAACGGATCACATTTGAACCACATGAATCTATTTATTGGAGCCCACGTCGTATCAGATTACTCACGAATAGTAAGCCCTTTGGAAAAAAGTTTAATTTTTAATATTTTATGATGAAAATTGTTTCATAGCAGCAATTTGTCAAAAAAATTAACGCTAAGGAATTTGGATCATGTAGGTCTATATTTTAAATGCTAATGTATGTAGGGGTATCATGAAAAGCAAGCCCCCGTAGAGAGAGAAAGTCTATTTTCTAGGTTTTTATGACTGAAACTGAAAAATAACGAAATGTTTAGAAAGCAAATTGATTTTGCGAAATTTGGATCACACCACATGATGTTTTGGATATCTTCCAATATGCGTGTTGGCGTGAAAAGTATGGCGCTGCGTGGAAATAATGTGTAATATATGGCGTAGTGTTACCAAAACGAGTGAACAACTGCATTAGATGTGGGCTATCAAATGGTTGGCCTTTTCTGACTATAATGTTTTTAAGTGTTTTATCACAAATATTTACTGAATCACCACCAGAAATAATTTGCTATACCTCTAAACTGACATTAGTAGGTTCGACAGCATTTGATTTAATATCATGCTTAGTCTTCGCTGAAGTCCGTAAATGGAAAAGCTTCACTATAAAAATACATTACCTCTTTGTTTACGAGCAAAGAACGATTGCTTCAACCGGATTGGATTTCAAAAAATGTTCATTCAATCTACTTGACACACTGGGACTTTTTCTAATCTCAATTTTCTGCAGAATCATTGAAATGAATTTAGGAGGAAGATTGACACCTTCATCCGAGTGACATTATGCAACCCATTTCCATTCTAACTTCCCGATTGACCGCATTACAACATTTCCTTTTTCTACACCTCCTCGCGGAGTCCGGTAGCTATTTTAACATCACTGATGGCTTATTATTTCGTGTTCATTGCCGGGTAGTCATTAAATAATACGAACAGATGGTACGTTAAGTAAGACAGTTTGTCATTAACGTTGTGACCGTTCAGAATATTGCTCCAGCAAATTTGGGAGTAGTCAAACATAAACCATTGGATTTTAATTAACTTAAATACCCTATAGCTTAATGATAATTGTTTACGATTGATATCTACATCTATAGCAAGAACAAAAATTTATGGTCAAATTTCCTACCAAGAGGAAAATGATCATAATTTAAAACTAAGGAGATGTCAGGAACGCAAATAAGATCTAAAAAGGCAGTTCTACAATTTCAACACAGTAGTTAACGTCGATTCACGCAACTGTCTCTATATAGTGTTATGTTTTCGTAGAAAATGGAAACCTCGTCCAACGGCCGAAAAATATCGTCAGTTTTATCTGTGTGTGCTATGCACCCGTATAACAAAATATTTGCGTTATTTTTACTGATCTCAACATCAAGACGTTCAACTTTACTGTCATTTGCGTTTTTTTGACTTTTGAACTTCGGAAGGAGACTTTATGTAGGAAATATATAAGACAAAGAGTAATGCCTTCTTTGACATGTATTCACGAAGGAATTTTTTAACACGAGACTCCCCAGGGACAGGCCTTAAATTCCCACTAGCTCAGCTAATTCTTATTAACTGTCCAAGTATCACGCCGCAAATTTGAGACCGCGTTATACCTGAATCAGTGCTTGAGAGTAAATAAAAAAAAAAATCGACTCATAGATAACCCTAATTGCGTAACGATGATACATTGAAACTGCTTCTAGGTTTCTCTATCGATTTCGTTCAGAGTTCCTTGGAAGACATATGTATAGCGAAGTAATCATACAATTTTATATCTTAGGGATGTAAGATTTTTATTGAAAATGTTTTTTCTTAAAGAGCTGAAATTCGCTGTAATGATTTTTGGTTTTAATTTTGTTTTTTAAAAATCGTTCCTTTCAAAAAAATTTTCAAACTTTATTTTTAGTGCTTCTTTTCCGTAAGCGAGCTTTTTTTTTATCTATTCATTTTATAGGCAATGATGTTATCTAATCCTCTTATAGAACTTCACACTTTACACTTTTTTATACTGAAACAAAAAATTTCAGAGAATATAATTCAACCTAATTATAACAACTAACAAAGTTATATTCGGCTGGGGTCGAATTTTATATACCCGCTACCATTGATTTTATCATGAATAGCAAGTTATTACTGCCAGATCAGTATTAAGGAGTTTTAGAAGTTTTCAGTGAAATACTCACAAAATTGAAAAGAAATTAAAAAAACTCGAGGGCTGGTAGAAACAATAAATTTCACGAGCTGTTTAAATCCTGTTATATTATTTTATGGTTCTGCCGCACATCAAAACTGTAGTCCTTTCCTCTTCGAATGATCTGCCAACTGCCCATAGGCGTTCCCGTTATTTCAGTGACATTGTCATCAGTTGTAGATACGTATTCAAAGTCACAAACACTTTATTCAAAATAGTTTAATGAAAATTCTTTGTTCAAGTTATAAACAACTGACCCCAACAGATAACATATGTGCGATAGGCGAAAAATGAATAAAAAGAAAAATTCCTCGAATTTTTAAGCAGCCTTCAACATGCACACTGGAAATTAGTTCAAAAAGAATTAATGACCTCATTATCAACTTTTGAAGCAATTGCATTATCTCTTAACACATTTAGGGTGACGCGTAAGAAAGTTGTGTTCGAATCTTAGATGGGCATCATTTAAATTAGAAATTTGAAATTTATTTAGTTTTTATTATACGATTGCGTTACTCGATCAAATTGTTCAATTTTGCGAAGAATTGTTAAAAAAAATTGTACTTATATTCTTATCAAAAAATGTTTTTGGGTTTTCTAACTCAATCCTTTAAAATCAACGAAAAGCTTACGTAAGCAAATTATATTCGGCTGTTGACGAATCTTTTATGCGCACTACATTTATATTAAAATAGAACAGGCAAATATTTACTGTTGCACTCTATGACTACTACGCTTAAGCCGGCTTTTGCGCGATGTTCTTTTATGCGGTTTTTATTCGCACATTCAGTTTTCTGCATCTTATTTTTTATGTGTGAATGATTTTTTGTAACACTTTTTCATGCGGTGTATGAATGTGCGTAGAAATAGCCAGAGAAAGAAAGCCTGGCTTACAACTAATTCTAGCGAATTTTGTAAATTTTAAAAATATATCCATGAAAATATAAAATTAGAAATGGAGATTTTTTTAAATATTTCCGTATGTGTGCACTCCATTGATTTATTTTGTTTGCAAGGCACTTTGTCGCTATCTCGTAAAGCTTTGAAACATTGTTGAATGGAGGCTTTTTTTATGCGGTCGCTTTCCGCTGCATAAAATCATTTTTTTTAATGCATTATCGAAGACCATTTGTTGTAGCTATTTATGAAGTTTCAGAATGTTTTTTTTCAGGGTGTGTATCCTGCGGTTCCTATCTAGTGCACAAACGCAGATTTATTTGTAATGAAATCTAATTTTTTTGCTTTTCAAAAGCAGAGGTGTTCTCGCTTTACGTTGTACTGAGCGTGTCTCCCCCCAAACCAATTTATCCCATTTTCAATATCAAGGTCTTAATGTTTGCAACCAGACACAGACAGACAAACAGGCAGACGGACATACTTATATCAATTCAGAATTTGATGCTGATCCAGACGATATATTCTTTATGGAGCCTCTAATCCTTTCTTCTGGACTGCGGCAAATGTTTTAATAATAATAAAATGAATACATCTTTTTCTTCGTCATAATTGCAAGGCTTTATATATTTATAAACTTAAAATTATTATAATGGCTGTGAAGTCATTGAATTTGAATTTATGCTGAAATCGTTAAATATTGCGCGAAATTTTGCGAATTTTGCTAAATTAGATAACTTTGGTTGACATTTGCTAAAAAAATTATCAATTTGCAAGCGATGTGTTTTTCGAAGTATTTAAAATTTTGTATTGATAATAATTCTATTACAGTAATATAGAAACTTTCCATTTGTGCATTTTTGCAGGCTTATGAGCGCCGCTTTCCCACCTGCCCGCAAATGCCCATTGTTTTAGATTGTGAAATAATTTCAGACGAGGCCGCTGAAGATGGCTCTCAACGTAATACCAAGCGACGTTGCACGCTGGCCGTAGATGCCCCGTACATATTTAAGAAGCTTATTGGCGTTGAGGTGGTTTATTTTCTACAAAATAATTTTTTAGATTGGGCTAATCGCACCCTTAATATAGAGGCCGTTAATGAGAGTTTCTCCTCACGCATTGAAATATTTGAACGTTGCCGATATTACGCTCATCCGGACAACCCCGATTGGACGTGTTTTGACCAAACGGCTACGTTGGATATAAAGAACTTTTTTGGATTTGAACATTCCATGGAAAAAATGGGCATGAAACAATATACCCAAACCACTTTAAAGGGTAAAGAGATCATCGAGTATTTCATTAACGAATTGAAAGCTGAGGGTATAACAGAAGTAGATAGGTGGAAACCACCTGCTGATGCTGCCGCATCTTCAATAAGTCGACAATCAAGTAAAGACATGGAGCAAGAAAACGGCATAGCAGATGTTAATGGCGTAAAGCGAGGCTCCAAACCGGAAATTCTTTTAGACGGCGATTTTATAGCCAAACATTTAGGCCAATTGACACCGATGCAGGAATCAAAATTATTGGAATTGCGTAAAATGCTAGAAGACTGTGAAGAAGATTTGTCAAAACTGCCCAGTTATCAAACTATTTTAAGATTTCTTCGTGCCCGCGACTGGCATGTTAGCCAGGCCTTGTCCGTGCTTAAAGACTCATTAAAATGGCGCAAAGAGAACAGCATAGACGATCTGCTTGACGATTATAAAACGCCGGCAGTTGTGACGGAGCACTTTCCGGGTGGTTGGCATCACTACGATAAAGACGGTCGGCCGATTTATATTTTGCGTTTAGGTCACATGGATGTTAAGGGTTTATTAAAATCCATAGGCACAGAAGGTCTCTTAAAATTGGTGAGTATGAAACCTAAAGAAAAAAAAAAAAAAAAGAATATAGTGTTAATATTTCACAGTCTCTGCACATTTGCGAAGAAGGCGTGGAAAAAATCAAGCAATCTTCGGAAAGCTTGGGTACGCCGGTTTTGGATTGGTGTTTACTAGTAGACTTGGATGGTCTTTCGATGCGCCATCTCTGGCGTCCAGGTGTGAAAGCCTTGCTCAGTATTATTGAATGCGTGGAAAGCAACTACCCCGAAACAATGGGCCGCGTTCTTGTGGTGCAGGCCCCGCGAGTATTTCCTATCGCCTGGACTATTGTATCTGCATTTATCAGTAAATGCGCTAAGCATTACCCAGTATTTTCATATGTAATCTTAGAGGTTATTTTTCAGATGATAACACCCGTTCGAAATTTATATTTTATGGCGTTGCGGACGCCAACACAATGAAAGAAGGACTTGAACAATATATTGATTCTGAATTGATACCCGACTTTTTGGGGGGGACATGTAAGGTAAGTTTTTATTTTGATTAATTTTTTTGGACGTGTTCTTTGCATTAATCACAGAAGGGTTTTGAAATATTAATATTGAATAACTTTTTTATCTTTTGAAAAAATTAAAAAACAAACCAAAGCCTTGTCGGGCCTCATTATCGTATGTGGATTACATAAATTCTTTATATTTCACGCATTGTTTTATAGCTAAATGCGATTGTGTAAGGGCCTTATTAACTAAACACCTGTCATGTACATTTATATTTGATTGATTTTATCCTAAATTCATTTGTACATGTATCCATCCGATGCTCGGCGAGTTGTTATGTTCCTTTTTTGTAAAAGTACATTGGATGTTGTCTTTTAACACCTACACGAATCGAGTTGTTGTGTTCCTTTTTTGTAAAAGTACATTGGTCGCTGTCTTTTCACACCTACATCTATATTCTTCTTTACTTTTATAAACACTGCTGTATGCACTTGAGTCCTCAGAAGTGGATAGTTTTAAGATAAGTAAAATTCGAAATAAATTTAGGTATGTCCGTTCTTTCGGAGCAAAAAATAACAGGAAATGGAAATATTATTTGGAATTCGCTTTGAAGAGGTTTATAATTTTCGTGTAAGCCTCATAATATGTATACACTGCTAGAGTTTTTCTATGCCTCAGAGCCTTTATTCGATTTGTTAAATATTTTTTGTTATTTGTAGACATATTCATATCAGAACTTATAAGTTATACACATTCCTCATAAGCGTGTCTGCCGCCTTCTATCTGTCTGTCATATTTTCCTTCCATACGTACGTTCTCTGCCATGACCAAAAAAGCAAGCGAAGTTTCATATCTCTACTTATAGGTCTCTTTACGCTAAATGCGAACGTTAGCGAATGTTAAGGTTTCCAAATTAGAGAATTTTTAGTTAAGAGACTTCATTTTCGTCAAGTTGTAAAACCAGAAAAATATAGTCAATAAACGCGGTTTAAAATTTTCATTTTCGGCATCACTTCGCTCAAAAATGTGTTTTAAAGCATATACCGTACGTGTATATTAAGTTGTCGAGCGAATGAATTTTCGCTTTATTTTGTAATCAAAACGACGGTAGTAAATGATTCTTACATTTTTGTTAGTATCTCAGAAAGTGATGAAAGTTAGAAAATTGGCCCATTATTTTTGTTTCCCTAATGGGCGGCCTTCACGCTACACGACGCTATTTCTTCAACAAACAATCACAAAGAGCATAACATAAAAAAAAAAAATTCTTTTGATTTACTTGCTACATAATATCTACGTCCATCAATAATGTCACTGTTAACTCGCGTTTCTATTATTTTCTTGTTATCATCAAAATCCACATGTCGTACGTCTAGTTCAAGCTTCTCTGCTTATACAGTAATCTTAAAGAAAACAATAAGTGCTTAATAAAATGTTTTGTTTTTTTTTCACAACAAATGCAGACTCTGGTACATGAAGGTGGTTTAATACCGAAAACATTGTACAAAATGAATTCATTAGAGGAGGATGAACAAGCTGAGCAGGCTCAACAAAACAAAGGCACGAATGGACATGGCCGTGCAACGAATAATGGTCTTAATAGTGATCACCACGGTTTGTATAAGACAGTGGAATTGAAAACCGGTTACATACACGAGGTGGTTATAAGAAACGCAGATGTGAAAAGTGTTTTGACATGGGATTTTGATGTAATTCGTGGTGATTTACACTTTACTCTATATAGAGTAACAAAAGATCTGCCACAGCAGCAAGGTAAATAAATTATTAATTCGAAGGAAAACAAAGCACTTCATATTTTGTTGTATTTGCAGATGCAGCTGTATCGTTTTTCGATTTGAACGACTTTAGCGAAGGTGTTAACTACTTCAAGGAGGAGACGACACTGATTTGTCATCATAAGGAAAGCGTGCAGGTAATACGATGCAGGAATTTACATTCGCCTGTGGGCGAATTTAGCATATTAACCGCCTAGAATGGTTTCCAGTCAATTGTACGTTACCGGTTCGATGTAAACCATTTTCAAGGTGCACCCTTAGACTGCTTTAATAAACATCGCGGCTGATTGATAAAATGATTCAATCATTGTAAAAAACATTTTGAGAGAAAAATAAAAAACGGCTCCCATCAAGATGCAAAGAAAATTTCAGGCAAAAGGAAAAAAGTGGAATGTCCTGTTTTGTTAATACGTTACTGAGATTTTGGTTTACGTCTAGATTATCTTCCAATTTATTATATGCATGCATGTTGGCGCGGCATGATTATGTTTAAGATCTGGCCGATAGGCAAACAAAGACGGCTCGGTCGTTCGCGACCTCGACATTACGTCTGCCGTACGTTACCAAGAAAAAGGCAAAGTTTTGTGCCCGTTTCTCCTGTTCTGCCTTATAAAAATTTTATTGTTTTTTGAATGACTGAGCTGTTTTCAACATTTCTTATATGATTTTAGGGATCTCATGTTATGAATTATAAAAACAACTATGTCTTACACTGGTTTAGTCCTTCTTGTGGTGCTGAGGGGCCAACGCAATTAAATTACTTTTATGAGATCTTAAGTTCGGCAAATTATAAAGGATCCATGACCAGTTTACAATCGGGTTTCTCATCAAATTCAGCTACCAGCTCTTGTCAAAGTCGATGATATGGATTCCAACAGCAACAAGAGCAAGACCTTAATGGCACTCTCATGGAAAAGAGTTTAAATTGAAAATATAAAACAACATTTCTTTTTATTTTTTGTGATTTGCTTTTTAAACGCGAAAATATAAGGAAAATAGCAGAATTATTTTAAACACAACGTCAGATATTTACGCAGATTTAATTTACAACACACAATGTATTCGAAACTGCAAAAAAAAGGTTAAAAAAGCGGTTGTAATATAAAAAACCATAAACCCCCCTTTTTTTTAATAAGCCGTAAATGTAGAGTCAATTAAATATTATAAAGCTATATATACATATACACGACGGAGGACGACGAAACGGAAGGAAAACTAAGGAAAAACCGATCAAACACCAAATATCAGCAAATAAGAGAAAATGCTTTTACTCACGGTAGCTAAAAAACAGACGACACGAATCCCATTACGTAACATTTACAATAAAAACCAACAATTTTTTTTATTGCTGCCCCTATTCCTTACAGACGATATAAACGAATAAAAATCTTTTATGCTCTTTATATTTTTAAATATAGTCAAGTGGGTTTCTAGATGAAAAAGTATTATTAGCTTTTAATATACAATAATTATTGTAAACATTTTATTAATTTTATTTAATTGGTTTTGTTTTGAGCGCTTACTACGCTTTATTTGAATCTCTTTCTCATAAAAAGAGAAAAACAATATTAAATGTATTTGGAAAAAGTCTAGATTTAAAATGAAAAATGAAAAACGATCATGGAAGAGAACATAAGAAACAAAGTTTAGTATGTATTTTAAACAAAATTTTAAAAATAAATGTTTCATGTTAATTAAGTGTGTAAGAAAATATAAATGAAGAAAGATTGTATGAAGTGTAGTTTCATTTAACAAATTTGTTTAACAAATGTCTGCAGAAAACAAGAATAATGTATAAACATTGTTCTTTTGATATCAGCAACTAGTTTGATTTTTCTATTTTTTTGATAAAAAGAATTGATCCGATATCGGATATAGACTATCAAATGCTTATAGTAATCATAATTTGAAGAAAGCTTTTTTCGATCGAATGCTAATTAGTCGCAAGTATTAAAAAGAGCTGCCCACGGTAATTTTGATATCCGATTGCTAGACGGAACGAAAATCCATTAACATTACCATTTTTTTGGTTGGCAAATATGGTCGAGGCAGTCTTCGAAAATAACCACCATCATAAGTGTGCTTGAATAAATATAAATTTTGATGATCTGGACTTGACCGGAGACGGTAGACCATGAACAGCGTATCGTAATATTATTTTTAATTTGATAGATATTTTCTAACCGTAAGTCTAAGCTAGGATTTTGAAAGTAAATTTTATATGTTAATGTGAAATGAATGAAAATAAACAAAATGCATTCATTTTTCTATCAATATAAATAAAAATTCGAAAAAATTCTGCCCGCAACATTTTCTTTTGTTTATGTTTCTATGGCACGTGTTTCCCCCTGCTGTATGAAATTTTTTACTAAAAGTGAACCAAACTCAGATTAATATGTGAATGTGCATTTATTAATGAAATTTAAAAAAATTATAACAATTAATAATTAATAAATAAATGATAACGGGTTCTTCGGGTATCTGCTTTGGCAAGTCATGGCTATTGCACCAGCTTGACTGACTTGTATTTCTTCAGCTTCCAAATCAATGCAAAATTGTAGATAATCATGCGTCCCATTTAGGAGATCCCAAAACGCTTTTGCACTAGCTGGTGTTAATGAGCTATTCCTCCCAAAATATAGTAATGTTATATAATATTATTGCGATCCAATCTCCAAACATGAATTGGAAATTTCTATATGACTAGAATTAAAGTTCTGCAAAAAACTTGAAATGCACAATATTGGAAAAAAAACGTAGTTTTTTATAATCAGACCCATACGTAACGTAGGTGAATGACTCCAAGCTTCCATAATTCATTTCTTAAAATGTAAGTTCTAGCCAACACTATTTAGTTACATAGAAAGGAAACACGTTCAAAACAATTCTACACAATATGGCTTAGAACAATTGCTAATCTGACAGCTACACAGAATAAGTAAGGATATGAAATATAAACTGCGCAAGTCATTCTCCTAATCCACAATTTTAACTCTTTTTCTAAGATCTATAGATTTCGTAGTTGTATTGCTATTAATGTACGTACGCGTGAATTATACTCTTTGCATTGGAAATATCGTAAGCATTTCGTAAATAGAATTATAATCATTTCATTTAATACGGAAATTTTTAGTTAAAATATCATAGCAAAAATATGCCTACTTCAATAATACCGGAAATTCATGGCTTTTATTTATTTCTTTTTTTATAGATTGTCACTTTGGCTGACAAAGAACCCGGAAAATGCATGCATTTTGATGAGAAACTCCACACGTTTAACAGACAACTATGAAGAGATGAATAATTTTGTTCTTCTTCTTCAATCAGAAAATTTCTATTGCAAATTTTTTATTAACAATCAACAATCACACAATTGTTGATAGATTTTGCTCTTGCAAAAAGTAAAGTTAAACATTGTCTTAAGTAAGTATTTGCATTTATATCAAAAGACATTCAATTTTCCTGCTGGTTATTGAAACGGCTTCAGTCTTTGTGGACCTAAAGACAGTTTCTTAATCATACGCCGAAAATTAATTCAAAGCTACACTTATCCTATTATCAGTTGGAAATACTTAAATAAAAAAAAAACAGGTTTTTTATTCCGAAATCTTTTTTATACAAGCGAGTATCACGTAATTCTTACAGATACAACCATGTAATAAGTGAGTTTGCGAATTTCACTCATGCAGAGAGGATTGACGTTAGAAAAAAAAAATATGCAACCAACTTCTGGATGGCGGGGTTTCTTGGTCAGATGAGTGATGATCAAGTTGAAAGAAGAAATACTTAGTCAAGAACTTAAAGAAAAAAAAAGGGAATTTTGTAAATTATTATTACAGATAATTATCAAATATAAATTAATTTAAAAAGAGGAAGATAAATTGCTAAATTGTAAAAAAAGGGACATAAAGTTATATATTAAATGGAAAGGAATTTATTTATAATGCTAAAGAAAGAAATTGATGAAATCTCTTAAAAACTTGTATGAATTTTGAAAATTAATATTTATTGTCCTAATTGTTAATTGGATTCAGTATAAAAATATAATAAAAATTAGACAAATTACAAAGTTATTGTGAAGATTTCTAATAAGCATTGAAAGATGTGTACATATAAGATTTAAAATATTGAATTGAAAAGACGAGATCCTAAACGAAAATTTGCTTTCTCTATAAAATGCTCATAATGCTATATATGTATACAAAATAGAAAAATCTTCTTCATATAATCAAATAACATTTGTGTCCATGAGTGTGTAAATTTAGAAACCCATACCCACCGCTATGCTTTTCGCATTCTATACTAAAAGTTCTTTTATTCGATACCCACATCGCTGGTATCGTTAAGAAAATATGATTAATTTTCATCGTAAAATATTAAAAGGTTAGGCTTTTTGCGAAGCGCTTACTATTCATGAGATATCTTATATGGCGGGGAGCAAGAAATACACCCGTGTGGTTCAAATTAGATTCACTTAAATTTGCAATTCTTTTCTGCACGACCACTTTTGAAAATAGGACGTTATATGAGTAGGGGTCGAAAAAACTGACCGATCTGAACCATTTTCAACAGCAGACAGACAAACTGTGATCGATTCAGAAAATGATTCTAATCGACCGGTGTAATAAAACGTGCGTTTGTGTCAAATCTTTCTGGCTGTTACAACCATCCCCACAAAGTTAATGTAGCCTATATCACAAGTGATGAAAGGTGTCATTAGATCAAGAAAATTGATTTTGCTAAATTTGAATCACGTCCGTTTACGTGTTAAGCCGCCTCTCATGAAATCTGCAGCCTTATCCGGAGGAAAGAATTACATTATCGCAACCAAATTTGGATAGGGTATTTAATAGTCCGCCTGACTATAATGTTTTTAAGTTTCTTTTGAATTGAATCTACTTGAACCATTTGATTGTTTTTTTTTGCGATCACATCAAGTGAAACTGAATAAAAATTAAATATAATTTCGAGTTATATTTACTAATATTTTATTCTATCAAAAATAAAAATGCAAGTCACAAGACCCTTACTTTTCGTGACAATTCACAACGTACGTACGACTACATTTGTAAAAACCACATCATTTCATCTATTTTCCTTCTATGTGATTTTTTAAATAGTAACACCAATTTGCGATATAGTTGCGGCCAGAGCAGTCTCGAATAAAGTAGCAATTGTGTCCTGGCTAAACAACGTTATCGACCATCTCTAATTCTAAAAATTCAAGCGCCGGTGCAAACAGCAACAACAGACAACAAATGACAGCAACAGAACCACAATAACATCAGCAAAAATATCAGCAACAGAACCAAAAAACACAACAACAACAACAAAAACAACTATAATAGTGCTTGAACATCAGTAGAAAAAGTGGGTCCCCTCCCCCAGCGAAAACGAATGTAATTAATTGATTTGCAAACTTTATTTTATTGTAAATTTATTTCATTGCTTCTGTTGTACATCTATTCTTGTTTAGTTCACTTTAGTATAACCACAAAATATTAAATAGTTGAGTGGGTGAGTATGCTTTCTTTTGATTTCGCTATACCTCCTTTTGAAGTCGGACCTGGAAAAAACGACCGTCTTCATCGCATCAATTTATTAGATTACATTTTATATGTACTTCTATGTAATATTAATGTTCAAGAGAAGGTTAGTTATTAATGTAATTCGTATCACCGCCCAACAACAACACATTAGCAAGCAAAGGTGTACATACATATATGTATATAAATATACTTATATATTTATTATTTGCTTATTTATTTTTATTTTATTTTAGCGTACAAAAGAAGCACATCGCGCAACACATCGCTCATTATCAAGTAACATTTGCTGTAGATTTGCCTGCTGTCAGCGGTAAGTTTCCGTTCCATTACACATATCGTCATCAACACACACCGCTCACCAAGCAACACAACACCCGGCACACCGCCAACATATTTATATATTTATCTATCTTATCTACGTCTATATTATATGTATTTATATTATATATTTATATTAAATTATACTTATTTATATGGATTTACAGTAAATGGGGGTAATAGGACTAGACAACAAACGGCAAGACACCATACTGTAGAGAGCCGAACGCCAAACGCGAGTCAGACGTCGGACTAAGGCAATGGAGACGAAAATAAGAAATAGATAACGGAAAGCAAGTAGTACGGTGATGCCGTTATTGTCGGAGTGACAGACGGCTCCGGAGCACTCCAACAATATTCGCATTCTTGACACAATTAAGACAACACGTCAGAAGACCAAGACTCCGCCAACTTCTCCATCGCGGAAAACCAAGAGTTGGCTATCGCTATAGAGTCGCTGACACATAATGACGGGGATGCCACATTAAGACCAGAAATTCTGCCATTCCCCGGGGAAGGCAAGCGCGCCTTACAGCTTGACTGGCTGCGTGAGCAGTGGGTGCGCAGTCCAAATAGATAGTCAGAAAACGGCCATCGCAAAATGAATTCTGCGAAATAATCCCAGAATGTTGGTCGAACTCACTCATAACTGGTGTGAAATAAATCTCCGAATACGACTGCAGCGGTAGATGAGTTTAGCAGGACGACGAGCTCATTGCAGGTCAAAAAGGTGACACAGCAAATATCATGCAGGCGATATCAGTAGACGAAACACGGTGAGGGACCAACTCGTTGAAGAGTGACACTCCAGCTCTCGACAACATTACCCTGCGAGTCCTCCGCAAAGCGTCACGAAATAGACTCCTGTTCAACGTCATGCTGTATTTTCAGCACAAGCCAGAATCGTTTAAAGTCGACAAAACGATGTTCATACCAAAGGCGACGAGAGAGGTGGTAATAGTGTTACAAATTGGAGGCCTATCACAATATCGTCCATCTTGATAAAAGCACTGTACGAAATCCTAAGGCGCCGGCTTGGGGGCTTGTTATTGCACACCAATCAAAGGGGTTTCAGCCAGATAGACGGGCAAATAGTTAAACACAGCAGACTATATGAGAAACCCCTTGGTGTGGTTTCCGTTGACATATCCCATCACAGCGTGGTGAGGGCATTGAGGGGGAGGGAAGCTGAGACGAATTTTGCACAATATATAGCACAAAACTTAAGTAAGCCCATTATATCAATGGGTACAACCTTCGGTGAGGTGAGTGTGCACGGCGGGTCATACAATGGGACCCTTTCTCTCCCATTTTGCCCGCTCACTGCACAATTCGGTAATATATTTGCCGATACGACAAGTAGGGCTGGGTCTCTTTGGATTCAGAGATCAGATATACGCTATTGTGATGGAAAGAGTGGAGAAATGTAGATCGAGTGACTCCTCTTTCGCCGCGGTCAATGGTTTAAAAGGGTCCATAGCATGGTACCATATAGTTCCAAGCAAGCATATCAATAATTATGAAATGACCCCGTCAATTGATGAATATGGTCGTATTGCATGTCGCGGGGAAGATGGAAAAGTTAACAGTTCTTTCGATACCGAGCGTAACTCAACTATTTCCTGTGATTTAGTGAAAAATTCCACAAGATGCCGATCAATTAGTCCGTAGTTCTTAAAGAGATTTAGCTGCATCGCTTTAACTCGATTTTATTGATTGGCCTTTGCTTATAATATAATATTATATTTCACTTTTTAATTATTTATATAATAGTTAATTAATTATATGTTATATACTGTTTTCTATCATTTATCAGCTATGTTTGAACGCCAAAAATAAAGTCTAACATGAAAAAAAGGTTGTCTCATCCACAATAGAACCGTATATCTCCTTCTCTCTCTCTCTCCCTTTCTCTCCTTGCTTCTTTTGTTCTCGACAGCAACTTTTAATTGGTTGTTTAAAAAAGTTCCGTAAAGGAAGACGCCATATTGAATCTTACTGGCTATAATGGTTTCGAGAACAACAATGAACAACGAATTTACTTCCATCGATTTCATGTTAAAGCGTTATGTCCAGTGCCAGGCTAACTGTTATTGTTCCTGTTTGACTGGCTGGTTTGTCGGTTAAGTACTTTTGGTTTCTGATCGTGCGTCTGCTGTTTATAAGTGTGTGTATGTGTGTGTTGGTTTCATAACACTATATTGTCAGAGTACTGAATGCACTCACTTATTTACATAGCTTAATTTTTATATAATCACATATTCCGCATATTTAAATTGTCGTAAATTAGTGAAATGCTTTTGGTTGCAATATTGAAAGTAAATAGAAATCATTTTTATTCGCGACTGTGTTAATACCAATTCAATTATTACACACAGAAAGCCAAAGAATTAAAACTAAATATATCCAAATAGCCCATTTATACACAATCAAACAAACAAACAAACATATACAAATATGAACAAACAAACCAGCTAACAACAACAACAATTAAAAGGGAGCAGAAGACATACGATTCTGGACGCTCTAAGCCTCTTTCTTTCCAAAATAAGTTACAAATACTACGCATTTTATGTACCGGAAACTGCGATCAGCTTAACGTTTGTATAGCGTTATATGCACACATTGTTGAGCGACGCCGGTTTTTCCTACATATTGTTGAGCGAGAGCGGTTTTGCATATACTTTGTTCAGCGAGGGCGTGGAAAAAGTTTAACCTCTTGAATAAAATGAGCGAAAATACTAATGAATATGAATTACAAGTAAGTCGCTTGTTGCCTCATGTAGGATTGGCATGTCTGGAAAAAAAGGAACGAGAGGAAGAGCTTTTTCGTTTCTCGAATGTGCGTTGAAAGTGGACAGAGAATGTTTCTATTTTTGTTTCGTATTTATGTTGAAAAATATTTTGTTTAAAGAGTTAAAGAGTCAAAGAAATTATGTTAAATTATTTTAAGAAAAAGAGAATTGTGAATTACGCAGTAAAATGCAAACTTATAACTAATGGGTGATAATGATGTTGATGAAACAGTACTGCCAGAATCTCCGGCAATTGTTGCACACGCATCATGGCAAAGAAGAGAGCAACGAATTTCATTAGAATTGTTCCCCTCAAAGTTTGGCCTAAAAGGAGTCTCCTTATTTTAACCAACTCCCGATGTTTATCGTTTATTTTATTGTGAAATAATACAAAATGAATTTTTTGATAATAGCAATACCTTAAGGCGGTGAACAATTTACATCATACGCGAAAATTTTTGTTAACGCTTTCATCGACATTACCAGTGACTCGAAAATTATGTATACTTTTCTGGTCAACAAATTAACATTAGTGTGTAGATGCTAGTCTATCATTGTATCAAGAAAATGCTTTTGCCGTTGGTTTCCGTTCTCATCTATCATTGGTATTAAATGCTAGCGACGGTAAAGAAATTTCCAGATTAACGCTAAAGGGTAAAATCGACAATCAATTGGCTGTGGTTCTTTTCAAGTTTGGTGCGTGTCAACGACAGCGCATAAAGTGGAATACAGCGGTTCAAATCTGATACTCTCATGACGTCGATAGCAACATAACTCTACTTATGACGAAATGGTAACATCACGTTATTTGAGTCTGTCGAAACGCGTCAGTTATTCTGAATTCTTCAGCGAGGATGGATCTGCAGTAAATTGTGGCAGTGTGACAAGAAGCAGCATCAGCATCATATGTCAAGGATAAACTCCATGGGTTTATGTTTCTCTTTTTTTTTTACACACACTTACATGTAATAGCTTTATGCTATTAATTTGTACATCGGAACATTCAGAAGATTTTTCGTTTACTCGATATATGTGTGGAATGCTTTTATTGTAAAACAAATATAAAATTGAAATAGTTTTTTTTGCTCAGCGAAAAGTGGCTTAGGGATAATCGGTCTCAGTTTCGGGGTCTTCCATTAAAAATCGTGGGCTAAAGTAGGCCATAGGTAGGGTAGGCTGCGGAATGGCCCAAGGCTTAGCCCATTCGGTAAATAGGTTTCATCCGCCTGACGTGGAGTGTTCGTGGGACAAATTTGAAACCTCCCATATCTCCCGAACTAACTGGCCTAGCAAAGACGCGTGCGCACTTAAGTGTAGCCCTAAAAACAGTTTGAAATTTAATATTCAGACAGACAGTTAGGACATGAAGGCATATTCTTTCTAATGTTACATGTTACTTCCGACTGCTTTGATCTATTGTCATAAAAAGGTGAATGGAATAAAATTTATCTTTCACCTTTTACTTCATTAAAAGGTACTGTTAAGAATAATTAATCTACCATGTCGTGACGTCCACCACATTTAATTTAGAATTAACACACCGTGCTTTTCACATTTCACTCTCCAAGTCCTTTTATTTGATTCGCATACCCCTGAAGAAAAAATTAGTTCACTGCGTTGGGACGTCCGTGTTTAATGTGGAACACACACACTTAACTTGTCACATTTCACTCTCCAAGTCCTTTTATTTGATATCTTTGTCAACGGTATTGTAAAGAAAAAATTAATACACCAGGCCGTGGTGTCCACCACCGTGCTTACACTATCGCTAATAAGCATACAATCTCAAAAAAATGGAAAAAAGAAAATTTAATAATTTTGCGGGCATGGCCGAGTTTCCCCATTTTTAAACATATACAGCAGAATTTTGTGTAAAGTAAATGTGTACCCCTATCTTACAGTGGTAGATATAATAAAGATTATCTTTGAATTGTAGTAAATTTTGATTAAAGCGATTATAAAATACCAAGGATAACGCGAGAGAAAGAGACAACAAAATTTTATGCTAGCAAAAGATCTTGTTAACACAAGGAACTGCACAACAACAACACAATACAACGAATTTTTAGTGGCAAACATTTCGGGTGGAGTTATTTTTCCTCTAATTTTACATCCTTTGGAAGTTATTTAAAACCTTATTTGCTGGAAATAACGCCTCATAATCGAACAAGGTTTATTTTTTACAAGTTGTGCTGCTAAAATATATATATTGATATTGATGTATTCTCTCTATTACGTGAACCATGGTTTGATAATTTTTCATGTCTAAGTTAAATCTAATTAAGCATAACATGAACGTGTAAGTTGTGGCCATGTCTATATAGAGAAAAATTGATGTATAACTAATACAGTGGCTTCCAACCTTTTTATACCGGCACCCCCTTTTAAAAAACAAAATGAATGCGCCCCCCTTTAAAAAACAAATTGTTGCGTCCCGTTAATTTATGTAAAAATCAAATTTCAAGTTAAATGTACAATTTTTCGAAGTTTTATCCACTGAAACTATATTATTTTAGCACCAATTCACTTCTCTCACTTATATTATATTATATATGCTTATTTTCGCACCGATTTAGTCACTTATAGACAAATTCACATCAACATCAAATAACAACTGAGAGAAAACCGAAATAATCAGATGCTTCTGTTTACTGAAGTTTGGCGCGAGTAAGCACGAGAATAACCGGGATGTTGCAAGTGCTTATCTTTTGATTCCACGCCCCACCGGTACTCGGCTCCAAATGCGAAAGCGAGATATTTCGATTCGAAGAAGAGTATGAATTGGATGTTTTAGCATTTGTACACCAAAACCCGCGGCGAGGATTGTGGATTACGTATACTGCTCATTCATTTTTTTGACACTCATTTGACTTTTTTGGTTTGTGTTTGAAAATGATATTTTGGAAACAGCTACATGCCCCCCGTGCAACAGTATCGCGCCCCACTGGTTGGAAACCACTGAACTAATAGTTTAAAAGAGCATTGATTTGTATATTTATTCTTAAAACACGAATTCTCTTCTTATAATTGATTTATTTTTATTACTATGGTTTTTGTCATTTTTACTTTAAATTAAAAACAATGCATATAGGAAGGATACCGGTAATTATTAAAAAAATTATTATAATAAATCTTGTGGAAGTGTGAAAGCAAAAAAATTAAATAAAAATAGTTTTGTTGAATAGATGAGAGGAAGGGGTTAGAGGAGTCTTCGGACTCAACTTCTGGCATCATGGTAATGTAAGATGAGGAGGGCGTAGGACTTAGGATGTGCCTATTCGGTAAGCTAGGGTCCCTTCGTCCATATGTTCGTTTAAGGGTAAGTGCGCCGTACTCTTTAGGTGTAAACGTCTGAGGAGTGTCCGAGAGACAAAATATAGACCCCGCCTCCCGAACTAGCTACCTAAATAGCTCAGCAAGAGCACGTACATCCGTCGACTCGGCCTTCGACCCTAACTAAGTGCTACCGACGGTTAGAAACATTTTTTTTTTAACGTTTTACACAACACTGTATTTTATTACATATAATTAACTCATATCAGCTTTAATTAAACATAATAAATCTATCAGGTGGGCAATAAAAAAAATGTAGAAGACAGTTTTTCAATTTCATATGCTTTGTACTTTGAGAAAAAGTTACTTCAATTTTTAAAAATTTGAGAAAAAGTTCTCTCAATTTTTATAAATTTGACAAAAAGTTACCGCATTTTTACAAATTTGAGGAAAAGTTACCGCATTTTTACAAATTCTGAGAGAATGTTTATATGAGAAGAATGACATTTGATGATATATGTAAGAAACTTATATTGGTCTTAGAGCGAAGCTTTGATGCACATGATATTGTAGTTTTAAAACCTTTTATTTAATGTGAATGAGTTAAGTAGTCAATCGCAACCATTACTTTGTTTTTGTACCTTCTTCGCAAAAATATATATAGTTTAACGTAATATCTGCGCTCAAATTTATAACAGGTTTTAGTTTATATCTTAATTTTTGCGAACGTGAAGGTTTCCAAGAAAGGTGAGAAACAGATAGGTAGTAGATGGACGGTTTAAGTCTTCCATCGTTCATTCTTCCGCTGTGTCTTGTGACATCGTAAGTCTCGCCTAGGCTCACAAGAACTTTGTGTTATTGTCAGCGAAATATGATGCTTAATATTTAATACAGAAAGAAAAGACAATCGGTAAAATTGCTCTGTGTACGATTCAAGTTTTTTGAAGCCCTCTACGATTCCGTGTTCCCACGGTTAGGAATAGAAATGAAAATCAATAATAAAATAAGTTTGAAGAAAACACTACAAACTGCCGGAACGTCGTTCAAAGAAGTCGGAAATAATCATTCTAGACTTGACCCGATTGTGATTTTGTAATTCAAATGCATTTAGAATTCATTATTCGCTGCACACCAGTGTTTTTTTAAGTTTCTTTTGGCATATAAAATTCACTTACAAGCCAATATTCTTTCAAGTACATATACGGAAAAATTTTAATAAACAATATAATCATTAGTCTTCAATTTCCCCTAAGTATAATGTCTTATCGCTAGAACCAGATAAAATGAGCGGTTCTTTAGAACTAAAATCTACATCATTGACGCTGCCGCTGTGACCTGGCAGCTTGTATAAAATTCTACGACTTGTCGTATCCCAAATATATACGAAACGATCTGCCGAACCAGCAGAAATCTTGCTACCATCAGGTGACCACGCACACCGCAAGAGATTCTTCTCGAAATTATGTTGATGTCCTTGGAAAATTTTGACGCAGCGCTCTCCTGGCACATAAGGCCTTATATCCCATATTCGTAAGGTGTTATCCATAGAATTGCTAAGTATGTAAGAACCATCTGGTGATAAACTAATACCAGTTATCGTGTCTGTGTGTCCTTTCAAATGATGTAAAATTTCTTGTTTGCGAATATCCCATACTTTGATGCTATTGTCTATACCGCCGGATATAATTTGATCGCCTATATCATTAAAAGTGACTGAAGTCACCTGGTAAGATGCCTCTAAAGTGTTTACAGACAATTTTTTGCGCGTGTCCCATAAACGTACAGAACGATCATCTGCTCCAGAACACAACATTTGCATGCCACGTCGAGTACCATGCACCGTATTTACAAAATTGCTATGACCTTTTAAACGGCGTATACGTTGACCTGTCACTATGTCCCACATCGCTAAAGTTTTGTCGGTAGAACAAGTAAAAATTTGTGAGCCGTCAGTATTAAAATGAGCTTCCAGAATTGCTCCAGTATGGCCAGACATAAGCATTATATTCTCGCACTCTCCGTACACGTTCCATATAACTAAAATGTAAGGAAAATAAGGAGTGAAACTAGTTGGGCAGTATCGAATCAACAGAACTTACATATTTGACGATCATAACCAGAAGAAAGTAACATTTCACCTTTCGGATGAAATTCTGTGGTATAAATTTCGCCCTGGTGTCCTTCCAATAACAAAATAGGTGCCATCAAATTAGATGTCCGACGCACTCCCTGTATATAAATAACTTATGTATGTGAATTGTTTCAGATATAGGTGACTATTTCTTACAGATTCCATTAAAGCTTTATCTCGATTGGTATATCCAATAAGGTCAGTCTTCGCTCTTTTTAGCTCCTGGACCGCCACCACATTGCTACTAGAACGTTTTAAAGACATTTTAATTGATTAAAAATAAAAGAAAATTAATCAAAATTTTAAGAGGTCTCCTTATTATTTAGTTTTACTCGTTGATAATATAAAAAAAAAAGTAATCGGTGTTGCCACTAAAGCAAAGATTAAGAGTAATGAATCCAATAAAAGGGTTGATGCAACGGTGCATAATTAAGTTTTTTGCGTTAATAAATCCTAAGCATTAGACGCAATGAGAAGCCGCGTTACAGCACCACTTTATAAGAAAAAATAAAGAAATCGATGAAAACATAAACAAAAACAACATAAAAAAAGAAAAATAACGATAAGAATATTAAGATAAATGCAAAAGTGGAGAAAAATGACTAACAGAATGGGAACAAATATATTTCGTTTTATTTGCTTTTGATTTGCCTATTCCCACAAGCTCGTATAAAATATTGGGAAAATAGATGTCATTGTGTTACTATAAATAATAAATATGTGAAAAACTTCAATAAAAATATAAATGTGCATACAAGAATTTTTGATTTATTAATGACATAAAAAATTGAAAAACAAAGTGAGTTTAAAACAAAAAGCAATCACGTTTCATTGTGTCAGAGCGTTAATTCACTTTATTGTCTATTCGACTTTTTCTTGCTATGACAATACTTCTTTTGTTGTTCGCTATGAAATTTGGCTTCAAAAATCATAATTTTTTACGCACTCTATTTTACCTACTAATTTTTTACGCTCACTTCACATCAAAAATTAATGCCGTTGTTACTCAATAAAAATTCTCTCCCCCTTTCTTTTGTTTTTGAACTTTTCCATTTTTGCTAACATTATTATTGTAATTTATCTAGACCAAAGAGATTCTAGGACTAAAGAGTAGGGCGAGCGCTGGCAACCAAGGCTGTCGACTCTTCTATGCTGCCACAGCAACACACAATTTCGCAATTATTCACCTCGTACTTCTTTGTGCACTTGTAAAATAGCTTCGATTTTTCGCTAAAAGCTGTTAGCTGTTTTTTCCTTTACATGGTTTATAAAGAAAACTACCATGTGGAGAATCCATAAAATTGATTTCAATGAATTCCTTCAAGCAATCTGTTGATGTGATAAAAATTCCCTCAAGCAATCTGTTAAAGTAATAAAAATAAGTAAATCCTCGTTTGGATTTCGTCTGCGAGCCAGCCTTAGGCGTAAGGGTGACGATGGGATTATTAAGGTTGATGAAATGATGCAGACATGATTAGCAAGATAAAGAAAAGCTTTTCTTTTTTCTTTTCGTTTTTCGCCTTTCGGGCAATTTTCAATTATGTAAGACATCACCGTCGACTATTTTCATTAACTTTCGATTTTGTTTTGTTCTATGTATACACAACAGTTGTGAAAAATCCTTTCTAGTAACTGTTAGATTAGACAAGAGCAAAACCGCTATCGTTTTGCGTTAGTGTCGGTATATTTCAGAATTGCATTTATTAGCAAAAATAGCAACGCAGCAACGGAAAAAAAAGATAGTGTAAAGCAAATGGTTTTACTGGGGACAACGAAATACATAGATGTTCCAACATTTTATTCGAACTTGAGTTTGGGAGATTCTTAGGGATTTTTTGCGTATCTGTTATCAATAACAATAGGAATTAATTAACTATGCTTATGCTTTCATTCTCATTATTTGCATGGGGAAAGACACTGTTAATAGTTTCTTGACATGGCGTCTCATTGTTTCGAATGTTTGCACAGCAGAAGCATAGCAATAAATTATTAGAACCGTTTTAGAGGGCGTGTTTAAAATTTTACTTCCTTTATAAGGTTTGCTTTTCAACGGGTTCAGTGGCCCTTAACTGAATAGGCTTTTTTGTAGAGAGAGGAGTGCAATAGTAAAAGTAATATATATAGATATAGACAGATTAAGCTAAATGTAATTTTGTAACCTCACATCATATCATCAGTTTAATATATTGAATATACGTGCTTATGTTTATAAAAGAGGTTTACAAAATTATCCATTTCATATTGTTAATAAACTGAAACTTATGTACATATATGTATATTTATGTACACCAATATCAAAATGGCGGCACATATGCTTTTAAAGTTTCTAGAAATTTCAATATAATTTTTAGAAGATGGAAGGTTTCATTGCATGAATAATTCTTCGCTATATTCCATCGTTTGTGGCCCAATTTAGATTGGAAATCCATTAAAACTCTGAAAACCCGGCGCACGTCGTATATTGGCATCAAATTCTAAATTTTACGAAATTTAGAACAAAAAAGCTAAAATCCGAATCAATTGTAACGCCAATAAGACAAATACAAAGAGGGCTAATTGGGTTATTTATTTATGAGGATCATATCATAACAAAAAAAAACACAAAAAAAAAACATTTAAAAAAATCACACAACTTCGGTAGCACTATCTAAGGAAGCCACGTTCTTCATGATATTGCCTTACATAGTGACCAAATTTCGTAAGCCCAGTACGCGTATAAGCATGCCAGTTTTTCAACTAAAAATCTTGTGTCTAATGTTAAACTTACCTACAAATTGAGTTCCTTCCAATTGCAACACAAATTTATTGGTATAATTTATAAATATGAAGATAATTTATTGTAAATTTATTTGAATATCAAACTTTGCCGTCTGATCGCGCGATTGGTTTGGTGCTAAATGATATGAAATGTTATTCTAGAAATCCTAAAAAGCCGGTGCTGCATATTTCTTTTCATTGTCAGCGCTATCTAAACGCGATCTAAAAATCCGTTATTTGCAGATCCTTTGTCACGAAACAAAAAGAACATGTATGTGTGCAAAGTGCAGAGCAGAGTTGCTTGTAATAAATAAGAAAAATATGAAAAATATATGATGAAAAATGGCAACGCTCAAATAATAAATTCTCGCTTTCCTGTAAAAAACTGGCTTCTCTGTTAAGAAAGATAATAAATTCTGGCTTCCCTGTAAAAAACTGGACTCTCCGTTAAGAAAGATAAAAAATTCTGGCTTCCCTGTAATTTTACTGAAAGAAAAAAATTTCAGAATTTTTATTAAAAGAGTAGACCGCACCAACCTGTTACAGCAGTGCGTTTAAGGCGAGGTAGTATAGTTGTAGTTTTGGAAGGTGCTATAAAGGTCTACACATTCACACAGCAACCCCAACAATTGCATGTTTTCGAGACCAGCAATAATCCCAAAGGCTTATGCGTTTTGTGCGCAAGTGAATGCACTTTTAATCCTTTTACCAAACTCTTCTTATAACTTTTCAATTCAATTATATGGCTTAAGGAACCAAGTGAGCAAAGTATTATGTTGAGTATTGTTTAATCAACCAAATATTATAAATAGGCTAATGTTAAAGTTAAATGACTTGTTCTCGTAAAAATATATGGAAATAAACCTAAAAAATTATTGAATACGGCTGTATTGCATAGTTTAACATCTCTGTTTTTCCTGTTCTGTTAACATGTGTTACTACTTCACTTTTTGAGCCATCTCATGACAAAACTTGGTGTTTTTGACACTTGGTTGCCTTTTGCAAAAAAACCACAGGCAACGGCTTTTTCATGACAACACAAAGAAATTTGATAATTTGTGATGTGAATGGTTATATAGTTTTTGCTGGAAATCGAACAGAAAGCGAAAAAGAAAAATTTATTTCAAAAAGGGTTTAAGAAAAGGAAAAACACAATTCAATTGAAGAAGTGACATTTTAGAAATCCAAATCTTACAATCCGTAAATTAAAAATTCAAAATATATCAGCAGCGTGACTCAATTTTTTTAAATCTTTTGGGGTTTTAAAAAGTTGGTTTAATGAAAGGTTTACCTTAACCATGGGAAAAAAATTTTCTGAACTCCGAAAAAAGGGTATGTTATTGGTTTTTTATGCACAAGAAAAGAAGCCATGTTTCTTCTAAGAAATGGAAGTTTCTTGAAAATATAAAAATTAAATGGTGACAATTCAGGAAGTGACATTTTTTGGGCGGTTTTATAAACGTGGGTCAACAAGGAGAGGAAAGAAGCCACGTTTCTGTCATACACTTTCAGAATGAAATTTAAATTCAATATTCGATTAGGCTTTTTCTTGTACAATATATCTGCGTTATTTATTTTTTTATTTTATTTATTTATTTATTCTACTTATACAGGAACTCGACTAAAACAAATGACAGTCGAGTTCAAATGACTCTTAAAGTAAATCTTAAATTAATTATTATTAAAACTTATTATAAGTATAATAAAACAAATAAGAAGGAAAAAAGAAAAAAAAAGCATGTACACAATTAGCACAGAGCCACAGCCACAATCGGTACAGGACCAAATTGTAAATGAACCCCTAAGCCATCGCAAACATGCGTAAGCTTGGCAACCGATAATAGTTAATAACAATTCATTTTCGAGTCAAATGACTCTTTAGAGTTAAGAGCTAGTTTAACTACGATATTGGTAAATCACGTGTATTAAGTGATGTAGCTTTAATGGACTTTAAAGAGTCCGATAATGAGAATAAGTGATAGACGTGATTTAGGTTCCTGCAAACAACTTTGAGCGGGTTAAACAGCTCATAATTTACAATGACTTAGCTTAACCAAGGTAGAGTGCCTAGAGAAGCGGTTAGGGACATTAAAACTTATTTCACCAAGTAATGACGGCGAGTCAATAGCACCATTTATTACAAAGGAAACGCCTAGAACAAATCTATGTTTCTCAAGAGACGGTAAGGACAACAGAAGCAACCTATTTTCATAGGGGGGAAGAGAGGCAATCGGATCCCAATCTAAATTTCTAAGGGCAAAAAGCGGGAGTTGCTTTTGAATAGATTCAATTGAATCTACATAGCACCTATATGAAGGAGACCACACAACAGAAGCATACTCAAGTGTAGGTTTAACCAAACACATGTACAGCCTTTTGGTAATATAAGGATCATCAAGCTCTTTGGACCACCTCTTTATAAAAACAAGCGCGGACCTAGCTTTGCTTAACGAGAACTCAACATGCAAGTTAAAACGTAACCTATGGCCGAAGAGAACGCCTAAATCTGTGAACGACTCGACATCCTCAAACTTGTGCGAGTCTATAAAATAGGGGGAAATGAGTGACTTTCTTCTTGAGAAAGAAAGCATCTTACATTTATTTAGGTTTAGTGTCATATAATTCGATGAGCACCATGCAACCAAATTATTCAGGTCACTTTGAAGGTAATGTGATTGCGATTCAATGGAGAAGGAAGAAAACGGTTTCACATCATCAGCGTACATTAACATCTGGCTGGATTTAATCACCGAGGGCAAGTCATTAACGTATAGATTAAATAAAATGGGTCATAAGTGGCTACCTTGCGGTACGCCTGACGTAACGGGGAATTCATATGAGGTGGTGAAGTTAAACAAAACCCTGAATGACCTATTATGCAGATAAGAGATTATCCATTTCACTAAATGGAAAGGGAAGCCAGAGGCTTGAAGTTTAAAGATAAGTGGTTTATGGTTAACCAAATCAAACGCTTTGCTAAAATCACTATATATGACATCAGTGCGAGAGCCACTAGAAAAAGCCTTGAAAACATGACAAGTAAACTGTAACAGATTGGTGAACGTAGATCTCCCTTTTCGGAAGCCATGTTGGAGTGGAGAAATATACGATTTGGTGGCAAAGGCCAGATGCTGAGTCACAATTCTCTCGAATAGTTTAGGCAAGGCACACAACTTGGCGGCATTACAACAGCTAATATGTATGCCGCCAGATTAATTAATATGATATTCGTCATTGTTCCTTTTTTAGTCTTTCAGCATACACACATATGCATATAATATATGTACACACATTTACATATATAAAATATATAATATCAAAAATTTTGGCGTTAACAGATTATTTGTTGCTTTTATAAATTTATAAGAACATTTAAAGTGTTATTTGTTAAACGCTCGCCGTTCAGTTTGTGTGACAGACTTTTCACGACCGACAATAATGCGTTTACCTGCTTGTGGACTGAGAGTGGTGGATGGTGAATTTTTGGCTTCTCTTGTTTCATATAACTAAGATTATTATTAAATTAACGATTTTTTTCTCTATTATTCAATGTTATGGCTGTCTTCTTTTTACAAATTTATTTTCTTTAAAATGTAATTGAGTTGTTAAATAAAAATATTTCTTTTCGTCTTTTTTTATATCGTGTTCAATAAAACATTGACGCCACTTGTGCGATTCTTCACAGCACAAACTCTAACTCCTTGTCTAAAAATGTTCTCTATTTTTTCTAATGGTATCTTATAAAAGCAAAAAAAATGAAATTTTTTTTCAAATCACAATTTCGTTTTCCCCTTTTTTGCCTTTTCGGTATTAGTTAAGTTTTGCTTACATTATTTTCATTTTTATTTTTTTTATTATTTCAACTGCTTTCAATTGTTTACATTTTTGTTATTTCCGATTTCTTCCAGATTTATTTACAAATTAAAATGTTTGAATCCTTTTTGATAATTATTCATACTCATGTGTCGAATTTAGCTTTTATTGGCAGAGTTCTTTTCTCGAAAGATCTTCATATGTGTATGTGCAATTGCAGCCAATGAAAATATTCTTTTTACATAGAAATCAAAAAAAAAAAAAAACGCGAGTCTCCATTACATTGAATTTTACTTCTCCAGTGTTTTGTTTTCTGGCTTTATTTAATTGTCATTGTATTATTTGCTTAATTAAGACAAAATTAAGAAAATAATCAAAAAAAAAATACTGTTAAAATCACGTTTGTTCTTTTATGTAGGCAAAAAAACAAAGTACAATAATCCACAAAAACTTCTCGTCACGTGTTTACATTTCTATAACTTAAGTCTATGATATAGGTAGTCGTTTGCCAATTTTTGTTCATATATTAATTTTAATATCTTTTTATAATAATTTTTGTTCTTTTCTAAGATTTTAATGTTGACAACATTAACATGACATCATGACATGATGACATGTTGTTCTTTACGAATAGGTTTTTTTAATTCCGAACTCTTACCCGTGCTTCACACCACCACAGCCCCACATACAGCTCACACCCACTGATCCTTCCTTAACTCACTGCACAAAATATCAAAACCACAACTGCTCTTTTCTCTTTGTTTTGGTTGTGCTTAATTTTTTCTCTTCTTTTCTCTTAAACATCGTTGAGGGAAATCTTAACATGACAAAGTACTAAGGCAAATCTGTTCAGAAATTCAGAAACAAGCAAAACTAATATGCTCTAAATATACATATATCACGGTTCTCCCTTGCATAATACAGTGATTTAGCAAGGGAGACCATTTTGAGTAGGGATTTTTTGTTTTTTTTTCGTATTTCCTTTTCTTTTTCTTTGCATAACGGCAAGCCGCTATTCTTGCAAATGTGATTTTGCCTAAAGGTCTTACTTACTCTATTGTGGGAGAATAGTGGTCAAAGCAGATCGACGGAACCCCTACGCTGCAAATGTACGCGGACGTTACAACGTTTAGGGGCCTCTTTAGGAGCTTTGTCTTCTGGTCGCGTAAACATATGTTTAGTAGCCTAAATATCTTAAAGTAAGGTGGTGAGTATTGCCGTAAGGTATTCAGCTAGCCGTAAACAATTCAGTCCTGAAAACAGCGCAGAAGAATATCCAGTGTTTGAATACTAAGCCCAGCTGAACCGAACTATTAAAAGTAAAAAAAATCTTTTTTCAATGTTGGGCGAGCTTTATAGAGCAATTTCGTGCGTTTCCTTATTTGGCTAATAGTTATGCGGTGCGTAAATTCAAGCCGGCTTGCAGTTGGATTTCCTATGATGGCACACAAGAATGGAGAGAAGCTTATGGCGACCATGGCTATTTGTGTGACACAACACATATATCAGATTAGACTCGTGCAATCATCTTTAGATAAACTTCGTTATATGTGTGATTGCACGTGAGTGTACTAAGCCAAAAAAAAAAAAAAAACTGAAAACCTACACCAAAAAAACTAAATTGTGATATTCTTTTTCGTTTGGAATCATGTCATTCGTATAAATTTCATTCATTCAATTCGTATCTATATACTTTAGCATTTCGCGCTAATCTTTTCGGCATCTGTTTTATAACTCTTCTATTGTGTGAAATAAGTTGCGAATTTTCGTTTGATGATTTCAAAAAAGTGTCGCTTTTTGTGTTTAAACAATAGAAACTAATGATTTAAACTTTTCAGTTCGAGATTTACATTATGAAAAGTTCATTGAAGGCTGTCGAACAAAGATCACTACCCGCAATGTAGCTATTTAAAATACTGTTCAGATATCTTCAATTATGGCAACAAATTTTAATTGAAGCTTTGGGATCGGTTGTTCTTTCCGTGAAGGCGGCCGCTTAGGCGATTGGAAAATGATGCACGATGATGAAGAATAAACAAATTTTGATTTGATTTAAAAATTCCACTCGCATCAGTAGGGATATGGATTGGTTATTCTTAGAAGTAGCCAAGGAACGCTAAAGAACAGCGGAACCTGAAACTAGATTTTTGGTAACTTTAATTCCTTTCACTTTTTAAAATTTTCTTTAATATCTCTTGCTACCTCCAAACTGGCTGTGCCCCTATCAGTTGAGCAGAGCCGACGTAATGTGTATCTTACTGAACTAGGATTGAACTTCTTTGATACTCGCAATGAAATGCAAGTTTTCAATGCACAAACGTTAGTTGTCGTTTATGGAGAAGTAAGCTTTCAGTTCGTCGCAATAATAGCATAGCATAATTGCATAATGTTATGAAAACTAAATTATTATTATTATTGTTATTATTATAAATTTAGCCAGAGAATAAATTCTGAGACTAAGGTCTTAAAGCACTAGCATCTAAGGCATTCGGCTTTCGGCTTTCGGCTTTATTTTTTTATTTTTTTTTTTTTGATGAAAAATGTATTTTTAACCTATTGCGTAACATATTTTTAACCCTCTGCTATGTTTTTTTCAAGTTTGTTTGCGAATTTTCGGAATGTGGGGAGAAACGTGTTTTGCAGAAATTACTTTGTTTAAATATGCTTTAATAGTAAAACATGCTGGTCTTTCCTTTATGGGAGGTTACTTTGAGACGCAGCAACTAGATTTGTATCACTAAGCAATTCTTCATTTCCTGCTTGTAATAAAGCCAGAGGCTGGTTTGCTAGTTTCGCTATAGCTACTCCTAAATTCATTTTAAATTTCTCCTTTGGCTTGAGTGATGGCAACGTAAGTTAAAATTTATATGTACTTCACAGGGATCATATCAAATTCGTTGGAGGTTTAGAATGTAAGAAATGGGAAGGAACTACCGCTATATGAAGATATCTGCGATAATTAACGTCTTATATGCCGCAACTTTATAACTAAATCCGATTTTTACACTATAATAGATTTTTGATCAATACGAAACGTGAAATTAGTCTGTCCGGTGAAACCAGAAATAAAAATTTAGTACTTTATGTAGCAATAGCTACATAATGAAATGGTTGCCTTCTACGTTTAAGTTATCTTCACGAAGTATGTTTGGGGTAAAAAACGCAAACAACAAACAAGTTAAACAATTATTTTTTAGTTTTCTTCTTATGTGTTGTTAGTAACAATCCGTTTCCACTTTATCCCTTCCAGGTTTATCAACATTTGCAGAAAACTATTATGCCGGCATCGGGTGTGTTTGAACGTCCAGATTGGTGGCGTGAAGTCACTTACAGCAACACTCAGGAAAAATCTAAACTATAAAAAATATAAAACAAGCCCAAATAGTTAAGTAAACCTGTGCTTTTAAAGCGTTTTTAGGTGCTGGTTTCTGATCCTAAAATATATTTGTGTCGAGACTTAGAAATACAACAGATGCTCTATCATCTGATCTCCATTCCACCAGTACGTTGTTTGCAAAGAATGCTGAATATAATGAATGATGACCAAAGAAACCTCCAGATCATTCAGTACAAGAAAAGCAAATCTCCGCTCTACCAGACGTGGAAACTTGTAAAGCTGAAGAACAACGGATAGTTGAAGACCACGATGCTGAGATGAAAGAAGTGACTCCGGAAGTCACTTCCGAAATTGATGGAAAAACAAATGGAGGATTGCTGGAAAAAGCTGCAGAAAAACAATTTGTCGAGGTAGCACAATCAGTGGATGGCGACGAAAGCGATAATGGAGATCTATTACAATGAAGAATGCATTAGTTAAGAATGTCCACGCAATCACATGCAATATCTGCAGGCTCCTTTATAGGCGCTTAGTAGGTTAACCAGGAAATACTTTAATGACGTTAAAGCAAATGCAAACTCATATTACGGGGATCAATGTTCAGTTCAATGATCGAAGAAATAGTGTTACATTAGCTAGACGAACAATCGCAATCAAATTAGAACTGCGTAAAAATATAAAACACATTGTCAGCACTTATGCTTGTTGTAAATTTTGTATTTTTCGTTATTTGTTATCATTCATTTATGTGCGTCTGATCTCCTCCTATAAACAATTTTGCGGAATAAATAATATTTATAATTTTTTTTCACAACGATATTTACTTATGCTAAATTTGGTTGATATAGTACATACATTGTTGTTTCGTTTGTTATTTATATTTGCTAAATGCTTCGCAAGTTGCAATAACATGATCACAGTTGTTCAGTATTAACTAATAATTCAATAATATGTAATAAAAAGAATAACCAATGCTAGGAAATTTCTCCCGAGCCCGACTCAAAAAAATCGCCATCATTTGACTGCAATGTTCGCGTCGAATAGGATGATGAGGAAGATGTTATTGTAGTAGTTACTAAATTGTCGATATTGGCACGTTCAGTTTGTGCTAACATGGGTATTTGTTGTGGTAAATCACTTGTGGCCCATAAATATATATTTAAAGTTTTCTCTGTGCAATCCGCTATAAAACGTATAAAAGGTCGTATATCCCCGTCATTAGCTATTTGAAGATATTGGTAGTACTTATGTCTAAAAAAATTGAAAAATTTACGAAGAAATTAGTTTAAGACAAGGAAACTATATATATTCTTTCTAGCGTCGAGCTTATATACCCATCAGAGCATATAATATTTTTGAGAATTAAGCATTTGAGATTTAAGTTAACACTAACAAGCACTGTTTTAGTTAAAATTTTTTAATTTCGAACGTATTATTTATGACCGGATGCCTGTTTTAAGTATTGGCATTGGTATGACGACATGCGTCGTAAAAACGACAAAATACCAACAATAGATAAAGTACAGATCAATGTACAGACATGCATAAATCGAATCGGAACCATCGTAAAAAATTTTTTCGAATGTTACAAAGAATGGACAAAAAACTTAGTGTAACTGCATCGTTTACTTAAATTATATCGATTTATTATGTTTAAAAAGAAGAAGACGCATTGATAATTTAATCAACATGTTTAAAAAAATGTTACATTTCAGTTTAAAGAAAAGACGCATAGCGTAGGTGCTCAGTATTAGCCAAAGCTAAATTATGTGTAAAATAAATAAATTTTGATTGCGAGCTAAGAGAATATAGAACTGTTTTTTATAATGACAGAGCTCTTTTTTATGAAGATATTGATTTGCTTCGTCTAAGAATTGTTTACCTTTGTTGCTTGGGTATAATTACAGGCGGATAGCCCGCCCTCATCAGCAAAGTATTCATTAACAGCCGGGAAGTGCGACCGTTACCATCTACAAACGGATGAATGTGCACCAGTTTATAATGACCCAAAGCCGCTAATCTAAGATCATAAAATCAACATAAATTATTTTATCGCGGAATTTCTAACGTATTTGTACTTAATAGGATGTAAATTTAAAGCCTGCTCCGAATTCAGCCAATT
Source organism: Glossina austeni (assembly GCA_000688735.1). Classification (NCBI taxonomy): domain Eukaryota; kingdom Metazoa; phylum Arthropoda; class Insecta; order Diptera; family Glossinidae; genus Glossina; species Glossina austeni. The sequence goes on along the minus strand of KK502433.1, from coordinate 896,708 downwards.
TTCAAAATGCCTCATTAAAATGGACAAATCTCCGGGCCCGGGAGGTACATGCCCGCCTACATAGACTTGAGAACGACGAAATTCCCCCCCTTCAATAGGGTCTACATGGCCTAAAACCCTTCGATGGATTTCCAGTATGTCTGCCAATGTAATAACCATCCTAATAAGACATAAGCAATGTTTTATAAATGTGTTGAAAATGTTTGTATTCGGATATGTTTAGGTTTTGTATTTACTTATTAACCAGGCTGGCATTGATGTATTTCATGGCTAAATCTAAACCCAAAATTTCATTATGTTCATCTATTGATTTGCCATCAATGGCGGTGCGAGTTTCCAGTATAGATCTTGTTTGAGCTAAAGTCATCGTATTGCCCTCAATGCCTACTGAATGATAGATGTGCTGAAAGTAGGCCTCCTTTTTAGCACGACGCAAAGCTGCGTTTGCTTCATGTATGGCCGATAAAGCATCACGTTTACGATCTAATTCAATAAGACGTGTTTCATCTAATGTTTGAACGATAGCAGCTGTACGCAGACGGTTGGTTAAAGCTTCTGTATTGCTCGGATTTATAATTAATGTCTGCAAATTCGTTCATTTTTATGGGTTGGCTTTTATAACGTTACTTCACTCACCTGATAGTAATATTGATCAGCCCTCAATATGTCACTTTGTGAATGTTCTAAATATTCGCCATATCGCAAAAGTACATCTGGGTGCTTCGGGGCCAATGCGTGAGCATGCTCGAAGAGCTTGCCAGCCTTGTCATCTTTTCCCGCGCGCATCATTTCTAAAGCCAAACGTAATGAGCTTAATGCTTCTTTAATATTTGTATCATCTCTTGATATGGAAGCCACAGCAGCTCCTGTTTCGTCGTAGAATTTCTTCAACGCCTGACGTTGATCTTCCTCTATACTCTTGGAGCTCTTGGAGTATACAGCAAAATCATCCCGTATCTGTAGGTAATGCTCGTCTGGTAAATGCTGCAACTGTTTATAGGGCAGATTTTGCCAACTGGTTCTTAACGCAACATATGCTACGGCAACACATATGCCACACAAAATTAATTTAATATGATGATACTTAATTTGCAGAACTAAAACTGTTTGCCTTTGCTGCCGCCTGTGGTCGATATTAGTAAATATACTCTTGCCATTGCTTGCGTTTGACACGGGTGTTTGCCTGGTATCGGTATTCTTGATAATCGATTTCCGCCTTTCATTTGTCATATTGTGGTGAGAAATTGCGTGGATATTACAGTAAACTTTGTTTTTAATTTGGCTACTTTTTATAATAAAATTTTTTATGATATTTCATATTGTTGTTAAAATATAACATATTGCCTCTATTTATTTTTTCGACTTTAATCAATCCGACTTCTTGCACACTCAGTTTAAAAAAAAAAAAAGGTAAATAAATACTGACGTGTGTGATTGGTTGCAAATAAAAAGCAAACTAATTTTGCGATGTTTAAAAACATCATGGAAGGGAAACTAAAAATCCGGCAACTCCTGGTTGATAAGTGGAATTTACCAAACAAATGAATAAAAAAATAACTACATTATTATTATTATTATTATAATTTATTTCGGCCAACGAAACAAATTCGAGTTTTTATGCTGTCGTTGGCGAAATCACAACCAACTTCAGCATACAGCTTAACTAGAAAAAAAATATTTTCACCAATAAGTATTAGAATAACCAATGAATCAACAAAATCAAAAATTTTAGGAAAGAAATGATCAAATAATTTAAATTAACCAAAAGATTCTTAAGATTATGAGTTTATTGAAGAAGAAATTATAATATGCTATTGGAGAGATATGTGTATATGTGAAAGGCCTCCCTTCAAACGTTCTCAACAAATGAAAAAAAGAAAAAAAAGGAACAAATTCTAAGTCAAAAGCAATGTGAACGCTAGCAATTAAGATTATCGGTTCTATTTTTTAAAAAATATGGTTATCATATTGATAAAGTTAGACATGTTAACATGTTAGCGTATAGCAAATCTTCGGGTTTTGAAAAACCATTCATAAAGTGTATGTTTAATCATAGCATTGTGACTACAATTGTGAATTAAAGGAGTAGATTTTTAAGGATCCAATGGTGCGTTGCAATAATGTGACCAAGAGGGTTTGTTGAAACATGTTTAAGATAATTTGTTGGACATTGGTTGGATAACGATTTTTTTCGTCAGTTTTCTCTTTAATATATTTTTTGACATATTTTGGAAGCCAATTATTTTCGTCTCGCTGCTCGTAATTAACTTGTTCCGTGGATTGCGCTCATTTGACAAGAGACTAATATTACTCAGTAACTAAAAAATAAGCCTCTGAGTTTGGTCACATCTGAGAATAAGTGTCTGCATTTGTTTACAATTGAGAATAAAGATAAAAGAGCTAGTTTGTATTTTTTAACAGCTGTTGCATTGAAAAAACCACTATAGTATATAGAAAGTATATAGAAGATATGGAAGACTTATGGAAAGCAAACTAGAACAAAGCAGAGAAAAGTGTAACTTACTTAAAAATGAGCACAGAGTTGCTTGTAATAAATAAGAAAAAAAAGTGGCAACGCAGATGACTGTTAAGTTGCAATGCCGTCGGCAAAAACAACCTGGCGGAGTACGAGCTGCACTGTTAAGCTGACTTACTGTTACGGGTTACTGTTAAGCTGTATATAGTTTGGTCACATCTGAAAGTAATTGAAAAAGTTAGTCTGTATTTGTTTAGAACAGTAAAGTATAAATCACAGATTTATTGGCTTAGTCCAACTTTACTCAACAACCCAAAAGAAAATATTTGTTTAGAATTAGAATTTTTGTGTGTAATTTTTCGACCTTTTTGGCTTTTTCTTTTTGTTTCTTAATTTCAAGGTTTTCAATATTTTATTTCAGGGATAGTGTTACAAAGCCTTAAAAGAACATGCTTATCACTTGCTGAGAGAAACTAAATTTATGGAGGCCAAAAAGCAGAAGGAGTGGTATTGGGAGAAGATACAAGAGACCTTAAACAAAATTGGCCCCAAAAAGACTATTATACAATGGAAAAATGCGTGTGCAAGTTTGGCAGTAGGGCGGGGGAACATTGCATTTTTTATATACATTCTACTTAAATGTGAGACCATTAGGGAAGATGGGAAACATAATTCGTTCCTGAACTTAAAAATTTCACTCCTAACACGCAATTAAGAGTGTTTATATAGTCGGCTTATTGACGATAGAGACTTAATTGTCTTCAATAAACGATGTTTACGTGAACGAGACATTTCGAAGCAATGTAGCTTGTGAAGATCAACCCTATTGGAGTGGATGTCTCTAACTGGCGGCACAATGATTCGCAACTGTACTTATTGGAAAATATGAGCCATAAAATGTTGAATCATTGCAAACTTTGAACTAGAAAGTTATTTATGTGCGTCAGCCGACTTTCCGCATCGCACCACGTTTTCTACAAATGTGCAACCGTTTTTATTTCTGGATTAATAACTTTGCTTCTGAGGAGTTGGTTCGAAAAATTTTCGAAAATCTGGCGGCTTAGTATACCACAGTATGTATAATACCCGTCACTGTACAATTTTTTTTTTTTTCCATAATATATGTAACACCCAAAAGCAAGCTTCAGAGACCCTATAAAGTACATATATTCTTGACCAGCGTGAAATTTTGAGTTAATTTAGCTATGTCCGTCCCTCTGTATGCCTGTGTGGTGTTTTGTTGGCACTATTCTGGTCGCAAAAATGAAGATATCGGCTTCAAATTTTGTAGAAGCATTGGAAGTTTCTGCACGCAAATTGGTCAGAGCAAAAGCGCGCAGTGGAGCGTAAACTGAAAGCAACTCAGTTTTTTTTAGCAAAGATTTTTGGATATTTGCTCGTTGCTCGGAAATTATAAAGCTGAAACTTTTCATGTTTGCTTTCCGAGACACTTTACTCTCTAGGTTCAATAATGGAGCCAATCGGCCATGTCCACACAAATACGGGTAATTAAATATAAATATAATTTTTTTCATTTTTTGAGGTTTAATGCTTATTTATTATGAGGCACACAAGACAAAACGTTTAAAACTGTTCTGCACACTCCTCAAATGAAGCTAAATTATCTGCCCAAAAATGGGTTAATTGTAGAATGAATGCGGTAGACACCTCGATTAATTGTTTCTTAAGAATACCAGCGATACGGATATCAAGTAAAAGAACTTGGAGAGTAGAATGCGAAAGGCATAGCGGTGGGTATGCGAGATTCGGCACCCGCCGAATATAACTTTCTTATTTGTTTTTGTTTGTTGCCGTTTTTGTATTCATATTTAGGCATTCAGAAATAAGACATTTCGATACGCACAACAAATTGGAATTGAATGAGTGAAGTCGAAAAGTACATTTTCGAAATAAAGAATTTAAAAAATTGTTAAAATATCTATAGAGGACATGGATGGCGTTATCGTTGCTCTTAAGGCACAGATGTCATCGGCTTATAGAAATTGTTCGATTTTCGGAATTCTCATTATTTCTTTAAAAACAATTTGAAAAGTGTGATGTGCAGAAGAGATTTTTGAGGAATTTCATTTACTAGAGGAAAAGATTTTTGAAGATGGCGTTGACTCTAACCCAATTAAATGATTTAATCTTGCTCAATATTCAACAAAAATGTTGTAGGGTTGTTTAAGTCTTGGTTTATGATATTAGTTGTCAGCCCACATTTGACTGCTTACCCGATTGGTTGCGCGAAATACAAGAGTATGCTAATTGCAAGGTTTTGAAGATACTAGTAGGCAATAAAACTGATCCGGGCGATCGTGAAATTCGTATACGAATCGGTGAAGAATTCGCTAAGCAGCATGATATGTATTTTCTGGAAACTTCTGCTAAGGAAGACGAAAATGTTGAACGGCTCTTCTACGAAATTGCGGCGGAACTAATCGATCAGGCGCGCAGAAAGGATGGGACATCAGCAGTTAATAAAAATTCCACGGATGCCATAGGTTTAGACTCACTTGGAACGAAAGCATCGCAGAATAGCTGCTGTAGCGGTTTTAATAGTAATTCCAATCAATGTACTTCAGAAAATGTTTAAACAATAAAAAGCTTGTTTCGTTTTTATGAATTTTAAGTTTTACACAAGACAACTATGGGTCGGCAGCAATATAAATTTAGAGAAAAACGAGTGATGTTAATTTATGATGAGCTGGTTTAGCTTTAATCGCCATCCATGAAATGTTTGCGGATGTAGCTAATTCTTGCGTCCAACAATTCTCAATTTCATTGTGCAAATTCAGACTTTTTCTCAATTTCTACGCGTTTTTCAAAACAATTCTCAAGTTCATTGTAAAAATTGAGAATTTTTCTCAATTTCATCGTCTTTTTCAAAACAATTCTCAATTTCATTGTACAAATTCAGACTTTTTGTTAATTTCATCGTCTTCTTCGCAACAATTCTCAATTTCATTGTACAAATTCAGACTTTTTCTCAATTAGCTTAAAGTTTGCGTGCGAAGACTGTGTCATTTAGTGCTGATATTGTTCTAAAGGTATTTATGATACAATCTCTAAAAATACGACAATGCTAGCGGAATGTATATAGGAAGGTTAGATCACACTGCAGAAAACTGAATATTGGGGTTAGAGTTCGAATGAAAAATTATTCTAAAGCTTAAAGTTAAAATCTCTAAACTCTCTACATAAAAGGTATTTGATCAAAATCTCAAGGCAATGGCGAAATTTGGCGAAAAAATGAATTGGAATTGTTAAATCTCTGGAAGCCATAGAATTCAAGCAGACTTAAATGATGATTGGGAGCGTATCACCAAAGTATGTTGAAGGATATTATAGACTAGATAAAAACGATGCAAATAAAGTATTAAACTCGGAAAGCGATGAAAACGACATTTTAAGTAAACAGTAAGAAGTGTCCGGATATTTGAAACAGGCATATTTTTTGAAACTGCAAAGGTTCCTATAATAAATAAATCTGATTTACCGGCTCAAACAAAAGAAAACCTGCTATTTTGAGTTCTAGATTTAACGGAAAAGGGCTTTAAGTATTCAAATGATGATACGAGTGATAAATTGTGATGTCAGGAAAATGCTTTGAAAGAGAGTGTACTTAGACAAAATGGTAAAGTTCACTGTAGTGCTGTCATGGAAACTGGTGATGTATCCTTTTTAAGATGATTGCTGGAGGTAGATTATGCATTTGTTGGGAAAGGCCCAAGCTTTACAATAGAGCGGAGTCGATTGTGTATTATAAATGTAGTGATTTAAGTATGCACTATGCAAAAGAATGTAAGAATGATGGTTGTTTTAAATATCATGCTAAGTACGGGCGAAGTGAATGTAATAAGGGATATATTTCTAAGTGTATAAACTGTCGTTGTAAAGAAAAGGTTGGAATTAGTGAAAAAAAAGTGGAATATTAATGGCCATTACTAATTTCTATGCTTGTGGTGTCAACATGGAAACACCCTTGAAGATTGTCAGTGAGATGCATAAAGGGGCTCAGTTGTGTCATTGCAATGCGCAATAGCTTTAACAAATTCAAGGCGAGCAATTTTTTGCCTGCATTAGCGATAGATGTCTGCATAATTGAGATGTAGTTCAGATCGCATATTCATAATGATTGCCGCCAAATCATGATATATAATGTCCGGTCACGACAAACGTTACGATGAAACGCGGCCGTATCGTATTTTGCATTAATCAGTAGCTAAAGCGTGCCAACCTGCGTCATATTAATACTGACATATGGAATGATTACATTGTAGAAGCTAAGGCAGTTGCTCCCTGTTCAAGATATCGGCGATTAGTTTTCATAAAAGACAAAGTGCGGAAAGCTGTCTATAGTAACAAGTCTACGGAGGCGGTCATAGCAGCATTAGAATTAAATTTTTAAAATCTCTAAAAAAGGCGCTGTGCCAGTTTTAGCAATTAATTATCGTGTCAGCAGCTTTCTTCTTTGCTCTGCTCTGTCAGAAAGTTTTTGAGCGCTTAGTAATCGATGAGATTGGCTTACACTTACATTCTAAGAATTTGCTATGTCAGATTATAAGTTAGATCATGGCTTTAATACCGCTAAGCTCAAGGTTCGTCTATAGTAGAATAAAGACTATGATTTATCTTTCGAAGATCTCTCACACCGCGAATCACAACATACTGTTAAAAACCCTAAATTCTTACATTTGTTTCGTCAATTTTCTTAAGTCTTCTCTACAAAATCGAACTCAATGTGTGAAAACCTGGTGCTCTGGTCACTCTGGTGCTCAATGTGCATTAAGGATCCAATTACATGCTGCCAAAATTGCAATATTCGTTTATGCTGAAAGGAGAAATTGGGCCAACGAATTAACGGTGATCGCATTGGTCCCTTGTCAATAGTTTAAAGTTAAACTCAGGTAAAATGAATATTAATGAACGAGGCTCTATTGGTATTGCCAATGAAGTCGCTAATATTGGCTTTGTATTTAAGTCAAGTTTTCGATGCTGACGATCATATTAATCTTACGACCATGCGTATACACCACGCTCTAAAGAAACTTTGATTACCATTATCTTATGGTCCAATTTAAGCTAAACCGGCATTGGCTGTTTGTGTAGACCTTGTTGTGCCAGTCATATCGTAAGGAGGTAACGCATATTGCAATCTCGACCATGCCTGCGAAGGTAAACTCCAGTTGGGTGTCAGTAAGTGTACCAGATATGTTTTTAATAGGCTTAAATGAGACAGAATATCGAAAATTTAGATTTTTTTTATCAAAAACTGCATTTATGGGTAGATCGTCAAAAGACATAATTCTTACGACACAAAAACTTATATTAATAACGCTTCGTGTTTTTTTTTTTAACTTAGTTGATGAAATTGTAAGCAAAAAATATACTTTAACCCCGTAGAAAACACAAAGAAGTCTACACACAGCGAAAGTTGGAAAGAAACATCTTTAAGTAGAGGTACCTAGTTTTTGCACCTTCTTTCGGATATTTGAATAATAATTTATAAGCTAAAGTAAGTCTCTTTACTCCTTTTTCTAAAAATATCACAAAATATACAAAAACGCAAAGAAATTGCTTAAGAGTTTAAAAAAGTAATTTTAAAGTTAAGAAGTGAGGATAAATCGGACGGACAAATAGCAAAAACAATTGTTATTAGTCGTGCTAGTGTCCAAACCATTATAGAAAATTACAATGACACGGAATACTACACAAAATAAGTACTCATCAGGCTGTGTGGTCGTATTGGGACAATTTTTGCAACGGATGTGTAGACGGCTTTGATAAATATTTGGGTAGTAGTTTTTCGGAAATTTCTCCATGAAATCTTAAGTTATAGGAATCAGAAAAAATACTCGGTTACTTCCCGAGGTCGCTTAAGTTTCCTATGGGCATATCTGCTAGCAGATCGCAATAATTTTTTAATCTTGCTTTCTGAATCCATAAAAGAATATTTGAGCGAAATTCCACAAACAAAGTGCATTGAATTGGTAGCGATGCAAAATATAGGTAGTTGCGGTTTTAAACATTAAGTGGAAATGATGAGGCGCGTAAGGCAAGTGATGAAAATTGATTGCTGAAATTTTCCTTTTTAACATTTCAAATGACGCTTGAAGATAAATGACAGTGTATTTTGTAATTTCGAGTGAATTTTGGCACATTCATAAAAATTGCTTGTTTTGAGAGTCAAAAGTTCTCAGAAAAAGTACAAACGAAAATGACTTAATACTAACTATTGCATATGAAATGTGTTTGGTTTTGAGACCAACACTTTTGATTATGTTCAGATAGCTCTTAGAATATCAGACAACCGTTTATGCAGCTGTGACCCCGTTTGCTTGAAAAAGAAAATCTTGAGAGAGAATTTCTAAGTTACATGAGCCCCAAAGTGAAGCACGCTAACCTTAAGAAAAGGTGAGAAGGGTGTACAAATTTTAATGTGAATTAGTAGAGATTTTTCCGTATTTTTCGCTTGTGCTTCTATTGCTTATTTATAAATTCTGAAGGAAGATTTCTTATGAGATTATCCAGAAAATCTGTCTTTGCGAGGACAGTTTTGACAGTTGGTGTATTCCAGAGGTAACGCAAGCTTGTCTTGCAGTGTTACAAAATCTACCGCATACCGATAATTAGTGCAACGTGTATCTTTATTATTGATGACCTAATCCCCCTATCCCTTATTGAGATATACGGCCCACATGCTGTTCTATGCCAATCTATATACCTTCGTATTCTAATCCACTTATCTGTATAGTTAATTATTTCGGGATTTATGTCAACGTTTTGCTATATAGCATTGGTATTCAATCTCACTCATCTTCTGAGTTCAATGAAAATCACCTAATTACGCATAGCATTCAAGTGACTAGCATTTACGGCTTTCTTATCAACCTGAATAGTGACTTATCGAATATTTCGTTTATTCAAAGTTAGCATTTTAACTTTTCCGACCGCATCAGTAAGTTCTTATGATCAAATTTTTACATTCCCATTCATGGCAAGGAACAGCTGGGATAGTACCTACACTAAGCTAATTAAATTGACTCAAAATCTGCCTATTTTGTAGAACAAGGATTTTCTAATGTGTATATCTGAATGAAGGGACAGTGCTTTTAAGGTGAGGTGAGCGTAGAAGTAAAAGCAAGTTGCATGCGCCTTAGTCCGGATTTGTTAATACTTATTGCAAGTGTAAACGCCACGGAATGAATACTGACTCGATAGGGATGCTGTATGGTGTCATCTCCGTTCGTATCGTTTATACTGTATATTTTGATTATGAATATTAATGCACCAATCGGAAGCAGCTTGTAAACATCAATACAAACTAATCTGTGTACGGCACAGCTGTTTCGCCTTATTTAGGGTTGTTGTTCATTGTGGTGCAAATCTTTATCCATTCGCCTTAAGGCGTTTTCGGAGTTCACGTTTCTTAGAAAAAAGTGGAGATTCTATTTGAGGCTGTAAAATAAAAGCAGCGGAACAGAACGTTGCGGTCAAAATTTCCCGAAAGGTTAAAAATATTAGTTTTTTGGTAAATACAGTTAGACTTATTGACCAGCAGACAGGTTGGCCTGCCAAAATCGATGCGGTTTATCTCAGATATGAATAACTTAATAAAATATAAATCTCTCGATCTATTCCCATTGGCTAGGTACAAAGAAGAAGATTCTTCCGGTTTGCCTAGGTTGTTGTTGTAATCAATATTTATTTGTGCGCATTACAAATATTTGATAATTTTAATGTCTCGTAGGGGTATGTAACTATAAACAGGTAATTCTAGAAAAAAATCTTGTATGCAAATATAATAATAAGAATATTATTGACTTCAGATAGCCATAACTGTTGTGATTCATTTAAGATCATTTATAAATTATTTTTTTTGTGTGCAATTCCTCATGCGCTTGATTTTATTTACAAAATTTTAGTGAATTAAGAAAAAAATTTGATGACCTTAAGTAAATAATTCAAGATCATTAACAATAAAAACAGATTACGAGATTATTTGTTGTAGACAAACAACGAAATGACGTAGTCTAGCACTTATGTTACTTGCATATATGGATACATATATCTAAACTTGAAAATCACAAACTTTTAAGCCGGCTACGATACGTCATCGATATGAAGCTAAGCTTACGCAGCGTAAGAAGACAAAAACATACAACAATACGGATCTGATTTTTTTCCTTCTTTCTTGCATTATTCAGACGAATAAGTGAAAGGTGTGTACAAGATTAGATATTATAAAGAACCTTCTTATATGTGGTGGGTATGTGCGCGTGTGTGTGCCTTCTGCGGTTTCTCATACTGTACACTTAATAATCATGTCACTTTTCATCTTATTTAATAACATTTAAATGCATTGTGTATGAATATCTTAAAGACTTGGGTTTTTTGTGCTTTGAAAATAATTGCCTCTCTACACAATTTTTTTTATTAATAAATTACGTTTTTTTAGAATTTTGTAAAGAGTTAAGAAAAGAACTCTGTACAAAAAAAAAAAGAATTAAATTTTATGAAATGTTTTATTCTCCCTTTTTTTTTTTTTGGTAACTAGTGCTGTTTTGGAAATTATCGCTTTGTGTTGTTTCTGTTGTCTTTTTCTTTATTTTTAAATTATGTCATTTTTAACCTTTCTTGCTTGCTGTCATCTGCATTTAGTTTGTATTTAAATTTTTTTTTATTAATTTTTCTAAAGATTTCATGTATTCCTTTATTGCAGTAAAGCCTATTATTTCTGACCTCGTTATTTTGGGAAAAATATATTCCCCGATAAGCTAATACATCGATCAATAATTCCCGGAACTAACTAATAACACATTTGCATTTTGCGAACTTTAGTTTCGTTCATCGTCATAGTCTCTTTGAATAGTACTAAATACATATAAAAAATAATCTCAAAAGTGAAAATAAAAATCAGAGAAAAGATATTTTAGAATAATTTTTTAACATTCCCTCGTCATATGACAATTATTTAGAGATACAACGAAAAGAGGACCCCTCGTAGGTAATTCTTCCATTTATTTCGAAATTTTGAACATACGAATGTAAAAATCTAGAAGTCAATAGATAATACTCCGAGATGATCCAGCCGTTGAAGTCCATTTGTCTACATCTTCTGTTGCTAGCGCTCTTAAGGATCAAAACTGTGCAGAGAGCAAGTTGAATGCAGGTATAGTATTTTAAGTTTAAACCGCATGGTTCTCTTCTTCACATATTTCTCGTCGGTAGATTTATTTTAATTTGGATTCGAGTGAGCTGAAAGGGACAAATTAGTCAATTCCCTTTGCTGCAAAGTTTTGACTTGATACATTTTTTTGTGCTACCAAACCTAAGGGTAATATTCTTTTCAACCAATGACATCGTTGTCCGTCAATAGTTGCTCTGAACAAAAACTGTAACTACAAATGTAACGATAAAATTAGCTTACGGTAATTATTTCATAGTAATTGTAACATTTGTTGATTTTATCAATTTTTATTTTAAAGTGAACGCTACGAGGCCTTTTGTAAGAATGTAACCATCCTTTTATGTACAGCTGAATCTGCTTTTGTGCGGTATACCTTATACGCCTTTTTTGGCGCATTTTTCATTTCTGCGATGTCTGGTTTACACAATCATGGTGTATTACATAAATGTGAATGAAATAATATGAAAATTTTTCGAAAACTGTTAAGGACAAAATCGTTAATGATAACGTCATTATCAATGAACTAACAGATCATGAAGACGAACAAGAAGATCTATCTTTGCACCGAATTGGAAGAGCATTTTTGTAAAACAAATCACAGTAACGAAAAAAGTTCGAAGTTCGGACCGTACATATGTGGCTGTTGTGACGTTTACAAGCAGCAGATTAATAACCGTCGCCGCAAAAACTTACTACCGACTACCTGTTAACAAAGAGTAATTTAACTTTAACATGTTCAAGAGATGACATTGGTTACGAATGGGTTCATCGCAAGAACGTGTTGAATTACGTGCTTTTCGAAAACATCGCAGTGTTTAAAATTAGAAGATACAGTTCTTTGGAGAACAGTTTCTGCTTATTCCGCAAAGCATTTTGCATATTTCCTAAGGGAGATTTTGCGTATGCGGATAAAATAGACTTTCAACAACATGTTGTGAAAAATTTTCTACTAAAGCTACTTAAGAAGTTTTTGAATACTTTTTTGTGAGTTTTTTTCTGCAGTCCATATTAAGCGGGCAAGAACCGATTTACCTGTGATTGTAATATAAAACGCACGTCTCGACATCCGTTTGACTGATTTTTCTCCTGGTTTAAGGCTATTTGGTATAAGTGAAAAGCAGTTGAAGCCTACGTTTGTTGTTTTTGAACACATTTTTTGTTTATAAACGCTTTTCAAAAAATTAGGTTTTTCATTGTTTTAGTTAAACAACCAAATAAAAAGTTTTTAGGATTAACGAAATAAACACTGATAGCCAAAGCTTTAACATTTTTTTTAATATAGTTTTATCTGAGTAAATTTTAAAGGTTACGTTCAATTAAAATGCGTTCTGTCGAAGTTTAGGCAATTTTGGGATTGCCACGCATACGCCGTTGATTTTTTAAATTGACCCATTGGCAATAAATACTATTTAAAGCATAACATATGTATTGGGAACGAAAGCAATTTACTGTGATCGTGTTATCAGTATGCAAAAGGATTTGTACTCAGTTTCAGAGTTACCAAATTTTTGAATATCTTCTTGACCAATTTCTAAACTTACTTTGATAAGAAGGAAAAAAGTTTTTTCAGTTCTCAGTTGCATTAGCCAGATGCATCAAGATGAAGAGTTATATCCAAATTGATTCCGTAAGACCAAATGAGGTCAGAGATCTTCACTTCCATGCTTTAGAAATGTGTGACCTGTTTTATTAAATTCATGTTCTTAATGCACTAACCTTTCAAATGATTATCTACAAAATGTTAATTTTGTCTCAAATTTGATGAATTTATGTCTATATTAGAACAGAGAAAAAAATAAATAACAGCAATTTTTAAGCGTTTGACATATGAGTTGTGATTCATGTCCACCTACTCCAGTCTGTACACGCTTTTATTACATATATATTTTTTTTCTCTTTTTCTTTAGAATACTAATTCAGTGTTCCCATGAAATATATTCAATAATGTAACAATTTATAAATATTTAACAATTTTTCAAAATCCACCTACTAGGCTGCGATTTTCTTTTGCGAGTAAAACAAAAACAAAATCTGAATAAGCCTCCTAAACTTCTGCATAAACATACTTGTAATGAAAAATAAAAAAATTTTGTTCTTATTATAATAAAAAAAAAGTGCTTTTCGGTTAAAAACAGACGAGTATTGAATGAAACGCAATTAGTACAATTACTATTTAAATATTGTTCAGCGCTTGAAAGAGAGGGAAAATCCCATCCTTAACAAGCAATGATCATTCATTTTCCTAAATATAAAATGTTTTATTTCCAAAAGTTGTCAAAAATCCAAAACACTGATAACGAGTTTTAAGATGAAACAAAAAAGAAATTCTCTTTGATTTTTTCATATGATTATTCTCTTTATTACTCATTTATAGTTCCATGGCATTATCATTGACTCATTGGCTTATTGAAAACATCATCGTTCTCTTAGTTATGCACACTTAAGGAATTGAACTTTTAATTCATTCATAAATTTCATTTATATTATGTTCGATTTGGGCCACCGTTAGCCAGTTGAGCTTTTGCAACGATCGAATACGGATCTCTTGTACTTTCCGCAGTATACGATATAAGTGTTAAATACTAAATTTTAAAGATTCCTTAAAGAGTTTCTCGGTTTTTATTATCATGAAAATTTAAATTTAAGGAAAAATATTTTCAATTCTTGTGTGTGTCAAAAAGCTTTAATGAGAGGAATTATATAAAAGATCATACTTTTTGAATAACGATTTCAAGTGAGTGCGAAGGTATTTAAAAAAAAAATAAATGTTGACAAAAAATTAAACCATTTTTCATATCTTTTATGTTTAAATATATTATATAACAAAAAAAATTAAAAAAAACACATAATTGTTCTTAATTTTGTTTCTTCAAACCAACGAGTTTGAGGAAAATGTCTGTTAATATCTTTGTTAACCTTCAGATTAACATAGTAAATATTCTCTGTTATATTTACAATCTGAGGATATACTGCCAGATATAAATAATAGGAACTTTATTAAGTTCATATTTGTATGATGTTTTAAATCGACTTTGTCATGTTAATTTCTTTATACGCTGTCGGATTCCAGAGTTAAAATGAAGAAATTCACTCTTATTTAAATACCGTAATTAAAGTGACTTGAAAATACTGGCAGATCCTTATCGAGCGCAGATCATCAAAAAAAAAAAAAAAAAAAAAAAGTAAATAAGACAACCTTGAAAAAATACTACAAATTTTAACAACTTGTTAAATAAGTGGCAACTATAGCAGATATTGTGTTAAGCTTTCTTCATAGATACTTCTTAGGTTTTCAAAAGAAGGCATTTGAAGAATAATCTCGCGAAACGCCTTGACACGGTTTCAATTAAAAACTAATGAGAAAATTATGTTCAGCTGTGACCGAATCTTTTATACCCACAACCTCCATTTAAAAAAAAATTGAACAAAAAACCGAAAAAACTAAATTTCCACATTCTATAACATTAGGTGAAACTGATTGAGTTTCGTTGGAATATATGTGGAAATTTTTATCATGTACAACTTGCATGCAACCACTTTCCATGCTTTTGCTAAATTTGAAGATCACTTGCGCGATCGGCTGTAAATTTGCTACAGCAATTAATTGATAGATGGGCAGACGGACTGACAAACATGCGTAGAGCGATTGAGATTTCCAATGCTTATGACAAATTTTAGGCCCGTAGCGTCATTTTTGCAATTAGATGAATAGACAGTAATGTGGACAGACGGAGGGACGGACTTGCTTAACTCGGCTAAGAATTTAATGCTGATCACGAACATATATATTTTATTGGGTCTCTGAAGCTTCCTTTTGGATGTTGAAAACGTGTTGACAAAATGAATGCGCATCCTTTGGTGGCGGTTATAAAATAGCAGGATTTTTGATGTGCTTGGTCGATCTGGAAAAAAGAAAGCACGTCCTAAGACAATTACAGTTCGCTTATTCTCATGTTTGCATTCTTAAATAATGCATTCTGTAAATAATCGGAATTGATAAGTAATCTTTAATATTGAATTTTCAACGATGTCGTCAATACGTAGTTTTTCTTGTTAATTCTCAGTTAACGTTTGAGGCTCTTCTCATTAAAATACTATTATTATACATAAAAGTTTTTTCTGGCACATCCAGCTTACCGCGTCTTTGACGTTATCAGTTTTCAGACATGTCGTAAAGTTCAAAAGTTGTTCATTATAGAATTAAAAGACAATAACAAATACCTATAATCTCATTTCTAAAGACGCTCCGAAAGAGAAGAAATTAAAAAACTAGACCGAACGAAATAATATTAAATTAGAAAAGGAATTTTAAACGAAATAAGTTTGGATTATATCCGGCGTGTGCAAAACATAGTGCAAAAAATAAAATAGAATAAAATTATTAGGGAGTTTTGCTGTATATTTTCAGACATGAAATTGGAACGGCGAAGTTGTTACAATAGTTTCTAAATTTAGATTGAGCGCAACGTTTTCAAGCAATAGCGGAAAAAATTTAAATATCGTGTTCAATAGTATTTTCTATGACGTTATTATGACTGAGCAAACGTCCGGTTTCTAATTAAACAAATATATATTTTATATGTTTTATGCTTAGAGTTAATATAGAACTGTACATTTTTAGATTAATTAATCCTTGCATTGTATTTCTTCGTCAGTGCGAGTCCATTATCTATCAAGTTATCACGACTAAAGATAAAGTGTTTCTCTACGATATTTATATGCGACGAAACAAGCAAGTGTTATATATTTTATCCCTATTATATTATTCCTATTTATGTTTATCCCTATTAAACTAGAACGGTATATTTTATATAATAATAATATTTATTAGTTAAAAAGTGACCGCATAAAAAAAATATATGAAAAAAGTACAAATTTTGTTACACTTACAAGTGCAAAATGTATATATATTAATTTGATTTTTATATTTAAAACATTCCGAAATATGGATCAGATTCTGCAAACTATTAACATGGATTTTTTGTCCTCCTCCCTTTCACTCTTTTGTTGTTGGAACATTCAGGGTACAGAGAGAAGAAACGCTTCTCGGGCCTTTTTTAGTAGATCAGATGTGAAAAGGGTAGCGAAGCTTGAAACTTTATGCGAATATCTTATTTGCACGAAAGTTTTTATTTGAAGATCCATTGAACTATGGAAATTATTAATGAAACTTTTTTTTTTTAAAGTTATACTCATCAAAAAATGTAGAAACTGTAGTTCTCTTATGAGTATGAGTATGAGCACATTCCGTTCAAGTTCTTCTGGATAAAACTATTTCCAAAAACTAAAGTTTGTTGCGCATTAATATTTCCACTCTGTTACTAGAAAAGGTTTTAAAGATTTTTGCAGCGGTAAATTTTACGTTGAAGTTTGACTGTCTTTAAAAAAAAAAAACAAGTAGAAACATTATTGTTATACGGAAGGTTGTCGAAAGAGTGGTCTGATCCACATCATTTGCAATAGCGTTCGTTCTTATGCTAGAACGCGTCAGTGTATATTCCACAAAATATCTAAAAAATTACGGCATGTAGATTGAGCACAAGAAAACAAGACGGCCAGACGGACAGACGGACAGACGGACAGACGGACAGACAAGCTTAAATGGTTTCAAGTAGTGACTTTAAATCGATCGGTGTAATAAAAGGTGAATCTGTCTTTACTCTTTTTAAATCTTCCATAAATCCACTAAAACTTAATACACTACTTGTCTACTCTTTCCGTAATTAAGGGTACAAAAAGTATTCCTAATATAGTGTGTTGGGTCTCTTGATCTATTACCGAAACTAGATTCAAAGAGTAAATATTTTTACAGGGCGTGTCGATATTTGTTTATATAGCGCTGTCCCACTCTCGCTAAATCGGGCATGTACCTTCCGAAATATAAGTAATAAGTGATTGAGAAATATCACAATCTTGGGTTTAGCCTATATTATCATTCTTCCAAAATGTTCCTCTGTTTAAGAAAAATGCGTTTTGTTATGTTTAAAATTTAAAGTAGGTCAACTTTATTTTTAGAAAAGAGTGCAACTTATGGCCTATTTTCTCTTTATTCTTACGTTGCCTTTTCCCCCATTGCTAAAAAGCTACGCGGTTAAATTACAGAGGGAAGATGAATATTTCTAATGACATCCGTTACAAACTCATATGGAAAGAGACTCGCACACGTTCACACATTAAATGTTCTATATTACACTGGAATTGTTAGATAACTCATTCATTCATTTACTTAAAAGTCTACCTAGGCAAACAATAAAAAGGTGTAGATGTATAATCAAATAAAGCTATCGCTGCCATCGTCGTTGCCATCATCGCCGTCATAGAATTCAAATTGTGATCATCAATATCAGAGCTGCATGTGTCATAATGCATTTTATAAATATATTCACTCTCACGTATAAATGCATAAATTATAGTTTTCGTTGCTGTTTCATTACGTTATATATAGCAGTTTCTTAATAAAATAAAAAATTATTATCTTAGATATTAAGCAAGTAAAGAGACTTCAACAAATAGTGAACTATGCGTTAATAAAGAAGTCTTGTCTATAGTTATGTCGAATTTTTGAACTAACTTTTTCGATACGTCTCAGTTTTTTACCTATTAGGGAGAAGAATGACAGAAGTTTCTCCAGTTTCTCATTTCAATTTCTGCGACGTCCGGAGCTGAAATATAAATCAACAAATTGATCGTTACATAAAATGGATAGGCAACTATGAAAACGAAATTTTTGTATAAAAAATATGCGTTTATTGTATGAAAATGATAAAAAAAAAATGTACACATTTTTACTACTTGCTTGGAAATTTGTGGATCCACGGCAAAAGACTGCTCCTTCGAGGCAAATCAGTCATTGGGCCGTTTTCGTTACAAGTGCAGTGCTGCTCACCAAGTGCCTGCCCCACCGGTTTCTTGCAAACAATCGCGAATCAATTTTGCTATATGGATGGATGGACGTACACATGTAAACATATGACCTTGTGTTGCCCTTTAAGTTTAATTATATTTTGAGTAATGTGAAAAACGTGTATTTTCAATACTTTTCGGGTTTTTCAGTGGCAAAAGGCGTCACAAACTAATAAAAAGGGGTACGGTGCGGGCCTAAGCGAAAGCATGAGTTGAAGGCGGCTTTCGCAATGAATTGTCTTAAAAACATGCTCTGTGCTCTGTTTGGCGGCTCACTTGAGCTGATGAAGACAAATTTGAAAATTCGAAAAACTTTTCTTAATGAAGAGACACAATTTTTGATACGAATTCATCCAGATTGCGACAAAGTTGCAATATATCTCTTACATATATACCTAGGAGATGGAATATGATTGATATACAGTAAAGTTACCGCACCGAAATGTTCTGGCCAAAGACCGAAAGCTGCTGAAAAGTTCATTTTCAATGGATTAATTTTACGACCATTACAACTATAATGCCCTGCTTTAACCAATAAAGCCATTATTTGAAATAAATGGCGATTTTGCATGAGATCATTTCTTGAGCAATGTTTCCTAAAGGCGTTCTTACCAAATATAGAACTTTGTAAAGCAATAAGCTCTAATTTGTAGTATTTTATGACGGAAAATTGTTCATAATAACCGTTTGACATATAAGTTATTTATGTGGCTTAGACATTTTTTACGGACTCTTACCAGTACAACTTCTCGTGAAGAGTAGAACGTTGCAAGACAATAGGGAATGATCTTTCGTACTTCGTGATGAAAATATGCGAAAAACAAATAAGGAAATCATATTCGATTGGGACCAAGTCGCGTGTAACAACAACCATGTCTTCACTACGTTGTGACGTCCTTATTTAATTTGGAACTAACACACCTAACTTTGTTGTATTTTACTCTCAAAATCCTTTTATTTGATATCCCTATCAACGTTATTGTAAAGAAAAAATTACTCCACCAGGTCGTGGTGTCCACCATATTTAGTTTACAATTAACGCATTTTTAGGCAGGTAATATGTCTTCATTTGAGGAACGTACAAAATAATTTTAAGCATTCTGTCTTGTTTACCTTATCATTAATAAGCATAAATAATCACTCGTAACTTTGAGTGGACATGGCTGAATTTTCCCGTTTTTCCGCAGTAGAATTTTCCATAGTAAAATTTTCCGTAAGGCAAATGTGGGAAATTTCAAACTTCTACTAGCAAGTCCGTATTATAAGCTGGCTAAGACATTGCTTTCGTGGTTATCAGGCGATGGTCACTCGAATGGTTTTTCTTTAATTGCTTCAATTAGTTGACGGCTCATGGTCTATCAATTAAAATTTCCATTTCATTCATTTCCGGGTACAGTAATTTTAACTTCATATCGAACTAGAATACGCCAATCGGGCATACGGCAATCGGGAGCTGTTGGATTTAGAAATGACATGATAAGTTTTACTTACGCTGTAAAAACAACCTAACGATGGTATCCTACATCATTAGCGATCTTTTGATTAAAAAATTGTCACCAAAATCAGTTGGTTGCGTGAAATGAGTCTCTCCGAAGTTAAGATTTGCTTAACGAAGGCAAAATATTTCTAGTGATTATTATGTGTTATTGTTTGCGATATCTTGAAATTATTGGTGTAAGTAAATTCAATAATTACATTGATGATCAATTTCTCTTCGTGCAGTTTACTGTGGATTGTTTTTACAAATTTTCAATATTTTTTCTTTTTCTTTTTAAGATATCTCTCCAATCATGGAGTATCTTGCATTAGTGATAACGCTATTGTTAGGGGTGCACTGTGCTTTGGGCTACGGACATTACAATCGTCATCCTACGTCTTATGGGTCGAGCGGTGCATATAGTGGGTCTACCTACGCTTCATCTGCTAACTATGCCGCTTCTTCGTCTTCCTCCTCTTCTTCCTTATCACCTCATGTTTCGTTACATGGCACGGATAATAGTCCATGTTGTATATTGGATACCTGGGCTTACAATAATTTCAATGACATCCGTCAGTTTGCCAATCGTCTGAGGCAGGAGTACAACAGCATGGCTTCAGGCAGTACCACTGGTTATAGCATCACTTACATACCCTGGACTGGTAATTATCCATGGGACCATCTATTATTCATTTCTACCAAAGCCATATATAAATTTCCTTTTTATACAGAAAGTATTATTGCATTGACTGGTAAAACGCCTGGAGAGCTGGACGCTCTGTGTCGCACGGTTAGCGAAAAATTAATAGCAGATATGCGCAAAGGGAGTCTTAGTTATTCAACTGTATCTCAACCAAATTACTTTGAGTGGAAAGCCGCTAAAACTCTACAACCTTTGGTTGTTTTTGAAGACGATTTTGGCCAACAGCAGCAGTCTTTAGACTTGGAGCAACACCAGCCGAAAGGCTCACATAATTTTGATGGGGTCAAGACCTACAACTATCCAACAGAAATCAAGGTCATTGACGGCAAAACGTATGTTGTTCACAAGAATATAAGCGAAGCTCACAGAAGTTCGGGATCTGGCACTTATGAAAATCCCTACGTTCGTGTAATAAAGAGAAACCGTACTGTTGTTACCACTAATGCTATGCCAGCTTATACACCTGCGGTAGTTTACGCTCCTGGTATTGGTTTCAATTCAGGAACTATGGTTACTGCGCCAAGTAATGTTTATCTTCCGCCACCTCCTCCCGCTGTCACTGTAAGCCGTAAAAAAACCATACGTGATTGGGTTCATGAAAATATGGAACCAGGCGTGGTCGGTTATCGTCCTGTAGTAAATGTGAATACTGATTGGTCTACTAATGCTAACGCGTATAAACCGCCCGTGCATATACCAGTGGAAACCAGTTCATCGGCAGAAGTAGAAAATTTTGGAACTGGCTATGCACCTAATTTTTCACCTGGGTCCACTGTAACCGTTAGACGTTACAATAAGACAATTATTACTAATCCTGACGGTTCTAATGTAGTGCGCGGATCTGAAAGCCATAAAAAATGGGTAGACGGTCAATTGGTATCCGACACTGAACGTCCGTTCGGAGAATGGACAGTTCCCAAAGATGAAGAGTGGAAACGCGAAGAACGCGAGAGATTCTTTTGGTTTTTAACTTCCGCGGCTACTACACCTCAAAATTTAGAATTATGGCAGCGTCAGCAAGAGGAACGTTTAATGGCCTTAGCAGAGCGTTACCATACTACTTTGGAAAACATTCAAGATTGGCATCGTAAAGAACTGGAACGTTACCGCATCTTATTAGGTCAATATCAAATCCAAACTAGCGACGATACCGCCTGGAAGCGAAGTGAGAGAGGACGCCTAGATTGGTTGATCCACCAGAACAGTGTTACTCGCGAAGAATTGGAACGTTGGCAACGTGAAAACCAGGATAAGTTAACTCAATTAGCGCGACAATACCGAATCTCTGTGGAAGATTTGAAAAACTGGCAAATTGAAGAGCTGGATCGCCTTTATGTTTACTTTAATGATCAAAACAATTCTATGATGCCTCGACCCAATTCCGACTCCTTGGTGCACAACAGTGAACAAGAGAGATTAGAAGAACTGATACGACAACATAATGCTACTATTGAGCAATTGCACAATTCAATTAAAATGGATCAGCAGAAATTAAGCGAACTGTCCACCAAATATCGTGGTAATGTGGAAGATATGGAGAAATGGCTGAAAGGGGAATTGTCTCGATTGGGTGGCATAATTAATGAACAACGTAATGAAATGACTCGTATCAGTGAATGGCAGAGATCAGAACGTGAACGACTGGAAAATATCGTTAAACAGCATCGTGGTTCTATTGGAGATATTGATGCTCAAATGGATCGTGATCGCAGTTATTTGCAGACTTTGGCCAACAAATATCACGTTAGCATAGAAGAGTTGGAAAATTGGCAACGCGCGGAATTGGAACGATTACAACAACAAGGTCAAGCACAAATCGAAATTGGTATCAAAGAATGGCAGCAAAGAGAACACGAAAATCTTAAAAAATTGATAGCGAAGAATGATTTAACTATAGAAGAATTTCAAGCTTTAATAATCAATGACCGTAAAAAGCTGGAGAATTTAGCTCAAACTTACCAAGTGCAGGTTACTGAAATAGAGGAATGGCTTAAAAAAGAATTAAGCAGCCTTAAAAATGAAGGTTTCTTACAAGAGGTAAAAAAAGAATTGGCCGACTGGCAGCAAAAAGAAAGAGCTCGATTACAGAATATCGTACTCCAGAATGAGCTCACGGTTCAAGATTTAGAATTAAAAATTAAGGCTGATCAGTCCCATCTAAATGAACTGGCTAGCAAGTATCAGATCGAGGTGGCCGAAATTGAAGATTGGCTCAAAAGCGAATTGAAGCGTTTACAAAGTCAGGGATTGGTTAAGGTTGAGGAGTTGCAGGAATGGCAAAAGAACGAAAGAGATTTGATTTTGGGTCTGGTCCAAAACAACAAACTTGCTTTTGACGAATTCGAGCACAAACTGTTGGGTGATCGTCAGCGCTTGCAAGATCTTGCTAAAATGTATAACGTTGAAACACACGAAATTGAAACCTGGATTAAAAAAGAAGGCGAACGTTTGCAGAATTTAGGCTTGTTGCAAATTCAAGAACAACTAAACAATTGGCAGAAGATAGAACGTGATCGTTTAATGGCTTTAGTACAACAAAATAATCTTTCGATTAAAGAACTGGAGGAAAGGATTAAGAAGGACCAAGTGCATTTGTACAGCATGGCTCACCAACATCAAGTGCGTGTAGAGGAAATCGAAGAATGGATAAAACAGGAGATTAAACGATTGCAAGCCGAAGGCCTCATTGAAATGGAGAAATTGAAGGATTGGCAAACGGAGTGGCGTGGAAATTTGACGAATATGGTTAAGGAACGTGATTTTACAGTGGAAGAATTTCACAGATGGCTTCTGGAAGATCGAGCCCGTTTACAAGCTTTAGCAATGCAACATAACGTTCAAATCGAGGAAATTGAGCAATGGGTGAAGAATGAAGAGCAACGATTCATTAGCATGGGCCTATTGAAACCTAATGAGAAACTTACCAACTGGCAGGAGGTGGAGAGGAGGTATTTAGAACGTATAACACAGGAGCAATACCACTCCACCGAACAGCTTGAGCAGCGCTTAAGACAAGATCGCGAATTATTAGAAAAATTAGCGAGAGATTATCAGATTCAAGTGGAAGAAATTGAAAAGTGGATGAAAAAAGAACTGACACGCTTACGAGATGAAGGACAATTGCAAATAAATAATCTAACTGCTTGGCAAATAGCCGAACGTGAACGTTTAGACAGTTTGCTCAAGCAAAATAAAGAATGGTCGGCAGAAGAGTTCGAAGCCGTTTTGAGGCAAGATAGAGATCATATGCAAAGGACCGCCTTCCAATATCATACCTCGGTAGAGGAGATTGAAAAGTGGATACAAAGTGAAATTCAACGCTTGCAACGGCAAGGAAAGCTGAATATTGAGAAGTTGACTGCTTGGCAAAAGGAGCAGCAACAGCGCATATTGACTTTGCTGCAACAACACTCTACCATTACCTTAGAAGACTTCGAAAGCAAAGTGCAGCAAGATCATGCGTTCCTTATGAATTTAGCGCGACAATATCATGTTAGCGTTAACGAAATTGAAGAATACATAAAGAAAGTGATTAATGACTTGCGTGAGAAGGGTAAATTTGAAATTGAAAACTTGAAAGCTTGGCAATTGGTGGAGCGAGATTACATCAAACAATTGATCAATCAGTATAAAAACTCTTTAACTACGGAGGAGTATGAGAAGAAACTTTTAAATGATCGCATTCATCTTAATCAGTTGGCTGATCATTATCGCATTAATGTTAAAGAAGTTGAGGAATGGATGATCAGAGAATTGCATAAATTACGAAAAGATTCTGGGGATCAATTACAAAAATTGGCCGCTTGGCAGGTCAGCGAACTGGAAAAACTGAAGCAATTGATTCAAGGAAATAATCGGTTAAATTACGTGCAATTTGAACTCGAGTTGAAGAAGGAACATGAACGTCTGCAACAACTATCTAACCAATACTCTGTGAGTATACAAGAAGTGGAACAATGGTTAAGACAGCAACTTTTGAATCTGAAGACAACAGGACAAATACAAGTGGAAAGTTTGACCAAATGGCAAGAAAATGAACAGAAACGTTTGATCGCTTTATGTCTGCGGCAACAGGAAGCTCTCACGAACGAAGAATTTGAAAGAGAATTGCAACGCGATAAACATCGTTTGGAAATATTAGCTCGAGAATACAATGTAAGCGTTGAGCAAATTGAACAATGGATGAAGAATGAATTACAACGTTTAAAGAACTCTGGTCTGGTGCAAGTAGAAAATTTAACTCACTGGCAGTTAATGGAACGCAAACGTTTAGAAGATTGGTTAAGGCAACAAAATAAGGCTATCAATAGCGATGAGTTAGACGCCTTTATTCGACGTGACAAGGAACGCATGCAACGCATAGCTCAGGATTACCACGTAACTGTGGAAGAAATTCAATCCTGGGTAGAGCAAGAGGGTGCACGTCTGCAACTCTTGGGGCTAGTTAAAGGACCAAGAAACTATGTCTGGGTCACTACCCGCAAACCATCCACTAGCGTAGAGACAAGCTGGAATAATCGGTGGACTACAACTGACACTTATATAAATACTCAGAAACCACAAAGTAGCGAAGAAATGTGGAAAGAGCAAACCAGGGCGCATCTGCAAGCTATAGTTCGTATGAAACCTTTAACGTGGTCAGAATTTGAGCATTATTTGGTTGAGGAGCGACCACGTTGGGAACAATTTGCTCGCCAGTATCATATAACGGTGGATGATATTGAGACTTGGTTACGCGAGTCAGCTCAGGATTTATCGAAGCAGGGCTTTATACAAGGTACTGTGACAGTGGAAGAATGGCATACCGTGGAGCAAAAACACATCGAAGACCTTATTAATGAAAAATTACGTAAACAACAACAATGGTCTATTGAGGAACTAGAGCGTCAGTTAAAGAACGATCGTGATCACTTGCAAAGGTTAGCCAATCGATATCACTTAGCCATTGAAGTAATAGAGGATTGGTACAGAGAGGAGTTGCAGAGATTACTAAATCAAAGAAGAATTGTTAGTGAAAATCTAACGGATTGGCAAATTGCTCAGAAAGATCGTTTGTATTGGTTGATTAGCCGACAAGCTGGCCTAAGTCTACTGCAATGGGAGCAGCGGATTCTAAACGATAAGGCGGCCTTAAACCGGTTTTGTGATGAGTATCATGTGTCCATAGAAGAGTTGGAAATTTGGATACGCAATGAATTGAGACGTTTACAGAATTTAGGCTTAATTAAAGTCGTTAATCCTGCAAGCGGACTTAGAGCTTGGCAAGAACAAGAACGTCAACGGTTAAGAGATATTGGGGCTGAATTGACTATAACTGAGGAAGAATTTGTTGAATTTATTGCAAATGACGTATCATTCCAGCAACAGTTATCGCGTTTGTATGGTTGCCGACGTGAGGAATTAGCCCCCTTCCAAAGGATCGTGATTAATCGTATGAATCACGAAGGTTTATTGGATAAGACAGCTTTATTGCAAGAGGAACCGTGGCAAAAGAATGAGCGAGATCGTCTCTACACTTTTATCAAGGATAAGAGTTATACTTTAGATGACTTACGTAACTGGCAAAACCAAGAAAGTTTCATTAATGGATTGGCTTCTAAATACGGTATTACTGCTCAAGCATTGAAAAACTGGCAAATTACGGAGTTTCAGCGTTTGCAAAACTTGGCCCTTTACTATCAAATGACTCTGAATCAGTTGCAAGACTTTCGAGACAAAGAGTTAAGTTACTTAACGTTCGTAATGCATAAAAAATTGAGCTCTCAACAAGAGAGAGTCGTTTGGGGAAGTAATGAAGCTATAAGGATGAGTGTGCTGCAAAGAAAATCGGGATTAGATGGAGAAGATCTAACAAAGTGGAGGCGAAAATACTATCTATTATGTCAAGGACGCTTGCCTTTTACCTTCGGCGGTGGTGGAGGCTATGAAATTGGTGGTGGTTTAACGAATCGTACCGGAGGGCCACCTGTAATTATATCAAAAGATAGAGGAGATCAACCTCCAAATATGTATGAAGAGACAATAGATGTTGAAGAGCCTGGGGTGGAGGGTCACGATATATTGTACCCTCGCCCTTCAGCCGAAATGAGAGAACATTCTTCATTAAGGCCTGGTTATGAAAATCCTAACATTCCCATGGGCGACAGTAGGCTTTCGACCCGTTACTCTAAGAAAGAATACCATTATAGAACACCAGCAAGAGGTCGCAGTTACGGACACCAGAATCTTCACAACCCTCACAATTCGAATTATAACGATATGCAGACTCACATTTTAGACGAGGACGATGAAACACAACAACAGCAATTGGAAGAGGATGATGATTACGGTCAACAGCATCAAGAAGAAGAAGTTGAAAATTTCCATAGAACCGTAACACACCCTGTACGATACTCTCCTAGCCAGAAACAAATGCAAGCCCCAGTTAACGAGGTAAGTCGATATGAAATTACTTTAGGTTGTCTAGCATTAATATAATATTAATTTCATCTTATTGCAGGGTTTAGTTGTACAAGCTGAACTAGACTCCTCCGGTTTTCTAGGCAATTTGAAGAAAAAGATTTTCGGTTAAGGACTTCGACGCCATTTTTTATACTGCTTTAATTATATAAGATTTTTTGTACGATTTAATTTTAGTCTTAAAATAAACTAAACGAGAATTATAAAATAATGGTGATTGTAAACAGATGATTAAAGGATGATTAATCACGAGGTAATTCATTAATTTTCAAACAAATCAGATTTTATTTTCATTTTTCTATACAAACAAATACTTTTACTCGATTTTAAAATAGTTAGAAATAAGAGAGCTTTGCTTAAACAAATCTTAAGCGAAATAGAGGTTTTAAAGAGTTCCAACCATTCCTATAACCATCTTTATTTCACAGCATCCCTAATAAAATGATATGTAGAGAATTTTAAATTAACCAAAAAAAAAAAAAAAAGTAAGATACAAACGAAAAAAAGAGATAGGAAAAGGCATTTAAAATGCTATCTTATTCAAACTAACCTCAAATTTTTTTGGCTTATCTAATCTCAGTTATAATCATACATTAAAATCTCTTTATGCTTTGGTTCTAAGATTATCTTTTTTAACTATCTAGGCACTTGTTTTTTAATACATTGTAACAATTGTATTGATTTTTTTTATTAAATCCCTAAACTCAGGCCTATCCTTCGTTATAATTTCAATTCCTTAAAATTTATACTACGTTTTCTACAAAAAATCAACTAAAATTCGCATTTTCACCATCGCTTTCAGCCAATTGAAAGCATGTGTGTTTAGCCGCTCCTTCGAACATGGTATGGAATGTTTTACGTGACAAATCGTTATCATTATCCAACGTTTTCGCGTGGTCTTCAAAGTCCACGAATAAACCTTCGCCGGTCTCATAGAGAACTCGGTTCTTCAATTGTTCTATTTGGTGTAATAACTTTAAGGTTTCGTGATCTAAGTTGTCGTCTTCGACATATAGTTGATTTTGTTGTTCCTCATCTATATCCCATTCGAGAGATTCTGGTGTTGAGATATGAGACCAAGAATTGTGTGAAGAATTGCGTGTTATGGAACCCAAACGCTGTGAACGACTTTGGGTGCGTATTAACGGACGCTTTTCATTTGAATATTCTTTAAAATTTTCTAAATGATTTGGCATTTGTAGGGAGTCATTAGGTAGGCCCAGGGAAGGCATCGAAGCCATAGAATGGAGTTCCCCATTTTCATGAATGTTGTTATAAGGCCAAGAAGATTCGTCAGCCGATTTTTCAGTTTGCAAAATTTGTGTTAACATTTCATGGTTCATTTGATTTTGTTGCGGCAAACATACGTACTTTGAATTTCGAAGCAATTGAGGGTATTGTCGCATTTGAGAATATTCGTGTTCCCATTCTAAGTCCAACGAAGAGCTACCCCTTGAACTGGGCACGCGACTCGCAATATTATTGATCGACGATTCTTTTTGGCTGTGGGCAGAATTGAGCAAAAGATTTGTAACATCTAAATTTTGCAATTGAATGTCGGAAAAGCTTTAAAACAAAATGTTAAAAAAAAAATTATTTAGAAAAATTATTAAAGTTATTAGACTTTACTTTGCCTACCTTTCGGCATGCGAACCGCTGCTTAACTTGGCATAGCTTGTATCCTGGTATTGCCAGAATTTCTCCAGAAAGTGTGAAGATTTTTTCTAAAAAGTTATTATGAAAAACAATTTTTAACTTTTAATTTCTTGCGTTTTTAATATTTCTTTTAAGAAAATTTAGATAATCTTTCTTTTTAAAGGTATATTTAATTGAAATTTCCCCTACTAACTAATACACCTACCTTTCGTTTAAAATTCATGATGCGATATATAAAATTATCTCGTTTGTAGTGTTCATTAAGATTTGACATTAAATCTCTTTCTTGATCATCTGTTGCGTGGTGTCTATGAATAAGTAAGAGATACGAAAACTGTAAATAATTAAGAGGCACACATATATAAAAATATATAAACATCGACGGGCCACTTCTGTCTGTACAACATATCCACTTACAACAAGTGCTAACAGAAAGGCAACCATAGTGATTTATAGTAGAGGGCTGAATTAGAAAATCAAATAAAATGAAAAACATGTTGTTAAGAAACGACAGAATACTTTAGGGCTATTGACCTCCTCTTTGTGCTCTTTAATGCTTATTCAAGTCATTTTAGTTTATTTGTATATACATATTTGCACATATGTTGATATACAAAGCTTAAGTCTGGTCTCTGCCATGAGTGAAAAATATTTCATTGGGTGTATGGATCGTCGTCAGCTTTGTTTATCAAGCTATAACAAATGTCGTTATGTCGTAAATGTCGCTGGCACAGTGAAATTAAATTAAAAAGGTTTTTATTAAAAAGAAATACTATCCTAACCTGACTTAATTTTTGTAGGTACTACTAATAGCATTAAGGACATATTTTCCAAAAAAATTATCTAAAGCAAAAGTTTTTGGATTTTTCTATTTAAATTTGTTTTGAAATTTTTTGTTCTAATATTATTATATAGCAAATCATGTTATGTATAACTTAGGAGTCCTGTAACTGGAGACGTCCACTACATTTTACACTATTTGTGAAATATCAATATGCAGCTCTCATTGCGATAACATTTGACAAGTAAACACTAACTAAAGGTCTTTGGATAGATTTGCAAAGTAGTTGGCTTATTGGAAGTTCGAAATGCATGAACAAGATGATCATGGATTTCGCTTTTGTACGAAATTATTCAAGATGAGATTCATTTTGTACGTTTCTTGCTGCGAAAATCCAAGAGAATTTATCGAACAATTCCTCTAAACATGACGAATGACTATTTCTTGCAGTTTTGTGTAACTTGGCAATATACTTTTCGAATATGCCTCTAGTTTAACCATCAAACCGTGAACCGGGGAAGGCATCTTCCCCGAATAGTGTACAACTTTTTAGCATAAATTTGAAACACATTTTTAGAAAACTGGTAAAAAAATTTATCCCGAGCTTCTATCTACAAAGTGTCGAGAGAAAAAAAGATAATTCATTTGTCGTGAACAATTTTTATATAAAAAAACGTTGTAACATATTATTGTAAATTCTTTTAGCCAGACAAATAAACTTTCAGACTAAAGTCTTAATATATTTTACTTTTGTTTATTAAAAACACAAATATTTTTCAACAATTCTTAATAAACAGCTTTAAGCTTGGAAGGCACAGTAATCAAATACTTTTCGGTCACCTTATAATAATTTAAGACAGCTGAAGTAAAGTGTAATTTCTGCGCATTAATGCCACCGTATTTGTTGAGAGAACTGTGTGCTGTTGGGTATGCATGTTTACAACAATGTTCGTGTTTATTAGTACACCTAAGTGCAAAAAACCGGAAATTTGCTATAGAGTATGCAATTAGGTTAAAAGCTAAATGCTTTACTATGTTTATCAACATGAAGAGAAAAAACTTTTGCCAAAAAGACTATGCAAAGTTTTATGTTAAGCACACCGCGACCTAATTTTAAGTACTCAGTGAAGGCTATAATGTTATCATCAATTAAACTTCGAGTCTAATTTGGAGGTTAGTAAGTGCTAATTAATGAGTTAAGTTTGCCCTTTTTGAAAGCAAACAACAGTAAATTCTCTTCTTTTTTTACCAAATAATAATAATATGCTTAGTTTATCTGATAAAAAAAAAAAAAAATTAAAAATTAAAAACAGCTTTCTTATGTTTTTAGTAGTTTTGTTCTATGATTTATTTCTTTTGTAGATAATAAATGTGAAATGAAAACAAAATAAAGCTGAAAAACTTGTTAATGACTAAAATTAGTAATAGCAAGCATATGTTTTCTGTGGTCTTTTGATAGGCTATAATTTATATTCTCCAGCCAGCCAAAAAGTATGCAACTAATTGCCCTGCTCTATTCTAACTATATAATATGAAATTAAGAGGGAAATAGCATGTTGCGAAGAAAGAAAGAAAACAAAAAGTTAATACCAACTTATATAAGCGTAAAAATATTGCCATGTTATATACGGTCGAGTACAATGGTAGAAAAATAGTTAGTGCGAATGTTGTAAACCACAACTTAAACCATCTTTCGCAAAAGCTATGATATATTGTGCTTTGTGACCCAAATAGTATGCAACAGTTGGCCTTAAAGACCACTGAAATAATATAATCATTAAAAACGTAAGCACGAAATATGAAAACTGAATGACTTTAAAGTACAAAAGCCGCAAAGTATGCTATAAATTGTAGTTGAAATGTACGCAAAAAAAAGTAATATTATTTTTTTTTGCATTTTCTCTTGTGTGAAGGACATTTTTCATCGAAAGGTGGAAGGTATATTCATTTTGTGAAAACATATGCAACAGTTACATGAAAGCTTCAGAGATCCTACACACCGTGTTAATTTCTGAATCTCTCTAGCTATGCGTGTTCGTTCGTCGATCCGTCTGCACATCTGGCTATGATAAAAATCTTCAAATTTGGCAAAACTATTGAACTATTGAAGGTTCAGGAATAGTCCAATTGGACAAAAAATACGTCTCCATGACAATGGAGTTATGTTTTCAAAGGAAAAAAAGTCGAACTTTATATCCTATGCGCCAAAAAAGTCGAAAAAATTGGCTGTGTCCACGCTACATTATAAAGAACCAAAATGTTGTGTTGTTTTTTTTTTTGGTTTCTTTTAAAAGAATCCCAAAGCGTATAAGAAATTCGTCAAGCGCCGAATATAATTTTCTTGATTGCTTTTTTTTTTAAATGTAGAGGAAAGGTAGAAAAATGAATTAATATGGAAATGAAATTTAAAAATTTTTTAAAAATCGAAAAAATAAAAAGTCTCTTCTTTCTTACAATAGCATTAAAGAACCGAAAATTGCTTTCTAACGCAGAAAATTTTTCTTAAGAACATGTTTCTTAAAATTGATTTTGAAAATAATTAAAAGTAAGTATTGTATATTTTTTTTTAAAGCAATTTAATTCAACTTTTAACACTGTAGGTCATGAGATTACGCTTAATAGCAGTCGATGTCCTTTAGATTCAGAGCGCAAAATCAGTTTTGTGGATAAGAAAAGAAATTACAAATTTGAGAAAAAAAAATTATTGAAAGGAAGGATGACAAAGAAAAAACATGAAAATAGAAACATAAAATAAATCTTAATATAAATTCTCCACAGCATGCATAATGGTAAGTGCATTAAACTTGCTATGGAGCCAACTGTTCGCAATATAAAAATATGTTAATATAATACACTTAGTATGGAAACCTAAACGGGAAAAATATTGCAAGAAAATCCTCCGAAAAAATAGTAATAATAAAATAAAACAAAAATTACAAACTAGAAGTCTTTCATAGTTACAGTTGTAGTTTTTATTATGTAGGTAACGAAACGCCTATGAATCTGTTTCCATTTAGAAAAAATAAATGAAAGAAAGACAGACCGGAATTATACGATTTCTTAAGGAGAGGAAACTTTTTCTCTCTCTTATATAAAATACTTTTTGCTTCTTTTAGAAACTCTGCCATTATATTAAATATTTAAAGCCCTACAAAGTATGCAAGACTTGAGCAAATTCTTGTGTCAAGCACAAAATATGCTGGTGTGTTAGTTTGCGGGTATGTGGCGTGGTTAGATACCTACATACAATTTGCAACCAAACAACTAGACTCTCCCCAAATACTACATATGTTGTCAGTGGTATGTAATAACAACCAAAAGTATGTTGCAGTTCAGTGAATAAATTTGCCGACTACTTTGTTCTTGTTACCATTGTAGTTGTTGTTTTTCTTTCTTATTTTTATAGTTTTCAATGCAAAAGTAAATGCCAGAATATGCTGCTTGCAAACGAAGTATAAATACCAGAAATTTTGTTTTTTTTTCTCCACGACTTATCCTATTTTCTGCTTTTTATTTTTTCACTTCCTGAAAATATATTTAAGTCACATAGGGGAGGAAAAATTATGTTTCCTTTCTGTCTCTCCTTCTGTTTCTCCTTTTCTTTTGCCCCACATATATATATATCTGTTTATATTTGTATTTATAAGTCACACTTGAGTTAAATTTTAAGTAACTTTTGTTATATGAAGTGGAAGAGAAAATGTATGTTTCACTCATTGACAATAATCGATAATCCCTAATCTTTAAGCTGATGCTTAGAGAAAACTGAAATGAGTGTGAAGTGTTGAAAGTGTGTAAGATCCGTTTAAATAAATAGTTAAGGAGGAATTTAAATTAATCTGAAATAAAACAAAATAACATTGATTTGAATAAAAATACTCTATGTCAATGCTTGCGATACGGTTGAATCTCACTAGAATTAATTTTCACAAGTTGTACCGTATAACAAGGATATTTTGTAGATAATAATGTAGGAGGGGTATGTTATCTCAAATATTGTCCACTTTTCTTTAGTTCCTCGAGTAAAAGAAGAGTATTGTTCAGCAAAGGAATAATTTAATGTAATCAAAACTTTAAGTTAAAGTTTCTGCAAAAATCTAAACATGTGGTAATCAAAATAATCAACATCTCCTGGTGCGTGTAAAGTTCTTCTTCTTTAACGAGACTTCTTTTCTCAATAGCCATATAATTAACGAGTTCATGTAAATTACAATCGGCACTATGGACCTAAGGAGTGGGAATAAATTTCTGTGTTCTGAGATTGTATGGAAGATCTAAATACTAGTGTAGCTATATGATGGCTTAGGTAGTCCCTGTGGCTCAATAAGATAATTAAAAGATACCATTAGTCTCAGTACTCACAGAGAGCGGAGCCTGATGATTGTGTGTTTAGCAGTAGCTGTTGCTATCCCCAAAGTGTAAGTCGTTAAATATTTAAGGTCCGTCTTATCGAGAAGGAAAGCAATCTTTTTACCGGTCAATCTAAGGCGGGCAGTACTGCTTAAATGATAGGGATTGTCCCATTTTCGCAGCCGATGCCTACTTCATTAAGTAGGTCCTCGTGTGATATCGTACCGTAAAATGAAGCCCACTCATATGCTTCCATGTTAGACTACAGACACATCTGCAATGTAGTACATTCATTCGTTCGTTTTTTTTTTGACTAGCTTTATTTTTTGATTAGTTTAGCCATTTAGTCATTTTATCTTGGTTTTTTTAATATTGTGAAAGCTTTGTCTTCAACTAGTGGTAATACTAGTGGTAATACTACATCTTTCAACTTTTTGCAGCAATGTCCAGAAGTTCTCGTTAGTCTTTAGACGCACCCTACCATCTAACACAGAGTGGAATATTAAAAGCATAAATATCCAATTATGTCAAATTTTTTGGCGCTTAAAGCTATCGTTGTGCATCCAAGTTACGTTGCGATTTGTAATACGAATCAAAAGCCCGGTGCAATAGTTCACGTCCTGTCTGTTTATATGGCCTTCAGTTATGTTTTTGATTTTCCCTCAACATATTCTTAGAATTTTTCTTTTTCTAAAATTTTTTGATTGCCCTAAGGTTTCTTTGCCGTAATGTTGATAAATGAATATGTTTTAGCTGCTTTTGACTTGCATGAACGGTGTGCCTCGTATGATCGCTTAAGTGCTTGATGATTTTCAAAAAAGAAGATTTACAGAAAAATGTGCAAATTTTTTTGATAATACCTTTTTTCGCACTTACTTCCTTATCACATAATTTTTTTTTTTTTTTTACAAATTGTCTGATTAACATTTTTATTTTTCCCGTTTCTCTATATACAAGCTTTACATTTATTACTTATTAAGCTGCCATAAGCTATGCTTTAATACTTTACTTTTTCAATTTTGTCAGTATTTGATAGCCATTTGCACTTAATTGAATTAAACAAAGAAGCTTTTAGGCAAAGCCACACATAAACAGAGGGGAAAACACGTTTGGTAGACACAAAAAGATACAATTCCCTTATTGCTAATTAATATTAAACATTGAAACAAATGCTAAATGCACATAAGCACCAGATCTCCAAGGCTACTATAGCCAGTTGATTAGCATCAAAACAAAAGGAAAAACAAAGCACATATATATAAATACATATAAATACATACGTATATATCTAATACATATATTTATAGATGGTAAGAGGAGGCATAAAAAGGTGAAAAACGTAAACAATTATAACTGGTCAAGATTGAATGAAAAGAAATGCTAGACAAAGAAATTAAAATAAAGAGTAAAATGTGTCAATTGCTTGACACTTGAAAGATGATGTATGGGCTTAATTATGACTAACTACACTCTATATGCACTTCACTTACCCGAGACAAGAGGATACTAGGGAATTATTGCTTGAACTCTTGCTGTGGGATGAACGTCCCAAACAGGAACCCATAATCACTGGTGATTCTATACAGTGTTAGCAAATTGAAGTTCTTTATGTATCTAAATACGTGTACACATATATAGATATATACACATATATTCGCCTTTACACTACGCACTGTGTTATTATACTTTAACAAACATGTATAAATTGTAAGCTCTATTAGTTCGGCTGTGTGGTGTATATTGTCTTACTTATGAGAGGATTTTTGTATGTACATGCAGTTGTGTGTATATGTATATATAAATGGATGAATGTATATTTGCGTATGAATGTATTGTGGAACATTTAAACAATGGAGTCTTTTGTAATGTACAAACAAAAAGAATGCAAACAATCACTGTTTGATGGCATTTGTTAGAATAATTTATGTAATATTCTTTAGACATTTTGCTAAACAAGGAGGAACTGATACAATTTCCTTTCGTTATTCGCGTTCATGTTCTGTTTCTGTATTATTTTTCTAACGATTTTTTGCCAAAAATCAGCCTAACTGTATTAAACTTTAGCACAATAGAGTTAAAAAAGGAAATATCAGCACAGCATAACAATAGAGAGACAAGTTCACAGGTCAAGGATTCCTTGATTTTTTTGTTCACTTTTTTTTCAAATAGGAAAGTATTCATTTCAATTTTTCACAGCAATTACATTTCTTTAAAAACTTGTTCAATTTAAGTTTCAAATTCTATAGATTTTGATTAAATTTACAACATATTCTTTTAGTGTACGTTTATTTCAATTAATTTTATTTTATATTTATATAAATGATTTTATATTTTGTCCGAATATATATTGTCTTCTAAAGTTTTTTCCCATGCCGTGAAGAAGGCTTGTAGGAAAAGCAAGTTTTAATGACGTACTTATGTTTAATGAAGAAAAAGTATTGCTTTCTTTTTTTTTTATTATAATATGTTGTGATATTTTATGGCGGCCTTTGCTCTTATGAACTTTTACATACTCAATGACATTTTCCATATTGTTTTTTCTTTCGGAGCTTTTTTTAACTTTTAAAGAAGTTTCGTGTTAACAGCTGATTGTCATTCTCTATGAATTTTCATTTCGGTTTCTCGCATTTACTTTATTCTCTGCGACAAAAGCTTTTTGAAAACTTTTATTAATTAAGAATTATGAGAAATAAAAATTTAAGCTTAAGTTGGTAGAGCTTCCAAAACTTTAGTTAAGGGTTTCGACTCAGCTAAAGTAACTTGAAGTTCTCGGCAAAAGGATAAAAGGGATAAGCGATCATTTGCGTATATGTTTGAAAAACGAAAATAAAATGCTTTAAGAGTAACGTTACGTAGGTGCTACAAAGGATTTAAAAGTTAAATAAACTTAGTATTGAGTGGACAGGAAAATAGTATCGGCATATTTTCTCTCTCTCTCTCTCCTTCTCTCGTTTCGCTAATTTTTTGAAGTGTACTCCCGTAATTATACATAATAGATCAGAAAGGAGACAGAGAGAGCAAAATAGAAGGATATCTGTAATGCTATTAGAGAAAAAGAATCTTTTAGAAATCTTAAAATAAATTCTTAATGCAGCTGAGCTAATCGGAAGCCTTAGTGAAATGTAAAGGAATTGTTTTCTTTCTTGAATAAGTACAGTTTGAAGATAGGAAAGTAAATATAAGCCGTTGGATTGATAAGAGGGAAAGTTCCTTCTTCCTCCCTTCATAATATTGATTTGTGTCAACTATAATGCGGAAGAGAACGAGCGGAAGAGAAAGAGCACAGTATTCTCTCGTTCCCTCTTTTTACAATTTCATTGATATGCACTATATATCAAATTTACTGCTAGTCGAATAACTGTTGCTAAACTAAAAGTAAAATTTATTAATCTTTTCTAATAAATAGAACAGATCGAGCGTCCTCTTAGAAACGTGTTCTGTTAGATTTCTATTTGCATTAAAAATTGATAAATTTCGATTTGCACTTGCTGATAATAGCTGCTATTATACATGTTACATATCATGCAATACATATATATATATATATATAGATTGCATATATTATGTATGTATATGTTAACATATTATAGATTGCAATCGATGTACGATCTATAATATTGGAAAAAATGATCATCTATGTTGTGATTGTTTTCTCATTTCATACCTCATTTCGTTTATTGGATTAACCAGCCAAGATAGGACTTGTGTTCAAAAGGTTACCGATAACTTAGCTCCTTAACTGCAACGGTGGTAATAACTTGTACTTAGGAATTTTTCAAGTAAATTATCTTTCATATTGAACACAGTTTTCCTTGATTGTTCGTGTGCTATTTTAGAACACAATGTATTTACATTTTTCAAAATATTAGTGTATTGATATACAAAGTATAAAAAATCTAGGAAGAAAGGGTCGGCCCACATAACTTCATGAAGATATAAATTGACATGTTTACCATTCATCCATTTATGCCTCTTTGCTGTTTGTTGTTGTTGCATACTTGGAAAACGTATTACTTTTTTCTTATTTTCAATAACGCCTCACTACATTCAATGGGATTTAAACTGAAAAAGTAACCTATCCTAATAAATCTTCTAACTCATTTTTCCCTCTACTAACACGCTATCATTCTCAATTACTGCATTTGTCTCCCCGGCCAGCCCAACTCATTAATGTTTGCTGGAGTAGAACGATGTATTAAAAAAATTTCCTGGGTGTTTACACAATACATGCATACAAGCAAGTAGCACTTAATTCAATCTTCTTCACATGCCCCTTCTTCTTTTCTCGCAAAATAGTTAGACGCATAGTTGTAAAAGAACTCCAGCACTCGCCTGCCTAGCATCTATATATCTATATATATATATATATATGTATATAGAAAATTTGCTAAAGCTTTTTTTTGGTGGACACAAAGCCAAGCCCAACGTTGATTGGTTCAAAGATTTATGTTCATGTTGGAAAAATTGTTATGCATGTATTTATATCGAAGAAGAAGAAAGCTGCAACGTTTGCCAATGTATGCGTGAAATGTAAAATTCATTAATTCACCGCTGTAACACAAATACAATAATAAAATATGTGCGACAGCAAAAACCAACAAAAATTTTTTGAATCTTATTGTAGCTATATAGCAGAGTGTTGTCCAAAAAAAAGGGAGAAAAAAAACATACGAAAGCAAATTGTATGACAACTACATTTTTTTTAGCCCTTGTGTATGATAAAAATATTTATTGAAGCACTTTTGTAATCCGTGAGCGAAAAGTCTGCAATTCCATAAAAGTAGAATGGGTAAAAACTTTTTCAGAAAACTTTAAAAAATGAAATACGGAGCTGTGCAGCCAGAGACAAAGAGAGCGGAAGAATTAATTTTTTAAATTTCACAGTGCTTAACGAAAGAATGAGAATAAGAAAGAGAGGGGCTTTTGCTTTCGGAGCAATATAAATATGAAAGTTGTTCTCTTTCCATTTATATTTCTTCCTTGGAGCAAAGTTCTCGTCAAGTTGGGCTTTTAAACGAATTTTTGAAATTTATTTTAAAATAAGACACTTTGTTTGTTAAACACCATTACCAAAGAATGTAAATGACTGTAATTAATACTAGCAATGTTAACGCAACTTGAAATTATAAATCATATTTATTAATATTAAAAAGTTCAATGCAAGTTTGCATGCAATTGTTTATGTATATAAACAAAGTAAATATTAGAGTTTTAAAATTGCTCTCGTTCTTTAAACTGTAGCTACTATTAGTATTACATTATATGTTCTTCTTTCATTCTTGCACTAAGATTTTTTAAAGAAATTAATAAAATAAATGTGAGTCAATTTAAGTTTTTAGTAAAAAATTCCATAAAGGACGAGGATGAAACACCTGCCATGGAAACATAAACAAAATAAAAATGTTGCGGGGAGAATTTTTGTGAGCTGTTGTTCATTTTCATAGAAAAAAGTATAGGTTTTGCGTAGGTACGCATCGTTTTTTGCACGTCTAAAAGCTTGAGAAGCGATAATGCATAAAACGCATAAAAAAATAGTAATCTATTAAAAATGTCTAAAATGAAAAACACACTGGCATCGCATGTACGGACAGTGCAAAATAAAAAGTCCGTTCAGTGGAACTTAAAGTTATTAAAAAAATTAATGGGAAATTTTGCAAAGCTTGGTTTGTGACGTATCGCATTGGCTCACTGTTAGTTGCAATTAGTATTAATTGAGCATCAAACTCTTACGGATGCAGGTTTTGGAACTTAGGAATTTAAAGCAAATAAAGTTTTCTTTTTGTCAGAAAAACTTATTGATTTTATGCTAAAATTGTGAGAAAATTTAATTTCGTTTTCCTTCATAAGAGCATGTTGTTTATATATATAAGGAAAACCCGTTTCGCAAACACGCGCAAAAACACATTTACACTTGTATATATGTACAATAATATATATTTTTTTTTAAAGAAATAAAATTATATAGAAAAAAGTAAGAAAATTATATTCCGCTTAAATCGAATCTTGTATACTCATCACCGTTAGCCTATCTATGTCCACTCTCCAAGTTTTTTTCTTTGATACTCATATGGACAGGATTTTGAGAAAATATTAATCTGCTGCGTCGGGAAGTCCGCGATATCTAATTTACAATTAACGCCAATGTTCTTGGGAAATTTGAAACCGTTAGCTTAATTTTTGTGACTAGGAGAATGTATTCCAAATACATTATACCGAAAAACGAAAGGCAGATAGAGGAACGGGCAGATGGGCAGACGGAGGTGCTTAAATCGGTTTAGAATTTCATACCGCATACATATACTTTTTAATGCAACATCAAAAATATATGTATATATAAATAAATAAAATAATAAATATAGACGTACACATACATATACGCCTACAAATGTATACGTGCACATACACATCGAAGTTTTACTTTTATATTAGATTATTTTGAAACAAGCAAACACATTACAATCGGCCACGGCCGATTTCTCCTTCATGACTTAAATTTTTTCATATAATGACTTTTCAAAATGAGGCCTTGTGCGGGACGCAGTCAAAAAGGTGCTCGTGTTTGGGTCAGATCACGCAGGTGTACTAAATTTCATCAAAATATCTCAAGAATTGCTACATTCCCCCTCAAACTTAGTATATCTTGTAGCAAAAGTGGTGTAGAGTGTACCAATATAATCGACATTTGTTTTATTTGCTCCCCTAAAAATAATCCTAATGAGGAAAGTGTTCGCGGAATAATGAAAAAAAAAATCCTAACAATAATAAAAATGTTAATCTCTTTTTGTCATTAAGAAATTGTTCGTAAACATGATAAGCGAGTTTTCACATAAATAGACATTTAAGAGACTTGAATGTATTTCATTTGTTTACTAGGAACTTGTTCATATACAAACAATTAAGTAGTGAAATACTAAAGTAGAAGAATAGAATTGTGTAAAAAATTAACATATGTTCATTACAGGCAATTGGTTCTGGAATAGAGTTAACGTATCTGTGATAGCGACATACCAATGGCGCAACATATGTTAGTAGATTAACATTAACAAAGTTTCTCTTTGAAATTTACAT
Organism: Glossina austeni; assembly: GCA_000688735.1. NCBI lineage: Eukaryota > Metazoa > Arthropoda > Insecta > Diptera > Glossinidae > Glossina > Glossina austeni. The sequence continues at coordinate 855,642 of KK502433.1, read as the reverse complement.
TAATCTTATTTTCTCTTCTTGACGTCCTATCTCTCTTTTTTTTAATGTCATTTTATTTATTTGCACGTGCAATTTTAGCGGTTTCGTTAGCAAATTGCTCATCATCATCATCATCTTGTTCTTCTTCGTCTTCTTCTTCTTCTTCTTCTTCTACTACTACTACTTTTGTGTTCGACAACGCTCTTCCATGTTAACAATTTTTTCTCGGTCAAATACGAGAATGAATAGAGAGGGAGAGAATGTGCATGATGTGTTTTGTAGTGATACATATGTGCGTTGCGGGCAAATGTGATATTTGTTGTTTTGATTTTTGCCTTGTACTGTTATTTGTTTTGGTTTTGTTCATGTGTGTTTTACGTTGATGATGATGATGATGGTTGGCACGAAGTAGGGCTGTTTTATGTCTGGTATAAGAAGTAGTAGTAACGTAGCAGAAGTAGACAATTTCCTGTGCAATCTCAGTGCAAAAACGGCCGTTGATTTTGAATGTTGTGTGATACGGATGGAAGTTAATTTATACCTTGTAAGAGAGATCATATTAATTGTGAAATATTTGGATATATAAGAAAAAAATTATCAAAACCGCAAACACGTGTTGATTGTTCGAATTTATTAAAACGAAATTGTTTTGATTCATATATTTTTTGAAAGAAATGCCAGCCAAGAAATAAAAAATAATAATGAAAAATATTTCATAACATTGTTTTGCACTTGTTTGCATACATTAGCTCAGTGACATATGATGTGAGTGCATACATTTAGCCACTATCGGATACACTTGCTATATTTAAAGCTAATAGAATTGCGCGTTTTATTTTACGCATCTATTTGAATGCTTGTTTATTTGTTCATTATTTTTTAAAGCTGCAAGCACAGGCTTGCATATAGATACTTTTACATAAACCTCTTGAGTAAATTGTATAACCATTCCGTAAGTGGTTAGCGCACTCAAGTGTCATTATACAATACCCAAGTGCTTTGGGTATTGCCGGCGCGAGTGAATTCCATTTCTTTATCCTATTCCTTTCGATTCTGTTTGCGTTTAGCGTCATATAAATTTTCTTTTTTTTCCTTCTTGTTTATCTTTTATTATTTCAAAAATTTCATCTGTATGCGCATAGTTCTTGTTTAACCAATGTCTACATTGTGCCATGTGTTTTACTAATGTAAACCGAAAATAGAAACTAAAGCACAAAATTGAGTCTCTAGTGATGCGTACAAAGCAGTCATTTCTTTGTTGTTTGTGTATCCCCTTACTTTTTTTTATTTTGCCGAGCTCCTCTTTGCTTGGCTTTGCTCAATTGGAATTTTTAGCAGTGATTGCTTTGTTTCATTGTGTATTTGTGTATTTGCAAAAGTAAGTACTCTGCTGTTTTTGTAAGTAAGTGTGCGTAAATGTTTTCTTTGATTTTACTTCTGTTTCATTCTTTCCCTTAAACTTATTGTTGCACCGGTTCTGAGGGCACCTAATAAGTACTGTTACGAATGTACGGCTCGAAGAAAGGTGACGAGAACGGGGTGAGTGGGAGGCGGGCGGGGGGGGGGGATTAGTGGAAAACGGAGCGAGGCGGTGAAGAGATAAACGGCAATTATTGCCCGATTGATTGATTGATTAGCTAGAGTAGTTTGACTGGGAAATAGTTAATTACGTTGTTTGCTCTATCGCATAAAAAGCGAAAGAAAATAAAAAGAAAAAAAACTTTTACTCTTCATTAAAGTCTTCGTCAGGAAATTGAACGATAATATTTACTTTGAGAAAAACTTCGGGAAAGTCTTCCGGTATGTAATTAAGTAAACAAGAAAAATTAAGAAGAGAGGAATAAAAGTTTACCGATTCATTGAAACGCTGCTGCCTAGCATATTGGAATTTCGAATTAATTAAATTTCCTGAAAAGCAGCGGAGAGATAAACAAGCTTGCTAACTCATGCAACAACAATAGAAAATGTTCAAAGCCGAAATAGCAGTTAGGTGGAGCTTACTTAGTTTTGTTTAAGCACAATATTACTACATGCGCCGCCATTAGCTTCAGGAAAGATATGGCTATGGAAATCTGTCGATAAAATTGGTAATTTAATCTGCGAATATTTTTTAATCAAAGGCTAATCTGAGAGAGACTATGTTTTTATGCTCACCTTTCGAAGCGGAATTTGGTTTGTAGAAACTTCTTATAAACTAACAATTTAAAGCTAACGTTCGCTTTTTTCCTAGAAACCAAGTTTTGGTGTAAATAAACGTAGTATTTTTTTCATGGTCATGCATTTGGTGCGCTTTATTTTTAAATGTTCTTCGGCTTCCAATCACTATTTATATTTTTTTTATTTGTAGTAATGAAGTAACAGTAAAGATGAGAAAAAGAAATTACAGAGCATAGGCGCGCATTGCTCGGACAAGCACTTTTTAAAACAGTTAGACTGACCAGTTTGCGTAAATCAGAACTTTGAAATGAAAAAATAATTCGTATCCCACATTGTTATCGCACGTAGACATTGTCATTAAATAATCATTGAGGAACTCATAGAGTTATAGGTTATTTGCCGCCAATATTACATTCCAAGTTAAGTATACTATGCTTCTTTACGGGACTCCAGTTGCTCGTCGCCTCACAATTAGTTATTTACTTACTTTACTTACTTTAGAATGTAAAGCTAAGACAATATCTTCAAATACAGGTGAATAGTTGAAACAAGACAAGGACGATCCTTAAGAGCCCTTGACCATTATTATTATCTTAAAACATCAAAAATAAACTTTGTTGCCACAATATTCTTATTCGAGAGGATGTCAGAAATATAGAACAATATGGTTCATACTCAATACAAAAAATTTATTTGCCACGTCACTATTTAGGACAATGAACATTTTTTGGAAGGAGGTTCAAAAAGTTATCAAATTTTGCCCATTCATTTTGACAGATTTTAAAAGTGGAAAATTCTTTTAATTTAATAAATCTCCTAAAAGAGAACGCACTACATTTCAGCGCAATGTCTAGAAAATCATGGTTTGTGGGTTGAATGTAATAACGAATTCAGAAATAATACAAGTATTTCATAAGGTAGGCATACTTATGCGGTATAATGTCTACTTTAAATCGTTCTAAGGATTGTGTAAATTTACTTGCACCACTAGTGTAGAGCATTAAATGCGAAAAAAAGGAACTATAAATATAACGCAAAGTATATGAAAGATTTGTAACACAAATTACTGATGTTGATTTTACTGCACTTGAGACGCTTAAATTTTTCAAATGTACCGTAATGCCTAACTTAACTTTAAGTGTCAACTTATGCCATCGATAATTTCTATCTTTTGATTCAGAACATTTTTATCTATAACACAATCAGCTACTTTTGGCAGGCATGGTGACATAAAATTGCAACTTGTTTTTATTTTATTCAGATATAAATTCCAAAAGAAAACAAGTAAGAAAATTAAATTCGGTGGGAAACGAATTTTTTATATCCATCACCGTTACCCTAAAAAAGACCAAGGAAGTAGAAGAATAAAATTTTCGTGGTCCATAATGTGGAACGGGCGCAGTTGATTCCATCTATTTTCAAAACAAAAGTTTGAAGTCGATAACTTCATTTTTGCAGCCAGGAGAATGTTTGCAGCAGACATTACACAGACAGAGAGACGGGCAGACAGACATGCTTAAATCGATTTAGAATTTGATGCTGATCAAGAATATATGTGTTTTATGGGGGCTCTGATCCTTCCTTCTGGGCGTTGCAAACGTTTTGACAAAATGAATATACATTCATCCTTCGGTGATGGGTATAAAAACTCAAAAGAGAACCGAAAAAAGAACCCAGAATAACGGTGCTTTGATTAATCCCGTTTTTTTTTTTTGTAGAATATTACCCAGCTTTAAAAAAAAGGTGGTCATGGAGAACAACTTTGTCCTCAAAAAAATTCTTAATACATTCCTTTTTTATATACATTTGCTTTTGTTGTATTAAATATTTTAGAAGCAAAGAAATTGTGAAGATACGACATGACCGCACGCATACATCGATCACACATCCATGAGAGTTCGACTGGACGTTCCCGTGCTGAAAAGTCAATCTCTAAGGCTTATTATAATTGACTTTTCTTTTGTGCTGGACTTAATTACGATAGCAAAATTCCTCAGCGACACTTTCGTTTTGTACACGCCAATAAGCTATAATTAACTGATCTTCCGCATGCAATACTATGGATATTTAAGGTGAATATTAATCGGCCGCCTTTTCTGTATAATCCTTACTTGCGCTTTAGATGTCTTAATGCATCCACTGTTCATTACTTGTCACGATATTGCAGCATTATCGTTTGAAATGAGCATAGATCTCACAGCTTCCGCAAATGACGATTTTTTATCATAGAAACTGTGTGCCGTGCACTTCAATAACATGAGACGCATTGAATTCTTGAGGCCGGCGAAGAGTCTTTCACATGAATGTCGTTGAATTGTGGTCCGATACGGATTAATGCTGACAAAGACCATTATTGTAAACCTTTTAAAATTTATCTTTATACCCTTCAGTTTACGTTACGATACTAGTACAAGTTATTTCACATAAAATGAGGTGAAATTTTTTAAAATTGGGTGGAAAACAACAACCGTCTCAAAGAGAACCGCACTTAGGGGTTGAAGGTGTGTTCTGAACGCAATAACGTTGTAATGTCTGTCCCTATTCTGAAGATGCTAACGCGGTGAATGACTCAAGCTACACCCGAAAGCATCGAAAGCAACATTTGTTGGCAATTTGTCGATTTTATAAGAGGCCGTCGGAATATCGATGATGCTGAAAGTAGCCTAAAACGCCCACATCAGAAAACATAAAACAAAAATGCAAAAATCATTCTCGATAACCGAAGAGCGAATTTGCAAAAGACAGTTGACCTCCTTAAAGTCTCTCAAAGGCAGCATCATTTTGCACTAATATTCACGCATGACAAAGTTGTTGTCCGAGCAGATAAAGCGTTTAGTCATAGTGGGAAAAGACCCTGTGCGACAAGTCGACGGTTGTCATGACAAAACTGCATTATTCGAAATTCGTTTTGCTACCCTACCCACTGTATTCTCCAATCTCCAACGACTATTGCCTGGTTGCGTATCTTAAAAGAATGATCTGGTGAGCAAGATTTAGGTTAAATGAATGAAAATGAAGTATAATGTATTTTAAGAGTTTTGACAAATCTTTCTAAAGAAAAAGCATCGAAAGTTTTGGAGTGAGAGTACGGTACTAGACATACATACATGAGCACCTGCATATAGTCGAATTGTGAAAAAGACATTGTTTTTCATTTACGTATAACTTACGGCAACCTGAAGAAGAAAATTTAGAAATAGCTTATGCAACCTGCTAAATACATATGCAAAGAGCACCTTTACTGCCTTCTCATATAGAATTTACGTACTAATCACAATAATAGACCATGACATGGTTTTTGATTCGTAACTTAAATTTTCCATACTTTTGACGGGCCAAAGCAATTCCCGTCCAGCCAGTTCTTTTCAGATAAACATTTGAAGCCCTTTTATATTGATTCATTTGAAGTGGCATCACTACTTTCGTAGTGATATAATCCTAATAAATGCTGGTGTATTGTGAACTTTCATCCACGGGAATTCATTAAAGTTGACTGGTTAATATTTTGAGTTTACTATTAATGTCAGTATTTTTACTTTTAGCGACACTGAGGCTTTAATAAGCCCATAATTTATAAAGAAGTTAACTAATTTAATGAGCGCTCCTCAAGTCTTTTAAACTTAAGATTTTTTCGGACGCCTTGCTTTATTTGCTTTAACTTTCATTTATTCTTTTATGAGTTTCTGGTTAAATTATTATATTTTTAACCAGTAATATATGTGTACATACCTATATACGTATATATATTATATTTAAATTGTAATTAAAATTATGCAATTTACATATCTTTACATACGTACACTCGTATATACATATATATGCATGTATATATGTATGTGTATTTTGTATAATTTAAATTACAATCTGAGTAATTCATCCTTCGCAAAAGAAGCAACAACAATAAAAATTGAGTACCGCATAAATTAATTAAAACAAACTAACAGAAGAAAAATGGTACAAAAGGCTTAAATATTAACATAATGTTGGTTATTTTCCTTTTCCATTCTCTACGTTCTATCTACTCCGAGTAGAAAAAAGAAAAATAAGAACTTTTATTGCATTCATAAAAAACAATTAAATTTAAACTTTTTGCTTTTTTTCTGCAGCATAAAGATGATATAACAGCTTATAATTTGAACACTTTATTGTGCATCTTGCCCTCTTTTAATCTTCGTTTCTTTTTTCAAATTCGCTACTCAAGGACACAAGTATAATAATTCCTTTACTACGCTCGATGAGCTTATAAATATATATATAAATAAATACATATATACATATATACGTATGCATATATATATATAAGTAAAGATGTACTTTCGATTAAACTGAGATTTTCAGTGGATTTTGGCAATTTTTTGGTCTGTCTCTGCAATCATTGATGAAAGGAAATACATTTAGGCAGAAAATCTGATTACGTTTGAATTTGGATGACATCATTTGTCATAATTAAACACTACCTTCGAGAATAGATCGAAATACGAAAACGTCTCCGAGAGAAATTTTTTACGTAGTCCGGGAAGGATTAACGTGAGCCAAATATACATTTTGCTACAAATAACTGCACTTATCTTCCATACTTTCTTTATGCACAAAAAAAAAAACACATCAAAATATAACGATTCGTCAATGTCGACGATTAAATATCCTCTGCCCTTAATAAAATTTACCCTTAATAAAATTTACCAGAGTTGAACCGAAAAATATGGTGAATGTAGTCCAAATTTATTGGATTGAACCAATTGAAGCCAGTTTTCATCACAAAATACTAAAAATTATACTTTGTCCTGAACATTTATGTTTCGTGGGTACGTTTATATATGAAAGGTGGTCCAAGAAATACTCCCAACTAATTCAAAATTTCCACGTTCACGTAATACGTCACAGGACACTATTTGTCATTTTTCAAAGTAGTAATTTTTTACAGGGGAAGCGATCGTAATTGTGCTCCGATTTAATCTGTATTGTTTTTGGCCCATTTCGAAAATTGCATCACTTATGTGGAAGACAGAATTATGTGAACAAAAACCACACGCGAAGTCGAAAAGACGGTCAGTAGGAAATTTTCTTCAAATGATTTAATATGACTTTACTACAAGTGTATGGGGTATAATGATTATGTGTTATGTATATTTGTAAGTCAGGGAAGGAGCATCATGGGCGGGCATTGAAAAGCATCCTTTTTAGTTTCTCAGATAAGTTTTAACTATATTTACGAGTTTGGTCATTCGGTTTTCAGATTTTCACTCACATTTAAAATAATTTCAATACAATTATCAAGAGTTTTATTCGTTGCTAAAATTTTTATAGCTCCATTTAAAGATTCCTATCTATATTCAAGACTCCACTCGATCTTGAGATTTCCTATTCGAGTTTTTTTCCATATCTTTAGAGGTACTAACACTCATGTGGTTGCGTAAAGCCCGAATGTCACATAATATAATTGTAAAGACATTCTTTAAATGTAACTATAGTCGGAGGGTGTTAAGAGATTCGATTTCAGGCGTATATAATTTTGATTCTTTTTTGTTCTTAATTTTATTGAATATTAAAATTTGAAACGTTAGCGCTTGTCCTTGTTGTATGCTCTTTTCATTTATTATGTACCTCGGGCTTGCAAAATGCACAAAAAAAAGTTAAAAATTCATTTTGTTAATTGACCGTTAAATTTTATAATTGTCATTAGTCAGTTTATAGAACTACAAAAAAGGAGGACTGGAGTGATAATATGAAGAGAAAATCTCACTCACACACAACTTGAAATATCATATTACAGCTAGTCCAACATTTTTCTATTTCTAAAGATAACAATTACTTTTATTATTATAACAAATGTTTTTCCTCGTTTTCCTCCTCCCCATGCCGGTTTGTCTTTTTTTTTATTTTATTCGTACGTATTTTATTTTTTTATCTGCTCACTACAACAACATTGTTATTATTACTCTCTATCAACTTATTTCCTTGATGAATCCCTCATCATTTTATCTTCATAAGCAAGTGTGCGGGTTTTTCTCCCGCTTGTTAAAACTCTGTTGATGTACACGGTTGGTGGTTTTCTACACTCAAGAGGGATACGAAAAAAGAGAGATACTTTTAAATATGAATTTTTTAAAATGCTGAGATTTCCTTTTTTCATTTGCTATTTCTATGTTTTTTTTGCTGCACTTACTTGGAATTGAAGTGTACTCAAGGTTAGAAATATAGAGAAAATATATAATTTAATTAATGTAAAAGATATACTTTTTGTACCTTTTTCCAGACAGGAATTCTTTTCCGTACTTTGTCAGCCTAGAAGTGATTTTTGAGTGTTCGTTTTATGTTTTGAGAATTTCTGGATAATAACTAAAAGAAGTAAAAAACTATTCAATTAAGTACCAAAAATGATAGACATGTTGGCGAGTGACTTGAAGAAATAAAAAGAAAAAGTAAAGAAAGCGCTATTTTTTAAATATAATTAGGCCTACAAAGCATGCTCTTGCACTGGCAGCATCTTGTTGGCAATCAAAAAGGCAAACACATGACACGATACACAAAAAGCTCCTTTATAGTGACAATTGCCTGCTCGATGGTTGTATGCCGCGGTGACGCTTTGTTATTCTCTCTAATTGCACACCTAAAGTATTTTCCTTCTTAAATGAGAGAAATTTATTCTTATTTCAGAATATTTCATTGAATTCTGAAGGCATAAAATGTGTTTGCTCCAAAAAAAAATAATTTTAAGAAAAGAAACGAGAATTTGTTTAAGAAGTGACCTGTAATAAAAAAGAAAAACCGCTAAGAATGAAATTTCTTAAGTAGATATATAACTGCTGTTTGTTGATTTTATTACTACTCCCCCGAAACAAAAAAATTAATCATGAAATTTTAAGGGATAAAAATTAAAGCCAATAGAGTTAGACGTAGCTAGACGTAGCACTTCCGTCAAGAGGTCTCTTGCCATCTATTAAGTTGACAAATTTTCAAGTTTTATATTTCCATTTGTTACATTTTTAAGCATAAAATGGTGATTTCCTTTGGATGCTTATGCGGTAAATGCTTTGTTTGAACTTAAGAATTCGATACGAACTTAAGTGTCCGATATATGCATCATCTAAATGTGCACTCAGTAACTAGTTTGCTTTATGCTTTTTTCGCAACCTAAACGCAGTGATCTGAATTTGTTTGAGTCAGTCCATGTATATTGCTTTCAGTACCGTCGCCGACCGTGTTGTTTTAATAAGTTAAGGTTTTTTTAACTTTTGAAACTTTGTCGAGAAAATCTTTGACCTCACCTAGCTCTTCCTATGCAGCTGGGGGCATCAATGTGCACGCACAAGATGAGTCATTCCGCTCATTTTTTCCCCAATTCGGAATAATTCTTCCACGGTTTCTATTAGTCCCATAAATAATATAGTGATCAAGGTCAGCAACGGACATCCCACGTGATGACATTAAAAATTATCTTGGGCAGAAAGTTACGTCTGTTAACTTAAATCGAGTTAGCCTTTTTAAAACATCTACTATACAATCAAGAGCCATATCGTCTTTCAAAATTTCGTCAGGAATTTAATCCTAAGGATAAACCTCGAAGTGGTAATCCTGTAACCTATCCATCTCCAACGACACTTTCACCTACAAAAAGCTAAATTTTTCCTCATGATCAGGTGATCATTTACCAAAACGTCAAATGCCTAAATTCCGAATTTCGGCCTGCGAGTGCAGAATATTCCTGTTTGATTTTAATGAAACCTGGCTGAAGCCCGATCTGCACATGTCGGAGCTTTTCCCCAACATCCACCATATTTTTAGAAAAGATTGGCTAGATTCTATATTTTGACGTTGGTGGCGTTTTAATAGCCACAGCTCACGCTCTTCCGTTCTACTCTGTTGAATTCTCAACTCTTCCGGATGTTGAATTCGTTGCTCCTCGTGTGAAAACGGCGAAATAGAAACTTATACTTCACTTGCTTCAACATTTCACCAAATACAGGTGTTTCTATTTGTAAGGAACATGCATACCTTATTTGTAACCTTGTTGGGGCTTTAAAACCTGTTGATATGGTCACTGCGTAAGGGGATTTCAGATTGACACAACTCAGTTGGTCAAGGCGCGTCGGAAGCTTCTTCAATGTAATCATGTAGCCAATTGTAGTCGAGGCTCTTAGATCTTAGCTTTATAAATTTCCCTGAAATAGCTGTAAATCGCTGTATGCCTTTTAGTTTACCCGAGGGTCCAGATCATCCCCAACACTTTGTCTATTCTTTTATTGCAAGCAAGATGACCTGTTGAATTTAACTTAACGGGGTAGATACGATTTTATCATTATAATAAATTATTCAGAGTTCTTTTCAACATTTCATGAATTTGCCGCAAAAGCAGATGTACTTCAAGGGAGCTAGTTAGGCCCCTTGTTATGTATCCTGTCCATCAATGAATCCTCTTTCATATCGTAATATACTCTGACAATGTGAAACCGTTTTCCTCACTTAACATGAATGAATCTCACTCTTATTTCCTTAAGTTGGATTTAGATGACTTGGTTACACGGTACTCAGAGAATTTTATGAAATTAAATCCAAAAAATACAAGAACCTTTTCTTCTCAAGCCGGAATTCCTTTGGTGACTGAGAATTTCATCAGTAGTGAAATATTATGTAAAAATCAGATATTAGTTTTGATAATTAGAGCTGATATATATATATACTCAGCAAGTCCTAATTAATAACCCTTTTAATGCCGATCTGCAAAGCATACGATATTTTTACAGCGCTAAAAAGGAACACCTTCACCGTCGTTAAATATCAGGGAAGCCAGATACAATTGGGTCCATTACACGTTGTGATTTGGAAAATTGAAGCTTCTACTACAAATGTCCCGTTGTATGGGTGAATAGCCTTATTAATAAAAGTCATATTTCCGCTGTTTAATTAAACTGGCGAAATAGAACGTAAAGCTTTTAAGGACGACTTTGATATCCTATCATAATTATGCTTTTATAACGTGAAGGTCAAAACCGTCCCTCGTGATCGTCGTTCAAATTATAAAAAAAAAGCAGCCGCATGCTTTAGTCTTGAAATTAAGCTATAAGGAAAACATTTTTCCGGTTTCTGATAAATAAGAAAAGAAAGGGAAAGGGGTACACTGGTAGGTTCAAAGTAATGTACGTACAGGGCAAACTATTGATGTAAAACCGCAGTAAAATGTAAATAGATGTATAGATCTACTAGAAATGTCATCAATTTTAAATATAATATGAGATTTAATGCGAGATTGGCAAAATCAATCGTAGCTCGTGTTTAACAGAAATTTTGAAAGCTAGATGGAATTATAAACGAGTTCGCTCGATGATTAGTAGAGAATAGACGAAAGTTTCAAAGTGCTATGTATTTTTTAGTGAATTTCGACTAGCAACTCAATGGTCTTGGGTTAAAATCTCAAGTGCCGTAGAGTTTTCAATAAGCCCGATAGCTTTAGATGCTAGTGCTTCACGACTTTAGTCTTAGAATTTATTTCTCTAGATAAATTAACAATAATAACTGGTGAACTCGAATAAATCTTATTGGTATATGAAATTTACAACATAGTGTATAAATCTCGAGATAGTATTTTGTTTTTCCTCCTGCCAAAGAAATCCGCTGGTCTATTTTGGTGGACTCCCGTACATATATAAATTCTTTTGGAAATTACCCACGGAGAGCCGTAAAGCATATTCTTGCAAAGTTTTGTTCCTTGGAGTAGATAATAACCTCCCATTTTTGAAAATTTTTGGAAATTTTCTTGTATAGATCTTTGCGTCGCTATCATTTCGTCGTCACCAAAATATTGATTTATCACCAATGCCTTATGACAGGTAAAAGTTATGTTGAAGCCATGATATACAACCTTTTTCACCAAAGATGGAATTGACTTCCTGAGACCTGTATGTAATGTATTGCCGAGATTCGTTGTTGTCTGTTTACAGCTGGGTGGGAATAAGACCTTAAATTTTTATCCATTATTAAAACTAATCGCAAACACCAAAGTGTATTTCGAAATGACTCTTCGTTTTTACTTTTTCGTTCATCATATTGGGGGAGGAATCTTTCGATTTAGAGTCATTCGCCTTACGACCAAGTTTTTCAGAAAACATGAATTTGCCGTTAAATATCAGATTCAAATCTTTATCTGTAATCTTTGTTTGTCCTTATCTTTTCTTGCATACGTTGTTGTATAATAATAATCCTCTATACCCTGTCGGGATGTAGTTTTTCAGAGGTTAATCAATAGGTTATGTTCTCGGATTGCTGTACAGGGGCAGAATGGTGAGTTGCTCATTTATCTCTAATTTAGCCGACTACGTCGGAAAATTTTTTTTGCTCTTCCTTAAATTGTCCTCATTAATGATGATCTGCTTTTCGTGATTGCACGATTGATGAACTTTTGTCAAATAGTCCCAAAATTCTTTCAAAGTTATGGTGCTTTAATTCGGGAGAAGCACCTTCTGAAACCACATTTTTCATTTTCTTATCTTATAATTCTTTGGATTCAGTACTTTTCAATTTCATCACACTATCCTTCACAGAGCAAAATCTCCTTTTCACAGAGAGTGAATTTTTTTTTAAGGATATTTCCTCCACATCGAAAAAAAAAATGAAAAAAAGGAACGCAATATCTGAGAAAAGACAATTTTGATGGTTGGAAGATCACATTGAATGATGCCACAACCTTGGTTGTGTTGGTCTCCCTTTATTTTCTTTAGTTTCATTCTGTACTTTTGTTTATTTTTTCTTAAGCTGCAAATGGCAAATAGTCCAAAAAACATTACCTGCTAAGAGTGAAATTTTTAAAGTAGATAAACTTAAAGCATTAGTTTTTACAGATTCTAAACTAATAGAACTACTAAACTATTAGACTGAAGCAAGCGAGAAAACTATACTCGCCTTAGTAGGAGTCAGTCAATTTTTTCTTCATTTTGAATATGGAAATGAATCGGTCGAATGGTCTTGACTTTCAATATATAATTTTAATAAATTTTAATAAACGTCCGATGAAGTGGAATTTCGCTTGGATATTGCACGATCGATTATACATTAAAAAGGGATTTGAAGTCTGTCAACAGAGCATATTGAACATTTACTAAAACGAAAAGCACCTTTCAGTTAATCACGACGTTATTATAAGCCCTTCTTTAAAATAGACTTTAATTAAACCTTATGTTCAACCGAACTAATTAGATCTTCTAATGCGAGATCTTCTATGCTACCTACTTTTTTCGAAATAAAAATAGTCATCTCAATCATACGCGGCAAATGAAATGACTTGTCGTTGGCATTAGTGGCAGCGTAATGGGAAGAAAATTTTATTACCTACTACTCTTACTCACGCTCTTAAAAAATTTCTTGAATATTTTCATATCCTTTATATGCTCGCGCTCTTAAGACAATAAAAGTCGAGGTCTTCATTCGAGATTAAAAAGATAGAAAATGTGCATGGTCTTATTCTGAATTCTGAGCAATATGGAATAAATTAAAGTCCGCTAGAATTAAAATCTGTCGTACAACTTCAGTCAACTTACAACAATTTTAATTCGATGAAAGCGTTATACATGCAGACAAATATTAAATGCAGATATTTAGGAGCAAGTAATTTATAGTGAGAAATGTTCACGCTTAATACGCGCACACACAAACTCAGTGTTGTCCAATTATGAATGGAAATTAGGGCACCTTCGCTTTAATTCACTATTCAGCTATTCTGCCATTTCTATAAATTTCAAATTTGGGGTGAAAAATTTCAGAATCGGTAATTCCCGGCTTAGACAATTTTCGGTAAGCATAATAATATGTTGATCCGTATCAACAAAATTAAGAAATACACTGTGAAACTCACAATTCATCCCTTAAGCAGGCAAAATTCGTGAATTATTTAGTTTTTTTTTAAGAAGAGACACGTTAAACAAGAAAAGTTGCATTAGATCTTTTACGGAAAGGGCCCTTACGTTCCAACTTCTATTTAGTAATCTATAGAACAAAAACACGGCGGCATTAAAATTTTAAATCCGAAAATGTCACCAAAATAAATAAAAAAACTACATTTCCATGCTTTATAACTTGGAGGTGGCGAGGTTGGAGGCGCGTGACGTTGTAGGCGTGTCGTTTGAAAAGTGTAACTTTGAAAATTTCAGGCGATAGGAGACGGGCATTCTTAGATGCATTTCAAATTTGATACTGGCTAAGAATTTATATACTTTGCGGGGTTTTTGAGGATTTTTTCTGCACGTTATAAAGATATTGAAAAAAATAAATTTTGATACTATTTTGATGATGGAATATACGTTCAAATATTTATATATTTATCTGCTATAATTTATAAATAATGATCAAAAAATCAATGTTTTGTTCCTTTTGAAGCGCAGAGTCTCAGTTCAGGTGCTACTGTGGGCCTGCCCTTCCACCGAATTGGGCCATTTTCAATACCAAGCTGCTTACAAGATCTTCCAATGCTTCCGCTTAATTTGCAGTTGACAAGTTCATATTTCCGGCCAGGAGAATGTTTACAACAGATGCACGGACAGACGGACGGAGACGGGGATAATGTCGCAGCAATTGTTAAGGTTGCTGAGTGACATGAACTGAAAATGGACGTGGATATGTGTGGAGCGCTTTTTGGAGATAATCAAACACACTTTTATATTTGCCAAACCAAACTTATTGATAATATTTGATATGAAAAAAAAGTGTACGTTCGTACGTATCGGAAAAGCCATAGCTAGTTTTCAATGTTGAAATATTTCTATGCTCTTTCTACAATGCGATGTGGTTTATTTATAGACCACATCAATCGCGCGTTGTGTCTGCGTTGTCCTACATATATTTGCATCGGTTCGGCTTGTATCCGAAGATCCAAGACTTCATTAAGTGCCAACTAAGTAGAAGCATAGATAGGAAGAGAAACAAAACCAAAATGAATTTTGTATCGTGCATCTCTGGCTGGTCAAAGTTTATTCCTAATCAAGAAAGTTGCTATCCCAAAGAAATTGTAAATTTTGATGTTTGTCGCTCAATATTGTATTTCGTTTTATTTATGTTCATTAGATATTTTAAAAATCCATTTTTCTTGGTTTTATTAAAACATTTGTATTTTTTTAGGTAAAGTGTTCCCTAAAAAGTTGATATCATTTGTTGTGATTTAAGGACAAGGAAATATGTAATAAATTAAAAGAAATTCGTTTCTACTTCTTGTTTGCTTCTTAGTAATGGAAGATTCTATAATATACCTTTAGAGAGTTAACAATGACGCGAAAAATTTACCTTTTGTTTTATTAAAAATTTTCCTCTTATTAAAGTTCATTTATGCTTCATCCGAAATACTAAAAAAGTTATAAAAATATATAGATATATCCAAAAATCGAAGAAAATTTTAAAAGAAGGACTGGATTCCACAATTTATATACAACAATACAACAATACAACAATACAACAATACAACAATAGTTTAGCAAAAATATAAATATAATAATATAGTAGCATAACAATAGGATAGGATAGCAATATGGCTGATAGCATAATAATTGTAATAACACAAATTTTGTAGTCTTGCCGCACTGCAAAGTGTTATGTAGCAGTTTAACAGAATTTTAGCAAATATGCACTAGTATGTAACTATATTGAATGTCACTTTAGTTGACTTGCTAAGCAAGAACTTTCCTGTCAATTAATTGCCCTTGTTTTGTTCATCTGTTTAAAAAAAAAAAAATGAATAAGTCACCTTAAGCTTTTCATTAAAAAGGATTGCTTTAATTTTTTAGCACAATTTAAATATGCTTAAACTAAAGTAAAAAGAAAAAGTGAGAAAACACCAGATTGAAGGGTAAAATGGTTTACACTTACGTAGCCCCAACTTAAGCACTCGTACAACAGGATACATATAAAAATATTTGCCTAGATTCTTACATTGACATGGAAGTATGTGTATTGGGTTTTTCTCCAGGATCTCTACAAACAGAAAACTCTTCTGGCGTAAAATAATAACAACAAATAAAACCACAGAGTCGCATAATTCATGACTTGAAACTTGACTGGAAAAAATGGAAAATATTTTAAAAACAAAGGCACACACACATACATAAATATGAATACAACCTAAATACACCGACACACATCCGTTCAAGCACACATACGAACATTATGAAAAGTTATGATGACTAATGTCTTTTGACATACTACACAAACTAACACGCATCCATATGAATGTGTTTATGGCGAGTCGAGAGTCAAAGTTACTAGAAAACAGGTAACCCAGGTAACCCTGCCTTTTTTATGCTAAGCTAATGCACCTGCTTTTTACGTCTAGTGTGTGATGAAAAATGAAAAAAAAGAAAAAAAATTATATAAATGAAATAAATTAAAAACCATGTGAAGAGAAAGGAAGCGTAATAAAGAATGTATGGTAAATAACATAAACATACTACACATTAAACTACATTTATAGTTAAAATATGAAACGGAGGGAGATAGGAGGAAAGAGAAAATTTAATTTGTATTTATAGTATTCTTCTGTATGTTTATAAACTCTTGAAATCTTTTAAGTATGCGAAGGTACTTAAGCTTTATTTACTTACATGTATGGATTTATGGAAAATTTTTATCGTGAGACTAAGACTTAAAAGAAGGACGGTTCGGTACAACTAAAGTCGCAAGACACACAAATCTCTTGACCCTCTCTCTCGAAAGTGTGCAAAAAGAAAGTTTCATCAATATGGAAATAATTTTTTTCGACCAATTACTAACATGTGCTGGGAGAAAAATTGTCTGTAAATTCTTTATTATTCTCATTGAATGACGATGCGAGCGCAGTGCAACTAGCGAAAAAAATTTGGACTAAATGCTTTTCCGGAACAGCCAAGCTTACTTTATTTATATGCTTATGGAAAAGCTAGCAGGTACATGGTTGTATAAAATGGACAAACTTATTCGAGCATGGTGTTACTATTAAGTTATGCGTTATATCAGGTGATCTTCTCAATCGATTTCGGAGGATCTGTCGTCGAATGAGTTGATTTACTGAACAGCTGCCTTTATTGTTTAATATCTATACAGTTATTTAGCGATAGCCCGACGGCTCACCGGTGAAGTAATGTTTAGCTTCCCTACACTATGTAGAGGTTCAGCGTAGACTGTCAAGGCTCCTCTCACCAAAGCAAACTCTGCAAAAGGTAAAAGCTGCATGTAGCTATATCACCTAAGATGCCCGTAGCCGGACTAAAATGCTTTTATGCTATTACGTAGCATAAGCATTTTATCATTCACTTTATCAGTACTTTCTGGATTGCCGTTAAAATTTTTCTCCATGGATGTTCAATTTACAAGGAGACGTATCGACAAAGCACAATGCTAGGCACTCGGCCAGATTCCTACGTCTCTTGTCTTCGTAGTACGTTACAAGTCTGCGTGAGCCATGCACCTGCCTAGTAGTTGACTCCATATTAAAGAAGTCTGCAAGTACACGACTTTCCACACCTGTCCATGGAAATTTCTGACCGCCAGCGTGATTTATTGGACAAGCTGTGCGTTATAAATAAGTCCCGAGTCTTTTGCAAACGATCATAGGGCTGAAGTTAGCTTTCTAATGGCCGTTTCTTTATCAGTCGTCGTCGAAAGTCAAGTCAACCGAAATAATCTTTAAATGATAATCATTGTCATTTAAAAAATACAGACTGGCTTCCTATATCAGATTATATTACTAATTTTCGAATAAAAACTATGTATTATAACATGTCATATATGTCTTAGTGCTCATAGTTATCTATATGGTTTAAGAATATTATCTGAAGCCATAGTTTTAAGTTAGAAAATTTGTTCAATATATATATGAAAAGTGGTCATTTCGTAGGTGTAGTTGCGCTATTTCCAAACTGCATATATAAGTCTTAAGGTGTGATTTTGGATAATTAGGGGAAAATATTTGAAGCAATAAAAACTGTTGTTTGGAAATCGTAACAGTACTAGTAACTCTAAGGCTAATTTCTGATTGCTGAATAAAACTTTGACTTTTTATACACAGTGCAATTCGCAGAATAATGCTGATGAATTTTGGCGAGAGATGCACAGCAACTGATATCCAAATTGTAGGTAACTATAAGAAATGCTAAGCGAGTCGTTAATATCGACGAAGAAAGCTAGACTTGGCGTTTACATTACTAGAGAACGCCATCAACAAATGGGCTACAACGGTCTAACAGTGTCATATAAACTAAGAGCACATCTATTTTTTAAAGGAAAAAAATAGTTTTCGGTTTTTTATTCACAGACTTTAGCCGATAAACCTATAAAAGTTTGCTTTTAAGTTTAAGCCTTTTTCGCTTTTACAAAAATATGGGTTGTGCCGCCCGAGGGACCCAAATTGCCGTTTTTTGACAATAGTGGAAAGATTTGTTGCTTCACAATTTCGCTTCTGGATTAAGATTACATAAAGTTATGCATTAATATTTTATCTGAACTTAATTCTACAAATTTGCAAGAGAATTAGAAAATGAGCCAAATCGATCAAAGGATAAGTACACAATGCAACGAAAACTGAGAGCATTTTTGCTTCTGAAAAATAGAAGAAATCAACCATGTCCACGCAACATTAAAGAGTATGGAAATTTACTCTTTTCCTTTTTCTTAGTCCTTTTTAGAATAACGGTATGAGTTATAATATATGGGTACAAAAGGTTCAACCGCGGCTGTGTGAACTGATTTAAAGCTATCAATGTGCACACAACCCTGTTTAAAAAAAAAAATGTGATCGACTCGACAGTCCAAGGGAAATGTGAATGAACGAACATGAAATAAGAAAATGAGCTCTCTACTATTCCCCCCCAGCATGCTAGTTACTTCAGATTAAAAGGAGGAAAGAGTGAAGAGTGTATGGTTGCCATCCAAACAATAACTTAAATAATTAAACCTATAAAGGGGGACAATATGGCAAAAGTCATGATAGTATGATTATTCAGTGCCATTACATTTGAATCCATATGCAAACCTCATTTAGGATACATTGGGAATAATGCACCGGCATTAGTTGGCCACCAAGTTGTGTCCAGCAAGGATCAGCGGATCAAGACAAATTTGAATTTAATTAGCAAAGACATATATCCACAATCTGAACGCAGCTCTGCAAATGTTCTGATATGGCTCCTTTGAATAGTAATCAAGTGTCAAGCTACATTCGGACTTGGAATTCTACTCCGCCCAAATTACCAACTAAATTTTATGAACCCCATGTTAATCCATATGAAAATACCTATAAGATGTAATGCGGGAAGCCGTCTTAATAAATGCTTGAAAATCGATATGTTCACGGCAGTCGCTCATTGCGAAATAGTCGCGGCCGAATTGGAAAATATCGCCGGTTGTCACCTATGTCAGACGAATTTATATGAAAATGCTAACGAAATTGGAATGTATCTTTCTTTTTCAAAATTATTTTTAACAAATTTTAGGAACTTGACGTCTCGGCATAAGTCTTTCAGGCGAAATAGTGGTTGGGTCGATGGTCGACTTAAAATTGTTCCATAATTTTATCTGGATAAAAAGGCTCAATGAAAAAAATAAAGGGCTTACTCGTCGCTCAACGTCAATACACGTATGTAACGCTCAACGTTAATACACATATGTAACAACAGAATTCGCAAAAAGCTAAAGAAATGAACAATTATGTGCTTAAGCTAATCTCACTGCCCATTCTTAAAAACTATCTACACCGAAAACATGGGCAATTAATAAGGAATCAATCACAATTTGTGACAATAAAGATTAAGTATATATACTATTTTTTCGAATAAGGAGAAGTAGAACTTAATATATATATATATTAGACTTAACGGTAGCGAGCCCTGTGATGTTAACTAATCGGGATTTACTCGTTCAACAAAGACTATGCTACTTCGCAAATTGATTAGGATTCATAAAAAGAATTCATTAAAAAAGTAAGTGAAGCTGATAAGTGCTTCGCAAATTGTGGATGATCAAGTAGATCAACAGTAGAAACAACGATGATGATAATGAAGATGTTTGAAACGTATTGTCGAAAAAAATTCCGCTCTTATCCGCACAAATTGTTTAATTTATATGGCAGATTCAAAACCATCTCATAAAAAATTTTCGAAAATAACATTTTTTTTTAAATTTCTCATTTAAACTCAATCAAATTTGATAAAAACAACAAAATCGAATTATTTCCAAATATAAAATTGATTGATTGATTTCCATGATTTTAAAAGATTTTTCGAATTCAATATACCAGAAAATCTTAAGATTTCCAATTTTTATAAACTGAGCTTTAAAATCCAACCACAGCTTGATACTCTTCTTTAAGAGAACTATATAGGATTTTTAGGGTTATTGATAAATGTCTCGGCCTTGGAAATTGGAGTTTTCCTTCACACCCTTAATTTACAGCTGCATTTTGGCGTTGTGATCGATCATTTGTTGCTTCTTTTCATTGTTTGTCAACTTTGTATCAAATATTGTATTCTAGAGCAATAGTCGCAATGGTACCCTTCGATATTGTCATAAAGTTCACAAGGGTGTTAAACTACAAAAACAATAAACATAAGAGTATTTTCTGATGTGTTTGTGATGTTTCTCAGAATACCGCTGTTATCGTCCGTTCAAGTAGGTCTTCAATTCTTAGGAGAATAGCTAAAAAGTGAACCTTGTTTCGGGTATCCTCAAAAGAAGAAGATGTTAAAAACGTCTACCTGTACAACAAAAATATTTTGACTGAAAACTTTTTTACCGTTCTTTTGAAATAAGCATTATTTTTTGTTTCATTAAAAAAAGGTCTTGATTTAAATTCCTAGCGTTTGATATTTTGAGTTTTAGTTTCAGTGTTAAGTTCTTAGCTGTTACTGCTATTACCAGCGCTACTAAGTTTTACGTTTATAGACTGATATATGAATGACACAATGAGCAGACAGTCGAATGTAGGAAATGGTTGATAGAAGAATAGAAGAGCAGATGAATAGACTAAGAAACTAATAGCCTTAGCCTTAGCTGATTTAAGATGATCAATATTAAGTTAAGATACGTGGCGAATAATGTAAAAGTTCACTTTTCCTTCATTTAAAATTATTTGTATTTATGCTCTCTATAAATGAATATTCGAAACTATTTGTGACAAAGTTTTTGTGTTATGTTTAAAAAAACTCTTATTGAAAAAACAAAAAGTCTTAAAATATTTCAATCTTTCAATCAATCAAAATTTCAACTGTATGGATACCTCTTCAAACTTTTATATGATTTTATTTTATAAGAATTATTTATTATAATCTCTGTAACTTCAAATATCCACATAGTTATTGTTATTAATTTTTTGCATGAAACTTTAGTTTAAATATTTATTTCTTTTGTTTAACTAACTCTACTCTATTATTAAACTGAACAGACATTTCACATTTCACATTGTTTACTAGACAAACACAGATTCACTTTACATATAAATATGTGTTTATGAATAGAAAGAGTAGAGAGAGACTCGTTTATTTGCCAAAAAATAGTTGTATGATTTTGAATACTAAACGCCTCCTGTATAAACATAAACGTTTATATTTCTTGTTCTCCCGTTGTTTTGTCAGCCCCGCTCGACTATACTTTTCCTTATCTGCTTGTAATCTAATAATGAAAATGCATAGCATATTTTATGGCTGTTTTACACTATTACCACTCATGTTATAAACAACCATTTGTGCATTTGCATATTCGGTTATGTTGCTGTAATGTATGCGTGTTTGTGTTTGTGGATAGTGGTTTTAACGTTTGTTTGCTCTATTTTTCAGTAAAATTTTACAAAATTTCATTGTTTACAAAAAATTTGGCATTAAATTGCATCTGTGTTTTCTTTTTTTTTGCTTCTTTCTTCTATTGCCTATAAAAAGCCCTTTAAGGATATTAACCGCTGTAATAAATAGTGCGGTTTTAAATTGAAGTTAAAGTTTGTTTTGCCAGAATATCACTTTTTAATCACACACACGCACAGTCTTACATATAAAATATATTTGCAAAAATATCTGCATGGATAAAGTCAAGGTCGTGTGGTTAGTGGTAGTGGAAAGCCAAACTTTCATTATGTAAATTAAAAGTTAAATTTAAAGCAATTCATGAAGAAAGTGGAAGATTTTAAATGTATGTTTAATTTAAGACAAACGGAAGTAAGTTAATAAAATTGTGAAGTGTTCGTTTCCTCTAAGGTTTGTTTCTATAACCATCGCAAAGAAATATTGTTTGGTTTAAATCGTATTTTTGTTGTTGTTCTGCATGTGCAAGAGAGGTCGTATATTAGTTTTGTAAAAGGATTAAGAACACATAGTGCAAATGTGATCTAATACACGATATTTTTCTCCCACTAAAAGCAGATGAAAATTTATCTATTTTTTGGGCGAGAACTTAAGGGATGATACACGTAAAGACACAGGGTAGGATATGATTAGATGGCCTTTGATATCTACATTTAAATGATGAACTTAATGCCGATTAAAAATGCACAGCAGCATTTTGTATGTGCAACATAGCATACATGGCTGAACCTTTGCCACTACCTGTGTAGAGGACAATGAACTTAATGTCCATCTATTAACCAGCGCATTCATTTAATAATATGACAGAAAAAATTGCTGTATAATTAATCACTAAGCGATAAGTTTGCAATTTTTGCAAAGTAAGTGAGCTTATAAAGCGATTTCAATGATTTTCAAACTTGACTTTAATAAAAAAGAAAGAATTTAAATTTCGGGAATTTTTCCATGACAAAACTTTGATGGCATATGGCTATTAATAAATCAATTTCATCGTTTGAAAAATGTAAAAAAAAATGCAAAAATATGTGTATTAAATATTTGGAAAAAATGAAAACATAATTGACGGGAAGTAAACAAGATTTTTCTGAACAAACAAACAACTGAAGTGCAAACGTATAGTTACCAAGGTACAGAGGAAATATTGACACAAACCACGTTAAAAACCTATAGACAGACAAACTGAATTGAAACTATTGAAACTGTTCAGGACTGTATATGCTTTATGAGGGATTGCATATATTTTAGGAGGGTCTCCATAGCTCGTATTTTCATTTTTAATATTTCTCCTATGCTGGTTATAAAAAAAGAAGAAACAAGAAAAAATGAAAAAATGAAGAAACTAAGGAAATCAAATGAATATAAAATTTGCTTTATTGTCATTTTTTAAAGTGGAACTAAACAAATACAACAATCAATGTTGAATGGAAAAAACCATGAAAAGAAAGGAAGAGGAAACCATTTTTTAACAAAATACGGGCTATACAAATTTGCGCTTATTCAGAATGACGTACAAAATGTAATAATATAATAATAAAAGTGGAAAAAAAGTCAAACCGTCATATGCGGGCGAGACTGACTTGTAAGTACCTTGCAAAATAAAGTGGACCATTTAAAAAGATATTTTAAAGAAGAATTGCCGAATTTGACAAGAAGTCCAAATCGACTTGGTCCAGAGTTAGTGTATATAACTTCTTTTTTGTCAAAGAATTTGTTGTTTTGTACCAACTTACAACGTAAAATGCCGGCAATTAGATATTGTTGTCTTATAAAATTCTATTTTCGATGAAAATCCTTTATTGAGAAGATTTAAAAAATATACGAATGTGCGCCAAATTTAGCAGAGGAAATTTTGATACTAACTCATCAATTGGGGATCAATTTGTCCACACTATATATTTTAAATTTTAAGCTTTCTTGCGGTGTAAAGAATTTGTTTTTGTAAGAATTGTTATATGCGAGCGTGTTAAAATATGAACCCATTCGATCCGAATTCGACTGACATGCATTCAACAAACCAAAATAATGTTTTTCACTGATTTTTTCTTGAGAAATATTAAACATATCCATTCAATGCGTTTTCAATAATGCTTCAGCCAGTGTTTTTCGAGTTTCATTGAAATACCCTAACTATGGCGCCCCATATTTTGAAAAAAATACGAGGGCAGACAGCAGGTAACCGTATGGACAAATACCCTTATTCAAAAAAGATTCTAAATCGATTCGTGTAATAAAAGTTGGGTGTAACTCAAATCTTTCCAGCTATTGCATATAACCGTGCAAACTTAGTCTGTCCTTATCACAAGTAGTGTAATGGACAAAAACAGAAAACTGTCTGAAAGAATAAATTGCCGGAAAAGTGCAAAATAATTTTCTCCTCCTCTTCGCTGATAGATAAAATTGCACACATGCATACAATAATAGGTAAAATATGATTTCCCATCAAATATGACAAATGGATTAAATATAGAGAGAAAAAAATTCGATATAAATAAGCAAAATCAATATATACACACATAAACAAATTAAAAACCAAACATTATTAAATCCCATAGAACGGATATGATAGTTGATAAAATAGAAAATGCAAAATACTTTTTTTAGGCAATTTGTCTGTTTCTTTTTTTTTTGTTGCAGTTCAATTAAGTTTTATAGCAATTACAATAAACAAGCAACAAAATGCTTAAAAGTGATAATGTTTTTGTTTTCTGTTTGTGGAAATTGTTGATGCTTTTGAAAATATCCGCGATGTAGCAATACTTAAATAATATATTAAAAAAGAAAAATAAATAAATGTAAGTGTAAACATATTACTAGAACCAAAAAGTTTATATAGAAAATTAAAATGCAATAAAATGCAAAATACGAAAAAACTTCTTAATTATAAATAATTACGCAAAGGAACGTTCGAACCCCATCTCAAGGCGATAGACCGTACTTCGTAAATCACTATATATCTATGTAGTTCCTTACGCTTATGTTCTCCTATTAATACGTTAAGACTGAAAATATTGTACACTTTCAACTTTGATACAACGTTATAATGTAAGCCTTAGCCCTAATGGTGTTGCTCAATTCGGCTGAATGTGTATAATTGTATTCACAGTTGCATGATATAACAAAGAAATAAATTGAGATTATTAGTTGCGACCAAAAGGTATAGAGTGTCGTCGAGACTAGTCTGCTGATTTTCAGTTTTAAAGAAATCAAATTTATCGAAATTGATTTGTGGCATAAATCCCTTTGGGGATTGCAAAATGTTTAATTGATCTTGAGAGTCGTTACACTTGAGCCATTACTTTTCCCATCATTCATGCAGAATGTGAACCAGGTGCGAAACGGATAATTGGTCTGTCGAAGCGATTCGCAAAAGAAGCTATATTTTGATACCGTCATAAGAACGGAAGCCCGTTCGCACAAACAACAAACCGTGCACACTTGCTAATCGAAAGAAGTAATGTCTGCTGATAAAAGTGTGGAGAGTAGAATATTTCAAGCAGAAACAGTGTTTCCTTAGCCGGGTTTGCTATATGGGGTCAAATTTGTTCATTCTGAAAACTCCTGATATCAGGACTTTTGACATATCGCGTCCATTGCGCGTCCAAATAGCATCAATTATTGTTGCTGGCACACATGTTCTTGATGTATGTGCGAATTAACACACGGTATTTCAGATGAGGCATAAGTGGTAATAGCTCACGCGTAATTACACAAGCTAACATTTATAATTGTTTTGTATTTGGTTATGTGGTAATTGTGGACGAAATTTTGAATTACACATGGCAAGGAAGCGAATCTCTATGTTATGAAAATGGTCTCATGCCGTAGTGTAAGAACAAGAAGCAGTCTAATGATGCTTTTCCAGCTATAGACTTTAAGCTGCTTTTTTGTATTTAATTTCGCATAGAGTCAAAAGATAAAAATTCGACACTAATTTGTTTGTTTGCACGAATTATTGGCATAATGATTAATGTATTAGGTACATAAATAAACTCTCTGTGTTTTTTGATAAAATTTCATTTTATTTATAACATGGTTATCACATATCTCATTAATTGAAATATGGATCTATCTCTACACCCTATCGGATAGCTTGCCAATGCCCCCGGGGTGGAAACGTCAAGGCTAAATAGCCTTCGACCCATTTTCGCATATCTTCAATTTTTATGAGCTACTGGTCTACTAAATTTAACAGTGTTGAACTACACAAGTGGTAATCAGAAGGAAACAGAACTGGAGAATAATCCTGGAATCGGGCGAAGCTCCCAGACAATTTAAAGATTCTGGATTGCTCTTGCTGCAGACAGAAGAGCATTGTCATGACACTTTTCAGATCATGTTTCGTAAAGTTCCCAACACTGTAACTCTTTACGTCGAGTCTTACAAATCACTTTCTCACTGCTCTATAGCTTATTGCATTTTCACCCCAACCTAACCTAATCATGTTCGTTGTTTCAATTGAATTTTTTTCAGCTCAAAATAGAATAGAATGCAGTGCCGTGAATACTGCTTGTTGATATCCATCTTTCTGCACTCTCACGTACACTGAATGACAGTTGATAAAGACTTGAAACTTAAGCCATGCAAGCAAAATGAACGCGTCAGGTCCGTTTTATATATCAAAAAAATTCAACTTGAAGAACATATTTCGACCCCTAATGCAAGAATGTGACGAATAATTGGTTCATAAACTTTTGACTTTTATTAATTATGCAGTCAATTGTAATAAGTATTTTTATTTTATAAGTTATTTTATTAAGTTTTAGATTTTAAATTTGATCACTAATTATATGAATAAATAACATTACAATAGCTTTCTTACCATAAATTTGTTATACCTACCACCAAAGGTCGATGGTATGTCTATTTTGTTAGAACGTTTACAATACCTAGAAGGAAGGAAGATGCTATAAAGCATATATACACGGACAGCATCGACTTCTGGATCAATTTAAACACACCCTTCTGCGCGTCTGTGCAATGTCTGTGGTAATCTTAGTTACTTAACATATTATAGTGTATAAAATGTCATTGTTTGGTCAACCTGTTTGTGATTTCCATAACGAAGCTTCAGAGCTACATATATACTCCAGACCAGTAACAAATACGGAATCCATCTAAGCGTGTTCCTCTGTTCCTCTGTTCCTCTGCAAATCTTTATTAAACCAAGCGTAGTAAACCAGTTTCCCGCCCGCAAAATTTAAAATATCATTGTTAAGTATGTTAAAAACATTGGAGGCTGTTATTGAAAATGAGCCAAATCGATCAAAGCACACGCCTACAAGGCAATATAAACTGCTCTTCATCTATCATCTATCTGCTCTTTAGGTTTCTTGCTCATTGCTCATAATCCTAAAAAAAAGGGAAAAATTGGCCATGTCCGTTCAGTATTATAGAGAATGGAAATTTATATTTTTCGTTTTTTGAAATAAAGTTGGTTTGTGGGTGTGTACAAAAGATTCGGTCACCTGTTTTTATCATTTTATTATATAATCTTAGTTATTAGCGAAACCGTACACTCGCCTTAATATGTAAGTTAATATTAGTTGGGATTCATAATTTATAGCTAATAATTTAAACTAATCATGAAAAATAAAAAAATGGGACCAGAGGTAATTGAGTTTTTTCGGTTTTTTGCAAAGGGCGACGAAAGTGTTATAGAAAAACCATGCACCTATGGATCCTTCCAGTAGAGATAGTACTTGTGCACGATTTGTGTTGTCACAAGCTCTAGAAAATATTGTTTGTTTGTATTAAAGTGAGGCGGTCACATATTTGTATATATAATTTTTTTTTTTTGTAATAAATTTATATATATAAGTTTCTACATATAAGTTTATTGCTTAAAGGTTGTCAATTCACATTCCGATAAAATATAACTTGGAATCCGACATATTTACACGATATTTCAATATTGACAATCTTAAATCAATTGCGTTGCATTGTTGTATATTTACAAATTTCATGCGTAATATACGGTATCTGTGCTAAGCAAACAATTACTTTCTCTGCCTTTCTGAAAAGTATTGTCATACAAGAAAAAGGCCTGAAGATACTGAATTTCCTTTTTGTTCGTTTTACGATCTATAAAATCGTTTAGTATGCTCATTAAAGATGAAAAACCTTCGAAAGAAAAACAAATTAAATATATTTTTGCTATCCAGTATGATAATTCTATTAAAATTTCATCCTTTTTTTGATCTTAACTTTATCCATAAAACAAGTCCGTAAAAAAGTTTTAAAACTGTATAGAGCTCGAAACGAATTTTTGATGCTCGTCATGTGATGCCAATACATTTTGCATTGACTTGGGCAACATTTTTTGTAGAGTTTTACAGCAGAGACATCCTTTACAAATTGTAAACTAGCTTTCTTTGGTTCTTATATACATGCTTATAACATATGCTTATAACATGCTTATACATTTGGGCGGAAACAGCGAATTTTCGAGATGACTTCAAAGTGGCCCTGGTAGCCCAATTTTATACCTTTAAAATATACTACTCATTGTAAGTTATAGTTCATCTATTTGCTATTTATTAGAAATTTTGCATTGTTCAGGTTTCATCTTTCTATTTCAAGTTTTGGAACAGCCACTCAATCAATAATAAAGAAGGGACAAAGGGATATGGGTTCGACCGAACAATTATTATTATTCTTATTATAACTACTATTGTGATTGTTACCGTTACTATTGGTATCATTTTTATTATTATTACTAACTTTTTTAAATTTCAATTTGGTTACCAAGCCGGTATAGCAGGCCAACTTAAATAGTCTTCACTGTCTGGGCCTTTAAAAAATTTTCATTTAATAGCTTAGCTAAGAAATAGGTTCTGTGTACAATTCAAGTACATTCTACCACAGAAGCCGAAGATGGCACTTTCGACGGCGATCACTAGAATACTAGAAAGTAGCTCATTCATCGGATTATGATTTCTGTAATGCATATATTTGGGTAGTGCAAATGAAAAGACGAACCAAGTATACTTTCATTCTTTTTCGGTGATTATTAAAAGATTGGTATTTATATCGGTTTTGTAACGAATCCTTGATACCCACTTTAGCGAGCACATATATAAAATTTTTAAAGCTCTTCGTTTTGCCAGCTGATCTATTCTGGCCGTGAGCGTTCAAACCTTATTGAAAGTAAGAACGATATTTTCTGTGGATCAATTAATATTAAGGGTAATATTCTGAAATTAAAAAAAAAAGAGTTTGCTCCAAGTTTTTGATAGAAATGATTTTCATTACGCTTGACATACGATAACATCAACGGGAAATCTATGGGGTAAGCTTCAATATGTTATCGTAATATTTGTAACTGGGAGAGTCTTAATAGCGAACGACAGACGGACAGATGAATAGACGAGTGGCATTGCTGAATCGATTTAGAGTTTCAATTTGATAAATATATATTAACATGCGGGGCCCGTCTTTCGCACATCTGTATCTGATGAAATAATAAAACGAGTATATTCTCAAGCTTCGCTAATGCGCATAACAATAATATGCGAGTGTATCCTGGAAACACACCAAAGTACTGCGTATCACATATATATAAAATACAAATATACAAACATATACAATGATACAGCCACATACATTGGCATTCCCGCACGCACAAACGCTTAATATTTTGACACTTTCATTAAATGTGTTTTTAAAAAAAGTTGATCCTTTTTTCACACACAATGTTTCTGGTCTTGTTACAGATTACAATGACAAGAAAAGCATAATAAAATAAATGCGGTAAAAATGCGTGAAATCCTTACCAAGGGAACCGATGTAAGTGGTGTTATGAAAAAAGTTTTTAAATAAACATTGGACGAAAGGGAGACAAAAGTGCATCATTTCGAAAAAAGTTTTAATTAACCATTTAAGAGTTTTATGGGAGCAAAGCAAAAGAAGTAAACGAATTAAACTAATAAAGAGAACAAATAATAAATAAATAAACAATTTAATTAATAAAGAAAATAATTGAAAAATGGTCAGAAGCTCCAATATATTAATTTAGAAGGAAGGCTATATATTCCAAAAAAAAAAAGATGACTACAACTTTAAGATTTAATGCCCATAATCCAATGAACTATTTTATGTCTTGGTTGTGGAAAATTTTTCTACTAAGTCATGTCATTCTTTTGATGACTGCTTTAATTAGCATACAAATTCATTATGTAACAGCTAATGCCATGGGCGGTAATGTGGCCACGTCCGCCAATTCTGCTAATAATGGTAAGTTTCAATTATAAAAACTTTTTGTAAACGGATTTTTAAGCTCTATTGTACGTTTCTAATTATATATCCCATTGTTATTATTATTTCATTATTCAATATTATTATTATTATGGTTATTATGATTATTATAATTATTATAATTATTATTATTCTCACCATAAAAAGTTGCAAATATTATTATAATCATATTTACATACACAGTGAATGGGAAAATTTTATTAAAACATTCCAGTTATTCGCATAAAATATGCATTTTAACAAGTGTTTGCCTAGCCGAATGCAACTCTGGTCATTATCATTATTTAGTTGCTAGAGAGAATGAAAGAAGGAGACGACAATAGCAACAGCAATGGATGCATAAATATTTTTGCAGTCACGTATTTAACACATAATTATTTTTGTTATTATTATTATTATTATTATTTTTGCTATTTCTCTTTGTCGCGTTTTCAACATGTTTGCGTACATTTTGATTAACGTTTTAATGGCTCAGTGTTGAAATTAAAATAAAATAATTATTTATGAAACTTTTAAGTCTGATATGAATGGTTTTATGAATTTTTGAATTAAGGCCTTTTGTATTGAGTATGCCGTCTAACTGTTGAAACGAGCACTGAAGATTATTTTACATAAAAGATTGAGGATTAATCCTTGAAGGCGATCTATTGAGAATAAATAAAGCGCTAGTTATGAATTGAACGGTGGTTAGTTTTTTGCATTTCAGAGAATTATATAAAAATGTGTTATGATTATTTTATTTCGATTTTGCTTTCGATCACACTTGCATTAAACTGCTCTTGAATATCTGCTAGAGCTCACAGTGCACTAAAGTTTTTTGCATTTATATTCCGAGCGTGTTCTTAAATAAATAAAGTGGATTTTTATTTCAATATTTGTGCACAGTGTCGGATCAGTATCACTCACAGTTAAACACACATGTTTTCGCGGGTTCGCGTGTCTAGTGTTTGACTTTTCGGTGAATGGTATTAACGTTTCGGTTTCTTATAAGCGTTTTACAGCCTACGATTAGGGGGCTTGTGAGTGAAGGGCATCTGTTTCCATGCTTCAGTCATACCAGCCAAGAATAAATATGTTGCACTACCTATAACATCGCTGTCTTCTTGCTCGATTTTTATTGTCATCTAGTATACTAACATTTTTAAGTTTATTTATGAGCGAGACGATATCTTCAAAATCTTCTTTAAAATCTTTATGCCCTGTAAGGGCATATTAATAGTGTGTCTTTACATGCAAAACCCAGAGCGAGTGAAGATAGATCCAGTTCTTATTATATCGATCGAGTCGGAATTATTTTCTGAAACTAAGCTTGTCTGTCCGTATGTTCGATCTGTACTCTACCCTTGTTCTTTTTTGTTAAGTCGGCAGATGACAAATTGCGTAGTAATTAATTATATTACTAATGATATGCTCATGTCTTTTGACCTGAGAACGAATCCTAAAAATTGTGAATTGGATGGGATCATTTACTTGTCACATAAAGAGTTATTTGAAAAAGTTTTCTTATATCTAATATTTCCCGAGAAAAAGTCGGTGATAAATAATATTTTGACACATCGTTCATATAGGAAACCGCCGATTGAATGGGATTATTTATGATCTTTTCCCATCTAAACGTTCTTACAAAAACGAAAAAAAAATAAACTTGATATGGCAACAAGAACTAATTTTTTGTCATCCATAATGGACACGATAGCGGTACGCCGGAAGTCAAAAATACCAAGCTTGAACGCTATATTGTTTGCACATGTTGTTTCGTAATGTTTTTCACGAGACCTGAACATTTACACGCGGACAAGGTAGAATTTTCACTATCTTATAAAAAAAATAGAAGAGGAGTTGTATCAGAGGAAATGATCTAGTTATATAATGATTGGTTTTGGCCGACCATATTTATTGCTTTCACTTAGTTTCTCATAATGCAGAGTGAGCAGCGAAAATAAACCTATCAAAAATATTAATTAATTAACGGAAAATTCAATTATCATATGATTAAATTTTGCTAATCTAACCATTTGAAAACGTAAGCCTAACTGCGATATATTTAAATTCATTGTCGATGTAATATTTACAATTTTCAATACTTTGTAATTATCTTTAATATATTTGGGGATTTAATAAATAAAATATTTTTGTATATAAATGCGTGAATTTGCCATATTCCAGAACAAAATATATACATAACTTAATAAATTATTCATAATTTTTGCAGATAATTTATATACAAATAATTTGCAGTTAAACAACCGTATAATAATTGCGGGGAGAAAAATGTTTCCCTATTATAAATGCAAATGAAAGATAACAAAAACAAACACTTGCAAGCTCCGGATGACGTACTTTCGCTATTCTTCGCGGTATATTGTTAAACGCAAGATAAATAGATATGTAATTAAAGTTTCATTTTTGCCCACAACGACTTCGGGTAAAACTAGTCAGAAACCAACATTTATTAAAATAAATGGTTTTGCTCTGCCTTCTTTTTTTCTCTACTACCTTTTTTTTTGATAATAAAATTATATTTAATCTGGCGGTTAAGTTGTAATTCACAATGTATTGTTATGTAGTGCAGTTTGTTCGCTTTTTAGAAGTGCTTTGTTGGGTGTATACTGCCAAAGAGCTTGTTAAGCGTCATGTTAACAAGCATTTCGTTGCGTTTGCTCTTAATGGTTATTTTTATATCTTATCCATTTAACCGCAGCCCTTAACATATGAGATGGGTAAGTGTTTGAACGTAATTTTTTATTTTTCTTCTATCTTCTGGTTTTTTTGCATAATCATGCCCAAGTATTGTCAACAATTGAGAGCATTGAATAAAGTCAACATCCACACAAAATGATAATGCAAGTGCAATAATAATAACAATAACAATAAATATGAGGTAATGGTCATAGTAATGATTAAAAAGTGTGCTTTCCTTTAAGTAGATTTTAAATATTTTATTTTCAGTAAATAAAATACGGAAATTTTTAAGTATATTTGAACACGGCTTCGATTATCGTGCAATCTTACCGAAAGTTTGTAGAAAATTTATAATCACATAACAGTCTGCCCAGGAAGTTTTGAATCTCGAAACAAAAAAAATTTGGTTAGGTTACTTTCTGCAACTACTCGTGACCAAAAAATGAAATGCATTTTTGACAAACTATGACAACCTGCACTGCTTTGGCTAGGCGCATATTAAGACTGTGTGGTTCTATGCAACGTCCAGTACCATTTGGGGAATATGGTTACATTTTATTGCACCAAACTTCTTCCGACAATTTCTGAATTTAGATTTTGATCGACGATGCACATTTTGGTCTTGCTATAAATAAGAATTCTTGTGAAGGGACAAACAATAACAAATAGTTTTAGTGGAGAAACATTGCAGGGTTTTTTAAAAGTCGTTGTAACGGTCTGTGATGCCGACAGCGTACAGGCCGAGTTAAAGGACAGATCACATGTTTCTGCTGCTTTTTCTCTTTTCACGCTTTTTATCACTTTAAGGGATATGGTACATATCCGTTGGTGGAAGATTTTGTAGTTAATAAATTGTATGACGTTGTATGGCGTGTTTGCGCTTTGAACAAGTTATCATATTCGAATATCTTCTTAGTCGTGCATGGCTAATTAATTATCTAATGATTTTGTCAACTAATCGAGTGCAAAGTCTGAACAGATTCCTCTTGTGATGTTGCGAAGGAAAAACGGAAACATAAGTACACGTCATTAACGGCCAGTAACCGCTAGAAAGATTTGGTTTCGCGGATTTGGATTCTTTGTTAGCTTAGCTCAATATAAGCGTTAATACGCTTGCTCCCCGTTTGTTAGGAGGAAGCAATGAATAAATACTCGTTGCTTTCGTTGACTAAATGTAGGATTATTTGTAATTTTTCTAAGCGTTTATGCTTCGATAGTAAGTGAAACAATTGTAAAGTAAGGCATTTAGAAAACTTTATAAAATTTTTGAATAACATTGAAATGTGTCCGCTGTTTTCAAAAATTGCATTGCCTACTTTCTCTTGCTTAAATAAACATGGAATTAAAACATCTTGTTTTGGGCAACCTTTTAAATTTTAAAGCTTGCTTGCACACACTGCTATTTCCAATTTTACGAAAATTTTTTCTTTTAATTAAATTTGGTTTTTGGCTTTTGGTTTTAGTATATAATCCTTAGATTTCTCTTTTTTTTGGGGGGTTTTATGTATTCAAACTAAACAACTTGCTAATTCTGTACACTAGAGTTAAAGTTAAGACTGAATAAATTTATGTACATGAACATTACTTTCTCCTGTAGTAGTCTAAATAGATTTAGAAGCATTTCTATTGAATGCGTATGTGCATTTGTTGTATTTTGTATTCTGAATATTTCTGTCTGCGGTTGTAGCGGTACTTGAAAATTAACGAGCTCACTTCCTGCCGTTTGGCAATTTAACATAGTCAGAGTGTTACATCTACACAACTACGTACATATAAATTCATTTTTTTTTGTTAGTTTGGTTATGGTTCTTATATACCTAGTAGCGTTTACGTTTTACCATGTGTACATGTGCGAATGTGTATATAAATTACAGTTAAACAATAATAGAAAAAGAACAGGAAAGAAGAGAACTTTAGTTTACAACGCTGCAGAGTAGTACAACTTGCCTTTTCCCCGCAAATTTCCTGCCTGACTGCCAGTGTATACTGTGACTTTTTAACAGGGAAAGACCTTTAACAATTTTTATCACTACATGCATGTTTTAGTTTGCATCTTTTGCATAAATTAGAAGCACCACTAGTTTGTAGCAGCTATAGTAGTATGAAAGTGTATCGTCATGTATTTTTTCCAGTACAGTGAACTCCTTATGTATTTTTTTTTATTTCACGTCTAGGAAGAGAATACGTTAAATTTGTAATCCCGTTCGAAACTAAAAATATGCAGAAATATGAGACTTCACCAAGTATCCATGCCCCTATTCAGGGTAAGGCCCCTACCGATTTTCATGCGATTATTCTTTGGTATAGTTTATCATGACGTCGAATTCAAAAATTCATATAATTTTTCAATAGTCATGATGTTCTCTCCCTAATTATTATATTAAGCTAATGCAGATCGAACAGAATTGGTTTAATTTTTGTAGTTTACTAATCATCAAGATATCTATCTATACGAAATTTGTCATTAATGTTTATAAAATTTGGTATGAATCATTTATTCTATTAATATCCCTACGCTTCAGCGTAAGTAAGAATTTTTCATTTCTTTTCATTTTAAATGGTGAGCATAAAAGATTCGACCCAAACTGTATATAGTGTTCTTGGATGACTTTTTGGTGCGCTTTTTTCATCAAATTTTCAGTTACTTTAAGTGAGCTCAAGAAACGCCACAAGTGGCCTATAGGGCTATATCGTGTTTTTTCACGGTGATATTCAACTTTATATTAGGTTCGTTTATGCGTTTCTTTGCAAAAGATCCAATATGCGCAAGATTTGTTGTTACTTTTGCTGTTCACTTTCTTTCTGCTCTTTGTGCTATTATTGTTTATTTTGACTGCATTTTTTCTATTTAACGTTCGTTTTGTTTACATTCAAATAGTCTACATAGTGTTTTACAAAAACGGAAATTTCAGTTATACGCATACAAGTATTGTTTGTGAAAATTAAGAGGTATTGTTATAAAGTATAGAAAAATGGGTTAAATAAAGTGGAAAAGTTACGAAATAAAATAAAAAAATAAAATATAAATTGAAGACACATTTCCGTTCTTTTATGCACGTATAGGAGAGAATAGAGCTGAACATTTTTTTTCATACTTTGTGGTGTTTGTTTTAAATAGAAATTTAAAGTATAAGCTTAGGTATCAATTTTTCAAAAATTACTTTAACGCTATTGTTATTTAGCAAGGAAAATGATGACGATGGCCTATGCACAAATCTTTGTTTTTTAAAAATAATGTTTAGAAAAGCCAAAGAAAAGATATGCAAGGTTATAATTAGATGTCGCTTCATAGTTCTTGATTCCATAACTTACGTATCAGTCTTTCTTAATTTTGAATACTTTCTTTAAAATATACCGTATAACAGATTTTGCAAAGTGTTTATGTATTGATTAGCGTGAATAGCTCAATTGATCCCACGGTAGCTTATTTTTTTGCTATTGTGCTTTTCCCTTTAAGCTCACCCATAGGCTAGACGAGCAGACTTCATTCAAAATGTTGGTAAGGAGACCTACAAGTGAAATTAAAAAATCAGTTAAATTCGTCCACAACTAACACGAAGAGTACAAAGGTAATATTTCCGTTAGAATTTGATTTCATGATTTGAATTTGTTTATAAATTTTCCATAAAAGAGCAAAACATCAATTTTCAGCGGTTAGGAGTTAAGGGTTAGCATCAATTATAAGGGGTTATTTAATTCGTTCATTGAAGTTTAATTTCAGAAGTGGCTTCAAAGTTAAGGTGAGCAATCTGTTGAATGTATTAGTATTTGGGCGAATGTTATTTTATTTAGTAGCTGCCCCTTTAAAAATTATTTAAATTAAAATTTCCCGATTTGTTCATTATGTTATATATTAATATATCCACAAAATATACAAATGCAGTGAAAGTAAGCTGTTGTTATTGTCTTTCTTTACGCACTTCTCGCGTTTTATATTGGAAATATTGTCAATATATATTGATATTTGTTAGCATCAGAAAATTTCTTAATAATCACGAATATTCTGTTTTTCGCTTTAATTTTCTTTACTAATATCTTATCTTTCAACGTACCATGTTTCCTAGACTACTTCCGATCGCTTCGCAATTAAAACCTTTTATGCTTTTATTGTAACTCACATTATCTAGAAATCGCACTAATAATCGAATAAAGTATACAGTATACGGAATTAACGTTTGCCGGAACCATCCCAGGTCTGTTTATTTTCTCACGGCCTGATTGGTAAATTTGAACATTTTAGCTGAAAGAATTGAAATTTACTGTAATTGGATCTATTAAGCAGATTATCTAGCCCACGAATAAAAGAGGGGTGAGCTTAAAGTGAAGCACGATTTTTGATTCTCACACCAACATTGCGTAATCAAGGTAAAATAAGTCTACTCCTACGCCGCTCAATCAGTGTGCACGTTCAGCAAACATGAGGCAAAAATTAACATAGAAAATTTAAATTTGAATTTTTAGCAGACTACGCCCACGTTTAGCGGTGAAGGAGCGTCGAGAAATTCCCCAAGAGTTTACATGCTGAATAAATTAATATTTCAACTTTTTGCATCTCTTGCTTATATAACACTTTATAAATATTTAGTTTCAATTAGCGTCAAAGCAACGCCGCGAGAGTACCGTCATTAGTGAGACAGCTAAACGAACAAGCGGACCGATAGAGCTCAATCGATTTTGGAGGACCTTTAGCTGCTTAAAAGGTGTAATGAAATAATTAACATGGTTGTGGGTCTTAACACTCAACATTTTATAGAATTTATAATTAAGTCTTATGGTTAACGCAGCTTTTGTTAAATGTTACAGGTTGCTAGCATAATAAACGTAGGTCTTTTTATACTTCCATTTTGCTTTCGTTTTGTTTATTACAAATTCGCCACCACCCTCAGTTATATTATTAAGGGTATAATTTCTATTTAGTACTCTCTCGTGTTTTCGGTTTGACCTGAATGTCAGACATTTGTTGACTTTTATATATAAACACAATGAGCCTTTTGGTTTTCTGTGTTAAATGCAGTACGGCATACCATAATAATAATAATAATAATAATAATAATCGTTTGATATACATGCCAAACATGTGCCATTAACAAGATTTGAGAATTGCTTAAGGGGTTTTCTTCTTTTTTATTCTTTTCGCATGTGCATTGAATGAGACAAACGTAAACGACGGCTTAATATAAAGATCTCAAAGTGCAAAAGGGTGGACATTCACCAACTTATGTTGAACATAATAATAATAATATTAAACAAGAAAGAAAGCTTGATAATAAGTTCAAGGTTTAACAGCAATTAAGCATAGGATAACAAGAAATTGTATATAGAAACAGCCTTAAAGCATTTACGCATTTTGCTTTCAATAATTTAATGGTTCTTCAACACCTTAAATGGACGACTTTCTTTCCGTAACAATTTTTGAACAATTTTTTTGTTTACTTTATTTCGGTTAAATTATTTAACTGTATTTATAACGAATTTCATTTTCAATGTAACCTCATCTTAACATTTAGAAGTACATACTGCGAACCATTAGTAATTAACTAATTTCGGGTTATTAAATTATTTTGTATATATATTTACATATATTCAAAAATCGTTCCCTTAAGTTGAATCATTTTCTTAATATATCGTAAATAAACAAAAATAAAGTTCAAATGAAAACATTTCCTTAACTAATCGACCGTAAAATACAGCAATTTTATTAGTTTTTTACTTTATACTTTACTTTATACATATATACGCATATACATTGAACGGAGGCAGTTGCTTCAATGTTTACTCTAAGTGAAAATTCTTTATATATTTTATCAACGCTTTCAGTTTATTTCTGGGTTATTTGTGATGGTGTTGCTAGAAAAGGTTCCTTTTGTACAAAAAGGAATTTCTCTTTGGCTCTAAATATATTAACAAAGTTTTATTTTGGAGGGTTTCTTAGTCATGTTTATTTGTCTTTAATGATTTTCTTTTCATTCTATTCTCTTTTCATGGCATCTTTTACTTAGTAGCTTTCTTTTAGTTTATCTTTAGAAGTTTATAATTTGTTGGCTGCTGCGCTTTTGCACAAACACATCCTTTTAGTTGAACGTTGTTTTGCGTCTGTTTCTTGTTCTTCTTTTTTTCACAAGTTATTTGCTTCACCCATAACAAGTTTATTTTTCCATTTTACCACATTACGCTTGAATAATTTATGAGTTTTGATTTACTATATAAATTTGCTGATGATTTTCTGCTTGCTATACATCTTATCATATTTGCCAGAAAATAACAAAATAACAATATAAGTATGATTCGAAAAGATGACTTCTCTTCCAAAAAGACTTTTCACTGGCAATTATTCCTCAAAATTGCTGGGGTTAACCATTAAATAGAAAACTTATATTAAAATAAATGATACGTAAAATATGTTATGGTTTTTGGTAATTTGGTTAAGCTTTTAAATAGCCTACAATTTAGTCATATATGAGGAAAGTTCCATTAATTCCAATTTTTGCTATTTCAGTTTAATTAAGTTCTCAAAGTAATCTTAAGCTTGAAAAAAAAATTTTTTTTTTCCAACTGCCACAACCTTTTTGTATCGATTGCAGAATACCAAATGATTTGCAAATAAGTAAATAAAAAATGTGCAAAATTTGTTAACCTTTCAAATGGAAAACATTTCTTCTAAGAAATCAAAACCACACAAATTTGCTTTTTTTATTTAAAAGAAAAGAAAAAAGAAGCAGCTGTAGTACTTGCTTGTTCTGGCCAAGGAAAGGGAGAACAAGAATTTATGAAAAAGTAATATAAATTTGTAAAGAGTAACGCCATAGGGCTACCCAATGTCAAAGGACCAAAACCACCTCAATTGCTTATTACAGTACGTCTTCCATGGTAATAATAGCCACAAAAAGGTTAAAAAAAAAGTACAGCAACAAGTTAAATCAACACAACAAAATTTCATGTTATACAAAAAATTTGCATAGAAATTGAAATTCTGCAAGAAAAAGGGATAGGAAAATAAATAACAGGATGTAAGGAAATTTACTTAACTACTTTTACAACAGATATTTTTCAAAATTTTCCAACTTTTTTTAAAAAGTAAAAGAAAGAAGTAAAAATAAATTTATTAATTTGAAAATACAAGGCCAGAGATGAAAAATAAATCTCAATTCCGATAGTCTCAAACCCGTCTACACATCTAACCACGATGTGTGTAGAGATCTCAATTATCGAAGGATGCGACCTCGCCCCTATCGTAAAATCTTCAAGTTGTACACGAATTCTAATTTCCACTGAAACAAAAACTTTATATACAATTTGTGCACTTATTATAATCCTATGTGCCATTTGTGGCAGACAGACATATTAAGTTTGTGCGTATCTACGCAACATCTAGCATAACTTGAGGTGAAAACATTCTTTAGATTATAGCGATCGATACAAAATCATTCTCTGAATCTCTCTCTAAATCGATCTAAGTTTGTCTGCCGTCTATCAGTCTGTCCGTCTATTTTCTCGTGTTCAACCTACTGGCCGCAATGGGATATTTTGATGAAATTTAGTGAAGTGACGTGTTTGGGCCAAAAGACCAAGTCTATTGAAAATGGTTCGAAACCAGTGTTCCGAACATTCCCCATGTAACGTCTGATTTCGAAAAGTCGTTATATGAATAAGCGTAGGGCGGTGTAGAATATCTAATGGTGGGTGATAGTGTTTTTATTTACTTTTTATATTAATGTAGAGCTTATTTTAATCTTATCTTACTTTTCAATCTAAATCATTTAAAATGATTGAACATACATTGAACATAAATGATATTTACCTACATACTTACGTATACACCTACATACACACATATTTCTTAAAGAAGTGTCTAAATGTAACAACTTTTCAGTCTATTAGTCTGTTGTCTATCGTCTTTTAAACGATTACGAGCAAGCTCGAGCGATAACTAAGTCGGTGAAGGGATCGAAAATTGATATGAATTTTTTCTGTTACGCTGGAAACGCATAAGTCCTTATGAGCAGGTTTGTTTGTTACGATCCATCGACTAATCTCACAGTCTAGAATTATTAGCGTTGACAATTTTCAATGTTGGAACTGTTCACAATAGCCAAAAGTTGAATGCCATATAGTCAAATGGGTTTCAGAGTAGTCCTCTATAACACCAATTTATTTTCCAGACCTAACTATAATTTTGGGTAATTAGTTATTGTTTAATTGGAAGTAATTGCTAAACATACGCATGAGTTTATTTTGCTTTTCGACACCTTCCGAGCCGTGAGAAAAGGTACTTTAAATTCAGAAGTATGTCTAAGTAAGCGCTGGGGTGTGTTCTTCTTAAAATCTCATATACAAGTTAAACACTTAGCACGCTTGGGATCCGGCTGAAAAATTTTGAAACCGAGCGAGAGAGTGTAAATCTTTTCATCTTCATTTTTGTTAATTTTGCATATTCGTTTTCTTTCGTTTTCTTCTCTGCGAAAGAGTTCGTCAGACTTTCGTTTTCGGTGCTTTGTTTCATTTGATTGGTAATAGTTGGCAAATAATTTTACAGATCAAAAAGTTCACTTAATTATTTTTGAATGGCGGATATTAACGTCTATAAATTCACATTAACGGACTAACCGCAGCTTTAACAGGCTATAAGATTTATTGTTATATTATCTTGTTTTCCATAAATTGTGATTTTATTTGAAATTAAACCAAGAACAACTGAGAGGAAATCATAAAATGGTATATCCTGTGCTGCTAAATAAACCTGCCGAGTTTTCGATCACCAAATTTTGAAACGAAATTTGAACGCACGGCGTCGGCTTTTTTACCGACAATACCGTTTTTTAATCGCAAACTCAAATCTATTCTTAATGGTTGTTTGTATGAGCACATCAAACGTTATACAAATCGGAATTGAATCAGCAAAATTTCGTAAAGTCAATACCCCCTTTGCACTATCACTGATCAAATTTTAAGTCAGCATTTTTTTGTGTTCAGCATTATGATTTTACCATGTTGGCCTTGCAACTTTTACATACACACACATATATACATACAAAAGATTTTGTATACTTTGTTTCATTTGTGCATATTGTTTTATGGACAATTTCATGAAACTAAGCGGCGTTTGAGTCCCCTTTGCGTCGATACAGTGATAATGTGTTCAGTATTGTTAGGCAATGGCGGTGGAAATTTGTTCAGAAATCGATTTAGCTAGCAAGCAGAACTACTCTTAGAAAACCGTTAAATTTGAAAAGTGGCAAGTAAGTTTTTTATCATAAGTGGATTGAGCTGTAACGTAAGATATATGGCGAAAATTTGCATAAACATATGAAAATGATTCATAATTGGCGGTAAAGTTAAATTTTCACTCTATCTATCAGCTTTAATGAATCTTAGTGTGATGTATATAAACGGTTATTGGTGTTTAGCTTAGTTGTCGGCAATGTTCAAGACAGTTGTCAGTATATTAGAAATTGTGCAATAAGCCGTCGTCCTTCTCCTGCTGTAATATTAGTTAAAGCAGCGCTGAAAGAAAGTCGTTAGTTAAACGAGTTTACTGCTTACGATATCAGTAGCAGCTTATGAAGACATAAACAATAAACAAAACGACGATATATATGCAGCTAAATATTATAAATTTTTTACTACTAAAGCAGAAACCAAAAGAAGCACAACCCATATGCTTTATAACAATATGTCATAAAAAAAGATTGGCTATATGGACACTTGGGAATGCATACTTGTGTCTACTATCTACTATAAGTTAGCCTTAATCTAACTTACAAATAGTGATTATGCGCTTGCGTGTGTATGTGTAAAATAAACACATTTGGATGGGTGTAGTGTTATATGCAAAGAATTTTTTTTCACTTTTAGTTTTTATGGTACTTGAAATTTTCTATTCTTTTAAGTTTTCTCATATGCAATAACAAACATACGCGCAGACACACATTTAAGCATATATAACAAGAATGAAATGTACATATAAGGAAAATAAAATTTAACTATGAAAGTAACAAAAGTCGTAAAATATGTATATGAAGTTTTGATTACTTGAAGAGCCGGAACGAGGAAGAGACATATGACATATGAAGTTATAAAGACATAAACAGAGTGAAGAACGAAAGGCTTCACGCTTTTTATGCGTGCTTATATACACCCGTAATATCTGACCTTAAAGAAAATTTTAGTCCTTTAATATCATCCTTTATTGTACGTATGTTAAACGATTTATTTGGGTACAGAATTTAAAATTACATTTTATCACTTTTGTTGGCGATTATTGTATCGCCGATCCATATCTTGAGTGTAAATAAAATCCAACAATTAATTAACTAACTTATGTGATGACGCGGAAACGACTTGTTAAAACATTCGAAAAAATTCTTCAATCTTTACCCCCAATAGCGTTACCCTTATAAAAAATATTGATAAGAAAGCTTTAGGTCGGAAACTTACTTTTTTTCTATTAATAGAAAGCATTACGAATTTGTTACTTCTAGTACGAACTATATTAAAGTCTTCATTTTGAAAGGCGAGTTGCGAGTACGTAGATAAGTTTTTTTTCACGTTGCTACAACAAAAATAATCTTCTAAAATGGTTTACATGAACCGGTCTGTTCAAGCAAATAGCTACTCGGAGTAGTTTCACGCGAAGGCGGTACGTGCACACAGACAACAATCAGATTTTTGTTAAAAAGTTGGCGAATAATTATAGATGATGTGTTATAGTAGTGCAATAACCAGTACATCTTTTGTAATACATCTAGACGTTT
This sequence comes from Glossina austeni, assembly GCA_000688735.1. Taxonomy (NCBI): domain Eukaryota; kingdom Metazoa; phylum Arthropoda; class Insecta; order Diptera; family Glossinidae; genus Glossina; species Glossina austeni. The sequence continues at coordinate 812,024 of KK502433.1, read as the reverse complement.
GCTACGAATAGACTCACGCAGGTAGGTGTTAATCAAATTCCTTGTTAGTTGTTTCAGAAAGTGAAAGGACCAATTAACATAGCTTTGATTTTTGACTTGCTTTGTTGTGGTTTTTTCACTGTTTACGTTATTTGTAAGTCTTTGATTGTATCGATGTTTTAACCTTATAAGACTCCCTTAATATTTTTTATGCATCTGCACAAGCAATTTGGTTTCTACCCAGAATTTAATACAAATTCTTTCCTCAATAAGTTTACATAGTTAGAAAATTCGGCGAAGGCTATCACAAAGGACGTTTTAATTTATGGAATGAAAACAAACCTCTGTTAGATGTTAATGACGGCCATACCAATGGGGGAACAATAAGGTTTGTATCGATATTCAAAGCAAGCAAATTTTAAAATGAAATTTCTGCTTAACCTTTGCACATAGTAACGTTTTCTTAAGCCTGTATGAGACTCGACACACTGTATATTAAATGCATAATGGCGAACTTTTCTTATCCTTGATATTAGGCAAATTTTTTCAAAGTTAAAGTCATAACATGTATTAGACACGACAAGTCAAGATGAAAAGCATCGATCGGTTTGATGCTAACAGTTGTCTAAAGGGTGGAACTTTATGCAAAAGTCCTTCAATTTCAACTATAAAATAATTTAGTGAGTGCCGTTTTAGATATCTCAACGTTGAGGGCTTACACCGCCTAATAGATTTGGCAATATTTCTGGGACGAAAGTAAATATGAGAGAGTATTACTAATCGAGGAAATTATTGAGGGTGTATTTAAGTACTAAAAAAGCAATAGTTTTCGAAAAATATTAGAAAACAGGAAAACGGGAGCAATTCTCGCCAAACAACTTTAAGTTAACGAATCCTGCAGCCCATAAAGTGGATCGTGGAAAAAAATACACTTCATATACATGTCTGCAGTTGTAGCGATACTTGTGCGTTTCTAGAAATATTGTTCGATTGGCGAGGAATTGATTGGAGAGGTTCAGTTATCGACCAACTCGAAAGTCCTATACAGGTTAGCTAGAAATTATTATGTTGCAGATATCATTCAAAATTCGAGTGAGAAACATTGAAATTGTTGAAGTCATGGTACATGTCATTTTAAAAGTCGTGTTTAGAGTTCAAATGTATTACAGACGCACTCTTTTTATACTAACAAATTTCTCATTCATTTTTATAATTAGCCTGTAATGATATGACCATAACTATATTTAAGTATATTTTCTCGAAAAATTCATTCTGGATTTTGTCGCGTCTTCTGTATCTGTAACGCGGTGATGGTCAGAAAGAAACGTGGAAAGAGAGATAGGGAGTTATCGAGACTTGGTGGTTGTGTGCCCGATTGTAATACGTTATGTCTTTACCTGCCTTTATTATAGCTACGGCCACAAACCAATCGCAATTGAAGTATTGCTTGTCGTACTGGGAATTGAAACCGTGCATGCCCACTTAATAATCGCTCTTGTTGACTGTTTGATTATAAGTTAGTCCTACCAAAGACAGAATAGCATGTTCTACACTTTAATGTGGCGAAATAAGAGAAAAAAAAGCCAGAAAATTTATAATTCTATAGCTGAGGTCATAGTTGGTATTGGAGTTTTCGTCACACACTTCCAATTTCTTAGCAGAAGTACTGATTCCCCGAATTTCTTTCAGCTACCACAGGTAGTCTTTTGGCTAATGAATTTTTTTCCACATATTTTAGAAGGTCCAAAGTATATATATATAAGCGGCGCAATCGTTGTAAATGCTTTAGCTTAGAAGAAATGTTAATAAGAAGCTATCAAGAAGGTAGACAACTTCGAAGCAAGAAGGTTTTGAGAATTACAAATTATCCTTCAATTTCTAAATATTTTGAGAACATCATGTTGATGATTGAATGACGAATTTACGGGCGAACTCTGAAATTCCTAAGCTTGCGGCATCGAGTATTCTACTTCTATTAGAAGCGATTAAGAGGAATTGTGAAATATCACTTGGCCCTGTGTGCTCCAAAGGAAATGATAAAATTAAAATGTCATAACACAATATTGAAGTTTACGTCTTTTACACTGAATTATATTTGCATTCAATTTATTTTCTATTAGTTTTGTTATTTATTATTTATTTGAAAACTCTTCTTTTAAAATTTGTTTGAATTTTCTAAAGTTTGTTATAATACAGTTTTAGACTGCGCACATATTATTTTGTAATCTCTTCACTGAAAGTATTAAACTTGATTATTATTTAGCTACAGGTTATACATTGTAGGTCTTTAGTCTTTTCAGTACTGTAAAGTATTATATGTCAAGGTTGCGGTTTATTTTGTTATAATACAAAGAGTATAACGGCAAAAGAAAGAAACCTTCAGAGGACATCATCACATAGTTTAGATCATATGCATACGTTGAACTATAGCGAGTTTACATATATTTAAGTTGATATCATTACTTGTATTTATGTGGGTTACGAAGCTTGCATGCACGTTGTATGCAATCATTTTAGTTATTTCTCTTTTTCTGGCCATAACTACGTATAAAACAGCATATGCTTTTTTCTATTTTTTATTATTTTCTACTTTAAATATATTTTAAGTTTTTAAGCTTTATAAATAATGAAACAACAACCCAACCAACTTGCTCGCTTTGACCCTTCTGGATAGTTTTCTATTTATTTTTTTCGCGTTTTCTTTGCATTAATATTTTACTAATTCAAGGCTTCTCTGCACCTGAAAGTTAGTTGCGAAACTCATTTTAAGTGTTTTTATTTTTACTCTGTGCGAGTATTTCAGATTTACTTTGCTGTAGTTTTGAATGCCTTTTGCTTTGGTGGTTCCTTTAGCCACATTTCTTTTTTTTTTTGGGTTCTTTTACTTTTTTTTCTTTTTTCACTTTGGTATGCGTTTGTAATTGTAGTGGAATTACTGGTTGAGGTAATAAATTTGCTTACATATAGAATTTCTAGCTTCATTAAACAGCTTATCCGCGCCAAGCCTTCCTTGCCTTTGGTCTTTTTTTTTCTTAACACTCGTAAATTGATTTGTCGACCTGAAGGTAATTATCTTTCATTCCCTTTTGTGCATAATATGTATAAAGTCTTAACTTTCTTGCTGCAACGTAAACTACATAATCATACGTATTAGTGATAGAAGAGCTTTTCGAAAATCTCAAAGTGTGTGTTTGCTAATTTATGATTATCCCATGACTTTTCTTGCAATTGGCAGGGATTTGAAGTGTAACGAAAAATTTTGCACCACAAAATCATTTTAAACAAATAATGAAAACATTTTATTTTAGGCAATAATTGCAAAATTTAAAAATCGAAATTATTTTAGCTGTAATTGACGGAAAATATCAATGTTATGTTACAATTTAACGTGATTTCTGTATTTTCTTGTTGAGACCCTATTTGTGATTTTACTCGCAAGACTCACAAATGTGCACTGAAAACTGTATTTTCTACCCAATTGCTGGTAGAATATCTACTAAAATTAGTAGGTAGAATATCTAATGAGGGACACACAGTTTCTTTTCAGCAAAATTGGATTCTGTTTTCAATATGGCCCATCCTTTCCTTATTCGGCGCATAATGTTTACTAGAGAACCTCTTTTGCGGTTTCTGCGGGCCATGTCCGTAAAACCTTCATAGTTGCGAAGAAAGTCAATATCCAAATTATTGCTTCTAAAATACTAGACGACTCGTGACGAAAAGGTAATTTCGGTTTTAAATGCAACCACTTTCTTTAATTTTTTTATTTAACCTATCCAATAACGATGCATAATACGCTGCTGTTACCTTTGCATCTTGTCCGAGATAATAGATAAAGATTGTGTTATTTTTTTCCATCGCGTAAAACCTTTTCGTTTATTGTCGATGTGTATGACGGCAAATATGTGCCTTATCCATAGGTGCGTACCGATGAAGAAATAGAAAATTAATCGATCTCAGAGATCTCTAAATTGCTTATTCACATAGGCTCTTTTAGTCAATTGTGAGCGTACCTGACATCTGCCTTGCATAAAGCGCGGTGTTATATAAGAGGATCGCGGCCACAGCGAGCTCAAAGTTATTAATTGTAGGTCGCCTAGTACCGTATGATGTTTTTTTGAAAACTCTTTCGGTTGTTATGACAACATATAGCAGATTGTTCGTAACAGCCATCCAGCCTTCTTTAACCCCTTTACGTATTTTAAGTTAAAAAAATAATATTTAATCATAATAAGAAATTCATATTTTTATCGTGTAGTTGTAGTTGTTTACTTTCCGCGACTCTCAAAGGGGTGCCAACATCCAACATACAGAATGTGATGAAAGTTGAAATATGGTCGGGTGAAGATTTGTTGTGTGCTGAAAAAAAAACTTTGATCTGGTCCGCCGTGAGAATCAAAGAATTAGAGTCAAAGAATTTTTTGCTTAAAACGTGGAAACCTTTGTTCATGAACCTTACTTATTAGGTGCAAAAAAAAAGATTGAGTTTCGCATGCTCGCGCAAAAATCTAGTGTAGGAACGATTAGCCTTGGTAGGAAATTATTTGGTATCGCGTAGACTTCTTTGTTATTTCTCCGATGTGTTTTAGTACACAAACAAATGTATGCCTTTGAGATTTGACCGTTTTGTAGTCATCTGAAGCAATATTGCAATGCCCCCAGTTTTTGTTGAAAAATGAGGCAAATGCGCATAGAGAATTTTTTATGCGCCATAAAGGCGATTGTGATTTTTTTTTAGAAGAAACAGTGAATTTAGATTTTTGTAACCTTTGTTTCGATAAATCGGCCGACCGTGCATCTTCTCGTGTGCCAGGGTTCACTCGCTCGATGCGTTCGTCCAATGTTCAATACGTTGTAGTTACACCTAAGAAAGTGTGATTCCCATTGCATAGAAAATCGATCGAGAGCTGAGTTATTCATTATTTCAGTAGCAAACTCTAAATACATTTTGTTGGCATTTCTGATTTATCTAACATAGTGTTACGAAAATCCCATGTTTGATAATTTGAGTTTACATGAAAATTAGTCGAACTCCTAAGAACCCAAATTCTAAAGAAGGGAAAACCAAGCACACATTCATGGTGGGTTATCTGCGTGGATATGTAAGCGGAATATTTGCGAAAGGCAAACTGAGTCGAAAGTTAATCGAGAGGGTCGAGTAAAGAGAGTTGGACAAATCCGGAACGAGAATGAAAGCGTTGCAAATATATGTTCCTGTAAAAGATTTATTAAGAGACCTCCTAACAATTGTAAATTAAATCTCTACTATCCTAAAAGCAGCAATTCAGCAGTACGAAATTAATCCCAAAAAGGAGTGGAACAAATAAAGCAAATTCGCAAAAGACGATTTACGTTACAATGTTTACACATAATTATTAGGTATGCGTTCGCGACACATAATCTTAATTAAATCTATTTATAGATGCGCTAAGGTATTCCCGGCATAGGTTATTGTAAATTGTTAAAACGTAGCAGAAACGTCGATAGGGCACGCATTCACGGATTTTTTAAAAATATTGTTACCCATCAAATATTTCACAAACAGCAACATCTATTCGCTCTCTTGAATTTTGTTGTTTTATTCGAATAATTATACCTTCGGTAGTTTGTTCGTTTCATTGAACTGGTAGTATAGAAAAGACTTATCGAATTGAGAGTATAGCCAGTAGATTTTAGATTCGCTATTTACATTGTCCACATTAAAATGTGAAATTAGCGACTATAACATTAAATAGAATTTGCAGTAAAGAAAATTGAAAAAACTGATTTAAGATTTTGCCTTTTAGCAATTTTAAAGCTATGTATTTGCATGCATCGTTATTTTAAACATTGTCACTTTTTTGATATTTAATTCATGCAGATATTCGTATTGAGATATTCAAAGAAATCCAAAGAGATTACAACCGCATCAAAAGCTTCAAATATCGTATTTAATATTTGTTAAGCAACGGACTCTTTTCAAAGCGGACGCAACGTGACATTCTTTATTTAGCGTTATTATTTTCATGAAGCATCATCAGCATCATCAGCAATGATATCGTCGTCATCAATGACGCGCAACAATCTGCTCTTAAGAGACAGAATGTTATTTCGTTTGCTGCGCTTTTGTGATTTACTTTTATTCCCATGGAGATTTTCAAATACTACTTGTATAATTGTATTGGTTGTTCAAAAATATATGGCGAGGAAGAAAACAGCTTTTATACTCTCCATCGAGGAATATTGGTGTACTTGATTTTATCTTTCCTTTGTTACAAATAGAGTACAGCATTACATGTAATGTGTATATATGTCTTTATGTAGCAGATATGAAAAAAACCGAAAATTTGACCTATACACAGTTTATTGATGATTACGGATCAATTCGTCCGATCGGTGCGAAACACTGTTATAGGTCAAAACCCATAGCCTAAAAGTCATAGCAAACATTGATTTGATTCTTTCTCTAAACATTTATGATGTCCATCTGAAGCGTGATAGTCTTACACGTACGTCCATATTTAGGTAAAAAAAGAATATATATATATATACTGATATGTGTTGTGGGTATCAAAGATTCGCCCACAGCCGAACAAACCTTCCTTACTTTTTATATGTGGATTACAAAAATTGAATTTGCAATGTAGTTTTATACCCGTCACTGCCGAAGGATGGAGATGTAATTATTTTGTCAAAACTATTGTAGCGGAAGAAAAGAAAATTCGGACTCCTTATATACTGTTGCTCGAGATACAATTGTGTGTGTGATGTAAGAATGCCCGTCTGTCTGTCAGTGTAATCGTTGTGGTAAACATTATCCTGACACTAAAAGAATTGATCAAACGACACTTCCACAGTTTAACATGAACTGCGAACACCTCTGTTTTCAAAAGGATAAAATTTCCTTTTCTACTTATGAACTGCTATAAATACTGAAATAAAAATAGACACGCATACTTTAGAGGTGGTAGAGAATTTGGACTACCTATATATAAAAAAGGAAGCATCGGCCAAAACCATCCATTATTATAGAATAATGAAATTTCATTTTCCTCGTTGTTTTTGATTTTCTTTTTTAAGGCAAAGGTGGTCGGTATAGACGATTTGATACCAGCCGAATTTAACTCTCTTATGTGTTCTTTTCAAATATTTTGCTACACCAAAAACTGCTACATAACGTGGAGTTGCGACGACGCTCATATCAGAAGAAAATAAAAACGATGAAAATATTAGTATCAGTATAACTATGAGTGTTAATATTGGTATTAGTATTAATATTAGCATTACTATGTGTTAATATTGGTTCTAGGTCTAGTATTACCATTACTGTTACCGTTAGTGTATTTAATATACTACTAAAGTTTGCTTCTATCTATATCTAAAGGTCTTAAAGATCTTCGCTTATAATATAAACAATGATTCTGTGAGTGAACATTAACTTGAAGCATATTACGTAATGTTTCTTTAAAAATATATGTGCGTAGAGCTTTCGCATTGCTTTCGTATATTTTATCATAAGTTGAACTGTTTTAGAGATAACACAAATTGAATGTCAATAGTTTTAAAAATTACAGATACACACGACATACAGGAGCATTCGCACAAATGCATACATACGCAATCAGCAATCAGCAAGTGAATCAGTAGGGTAATAATAAGAAAATGACACGCGCACACAAAGCAACCGTAGTGATACCAACAAAAGTCTGGCCAATGACAATAACAGCATGAAAATGGCCCGGAGAAAATCTAAATTCTAACATTCACAAAAATATAAATGGATAGAGAGAATATAGCATACAGCGGACAATACAAAGCGATACGTACTGAATAAGGGAACCCACAGACAGACAAAAAATTTTGCAAAATAAACTGAGAAATGCATGGTAACAGTAACATCATTTCTATAGATGCTCCCATGCAGATGTAACAAAAGGAAGACTAGCAACAAAAACAGCAACAACTGTCATACAATATGTTATTCTGTCACTTTTCATGGAAGAAAGGAAACTAACACAAATTTCCTCATAGATTTAAAAAAAAGTATGTACTGTGTTTATGGTTCTAAGGAATCCGAGTTGAAGAGGCAATTGTTTGGAAGATTCTAGACAGTGAACTTGGTCACAAAGGATACAATTTAGTTAGTCTTGTTAATATTCACGATCAATACCTTGAGTTGTTTATTCATTTGTATCACTATTTGTGCTGGGCGTATTTTTTTTTTTGATACTACTTAGGATTTTGTTCGTAACTATTGTCTAACAAACGCTCGAATAACAAAATTTTCATAAAAATCATCAGGTTTTTCTTATTGTTGATTCATTATACAAATGTTTTGAACGGTCTACTTCTACTACTATTGATGCACATGTCAAGAATTTAAGCGTAAAAAAAGTTTAGATCCTTCTTTTTAAAAGTATTCTATCAAACAAAGATGGGCTTCGTCGTTAAAGCAACAAGTGAGTATCTCTAGCTCTGTTCCTCCTATCCTTTTGTGTTCGTAGATAGGCATACCCCACATAAAAAATCTATAATACTTGGAATGAAGACAAGTATATTAGTGCCAGTACCTCAAGCAAACGTGTAAAAATTGCAAATTACTTTTTAACGTAAGTGCGCATCAGTTGATCGCTCTGTTCGATAGCATTGGTGAAGAATACTGGAAAATTCGGAATAGACATCATCCATAGATAGTCAGTTACCATGTGACGGGGTCGCCACTCACAATGCGCTAAATAACAGCCCTTATGTATTTTCGTTTACTTAGGTATGTGTCGCTTCGGGTGTTGCACATATTTCTGAGAGCCAGTAAAGATATCTTAAAACTTTAAAAAATTTCTTTAAGATTTCCAAAAACTCTGCCTTTTTGAGTTGTTAATGCAAATAAGTTTACCCTTTTCAAAAAATTCTTCAAAAAATTTTTAGAAAGTGTTTTAAGTACCGAAAAGTACGTTTTTAAAAGGGTCGAGCAAAGATCTTTCTTCAACATTTTTTTTTAATATTTTCGCAAATATTTTTTGAATTGGTTTTAAAGAGTTAAAAAAAATGGTTAAAAGGCTTTTGCATATAAGATTGTTATATGAAAATGTTCGAAAGGATTGTAGGTTATGTGGACTTTCTTAAAATCCGACAGACAGACCAATGAACATATTTCCCAAACTAACTCTGTACGCCGTTACCTAAGGACAAGTAAACATGCCGTCTCTGGCGTAAACGGCAGAGGCATTACAGAAGTAATACCTGAAATTCTTACCACGTACCCTCAGTGGTGACTACGAACGCTAAAGCAGATACACCTTCTTATTATGATTGTGATTTTGATTTCTTTAAACATATACTGCATTCCCGGTAAAAAAGATAAGAAGGTTTTTCACGTTAACAATTTTAATAATTTTAATAACAGAAAACCAAATTTTTGCTCTAAACTACTCATGTACATTTACTGCACTCTTCTTCACCGTCGCAGATATCACATAATTTGGACGCGACCTCATAGAAGCTCGTCACTTTTTTGTTCGTATCATAGTAATCATATAAAAGAATAGAAGCAGGTTTTTGCATGGCCACAGCATGGCTTTTAAAGGCTTCAATGGTTACACATTTTTGCTTATTTTTGTGCAGGTGATCGAAGTAAATGACCAGAAGGGATGCAGAATTCTTCACTTCGATATTCTGTTTAAAGAAAACGGTAAAGTAGGACATCATCCACAAAATGTAACAAACTTACGCTAGCTCCTTCAATTTGCTTTAAATTATCAAGCGAATCTTCATCGATAACAAAACCAGAAGGTAAAGAAATTTCCAGCAAAGCCATATTGGAGGAATCGCCTTCTCCTATGTAATCTACGCAGACATCCATTAGCAGTTTACCTGACAAACTGCTGTCATGCTTCTTAGTATCGATACTAAAACTGGGCTGTGGAGCTTTCTCGAAGATATTGTATTGATAAGATATCTGCACCAAAGCAGAGCCGGCCCCTTTTACTGTGAATTCGATGTTTGAAGTTTTCGCCGGCAACTGAACAAACATAACATATTGAGTATGAATAAATTCTTTTCTCTATTCTAATTTTTTTTTTACCTCCAGAGTTTGATAAAGTACACCATTTCCCTCATTTAGTTGTAAGGTTTCTTTTTTGGGCATATCCCCTTTCGCTTCAATTTCTACATCCATTTTTGCGGCTTTGTAATCAGCCTTCTCTGCGAATTTAATAATGGCCTGCAAGCCTACTATAGTATCTTGAGTAGAAGAAAAGCCGCCGTAGCTATTACGTTGGGCTATCAACCATTTTATGATGGGCAGAACGTCATCAACTGTAGTAGACGGTTGATCCAGCAGAGTTAACAAGTTGTACGCAGTTATCTCCGCATCATTCGAGAAAAAGTAATACGTTTTAGGTCTATCGTCCGACTCTGACCACCACATTCGATCTCCTTCGGTTTTGGCTAAGTTTTTAATTTTGACCAATTCTTCCTCTGTTTGCGGATGTTGAGCCTTATGAAGAGTGTATGTGCCAAGAATATGATCTTTTAATGTTTTAGGTTTATCGATATTTTTGGACACAAAATCTAAACCTTTTTGTATCACATCTTTATGTTGGTCGGCGATGGTCTGCACAATTTTAAAAATGAAAAAAGAAAAACTATTGCCTCTTAACTTCGAATAAACACACCTTATTTTCCAAGAAAGCTAACAGAACGGTAGATGTTAATGAAATGATGTCTCGGCTACCACCATAATAAAAATTTCCCTTGTCGATAAAACTGCCATTTTTTGCTTGATTTTTAACCATGTATTCCAAGCCCTCGTTGATCACTCGCTCATCAATATTCACAAATTCTCTAAGTTGATTAAAAGACCGTATTATATAGGCGGTTAGCCAAGTTGAGCCATTAATGGGTTTTTTTTCATCGCGATAATATTGCGGTAAACCAAACGCACTGAAAGAACCATCTTTAAGGCGGAAGTTTAACATATTCTGATAACCGCTTTCTATGTTATAAAGTAATCTTTTTTCCAAGCTGGGTGTTAATTGGTTGATATGCTAAGATGTTGCAGAAAATTTTCAGTATTTTCAAGAAATCCATTTCAAATTTCAAGTTATTCACCTGCATATATTTCATTACTAGATAGTTAGGAAGTAGTTTGGACATGGTCTGTTCAGCACAACCGGCTGGTTTTCGTACTAAATTATCCAGATTATTAAGTACTGGACCTAATAAATCACCCATGACACCAACTTCAACGTATTGCGAATCCGGGACGACATCATCCGGCAATTCCAACTCAAAATTGGTTTTCTCCTCTGATTCTTTTTTTAAATTCACAAAATAAGCTCGGTTAGCGTATTGTGTTATACCCTCAGGAACTACTTTCATAGTTTTATGTATGGCGTCACCGGCCAATGGAGATATAGCTAGATATTTTAACATCACATTACCGATAATTTTGGGCCTTAACATGAAGGAGACCCCAGCAGCTCCATGAGCCGGTACTCGCACTATTTTTTTGACCTGCTTTTCATCATTATGTACTTCATTAGTGATGTCCATAAAATCATATTCACCATCGTTATTATCTAAGATGACCTCGACATCTAAATCTTTGTTTAGATAATTGAATACTAAGGCAGGTACATTGATAACTTCGCCTAGAAGAAAGATGAAGACAATGCCATAAAAAGTAACTTGCCCTTTTTGTCTGGTATTTACCTCTTTTTACGGAATAAGGCAAACGGATAGATATAAAGAAAGGTTGAAATGTAACCACTTTTGTTTTGTCCTCTGTAATGCCCAGACCTTTATTGGGATTCATTGAAAAACCGCTAATAAGCCACGAAGTTATAGTATCGGGTATTTTTGCCACATAAGTAAACTCTTCTTCGTTGGTACTAGAATTAGCGAAGTCATTAAATATTATTTCACTTTGGAACGTTTATTTTCTCACTTTTCGATATTATCAAATAACCACGTTTCTGAGAAATCTTTACGCACTTGTACTTCAGCGCTACTAGCGGCAAACCCAGAACCTGAATCTGCTTCTGCCATTGCTGGTCTTCCCGCAGCTCCAAAAACGCCAGTTTCCTGTACACCAGATTTAGTAAAAATTCGATTATTAAGTTCTGAGTCTAGTTGAGCCGAAAGGGGAGCTGGATGTAATGGAAATTAATTAGTGAGTTTCGATGAAAACCTACCGGCAGTTTTGACGAAGTGTGATATAGTCTTGGTACGAACTCACTCGAAAGATACTCCGGCTTAGTCCAATTATAGAAATAGTCGGCGTTGGTTAAGGTCACCACTCCGCTACTCCAACCTGGGTAGTCTGAATACCCGCCTTGGTGTGGAGTTGTGGTGGTGTAGCTACTTAAAACCCAGTCGAATTCGTGAGGACGTAAGTCATTGTTAGACCTTAGCAATAAAACACTTTGATCAACTGCTGTCAAACCTACAAATGAGTTGGGAGCTGTTTTTATCTTCAAAGGCACATTTTCACCGGGTTTTACTTGTTCGGGTGCAGTTATATTGATCTGAAACGTTCAAATTCACACATAAACTGAAATCTACTTCAAATTGAAGTTCCCACCTGATTCTGCAGTGTATATTGGACATAGTACCGTTGTTCAGCATAGTGATATTCACCCTTCTCATCTACGTAATACACATATAAAGCAAAGTTTGGAGCCCACATTTCGGTTGGGGTCAATGAAATGTTGTGGAATTTTGGTTTGTCCGTTAAGTCGATGCGATCGTTTTTTAAAATATTACCACGTCCCACCACATTATATACGATATACGACAAAGGCTGACTGGAGTTCACAGTGAACTGACTTTCTTTATTTATTTCTATCCTAGGATGAGAAAAGGAAACATACGCAATTTTTATCGCAACTCAAAAATTTATCTCTAAGATTTGAAAATCCGTTGGAAGCTCGTTTATTTGAACAAATTTAAATGGCTCTGCTTTTATCAAAATGATAAAATCAAAAACATATTTTAGTGCTTACTTGTCATCATAACGCTTGTATTCCAGTTGGAAAAATTCTTTAAGTTTATCATTTTCTTCTGCTGATGAGGGATCCAGATTTTTCGGTTCTCTGTATTGGTATGTACTGTACAGTTCACGTTGTTCATCCCGGTATTTTAATTCCATTTTATAAAAATGAGCATGCTTTCGATAATCTCTTAGATCCGGTAGGGAGACTTTAAATACTGCTATACTGCTTTCATTCATGTGACTTCTAAAATGGAATGTGCGATTCTCAGAAACAGGTTCTGTATCAGCCTCTTTAGAATTTTCTTCATCAGAATCCGGATACCAAACACGATATTTATTCAAAACTTCTGTATAAATCAGCTCAACCGGTGATTTGGTATCGTTAAGATGAGTTCCATCCACATAAACTATTTGAAATTCGACATCTGCTTCCTTGTCGGCTTGAAAGACCGAGCATGTGTCATAACTAATACAATTCATAGAATAACGATAAGGATACACAGTGGAACCGCTGGTTGCATTGATTTTCACGCCGGTAAATTCTTCTTCAACTGTAGCTACAATCGATAAGTAACTGGGCGACGTCTTTGAATCCATAAATGCTTCATATTCCTTAACATCGAGATCTATTTTGGATTTGCCTTGAATCATAGGCGCAGTTTTGATTATGGTCGGTGGATTTTTTGGTGTTTCCTCAGTCTCACTATCGCCACGATAGTAATAGCGATTTACATTAAGGTTAACTAGCAGAGTGACTTTGGCATTTAAAGGTTTGCCATAGGTATAGCTAGAATATTAGGCGTATAAGAAATATCCTAATAATGTACAAAACTACACGTATAGCTTACTTAGCTCTAACAATTACTTGCATGTCGCCATCCTTAACGGAAACTCTTTCGGTGGACTCGACTTTTACAGTATATTTGGGTAACACGTATTTGTCTACATCAAAATAGACCATATGATCATAACGGCCACCATTGCTTACACCCAGTCGCCAGCCGCCAGTGACTGGATATTCGGAAATTTGAAATTTGCCGGTATAAACACCTTGCACGACATCAAAATCTTTGATTTCTTTAATGCGATTACGTTTACCATCCTATTGAAAATTGTAAAAAAAATTTCATACAATTTAACGGAAGTGTACTGCAAAAAAATTTAGTTCTCACCTCAACATATATCTTAGCTTCTTTTACCGGTTTATCCGGTCTTAAATCTTTATCCAAAAATATAACACGATAGTTGATTACATCGCCTGGTTTATATAAACCCTTATCTGTTTGCACTCGCACGTTAGTGTGAAATTTGCTGTAATTCAATTTCGTTGAATTTTTAAACATTTTCATACAGTTGAGACCTTCTGCTGTCAGATTGTAGTCACCCCTCTCCAGAACGGGTAAATCGAAATCAACATTTTTCACTTCAAAACCCGATAATTCTACTATTTTACTATCGTTGTAAGAGGGCCCAGTTAGACCGACTTGAATTTGACATGGCTCGGCAACATGATGAACAGCCACAGCGACAGTATACTTGCCATCCGAGTGTATAGTGCCCGGACCGATAACGCTGTACTTCCTAAACGCGCGATTGATAAAAATAAGAAGGAGACGTAATCTCTACCCTGACAAGAATTCCGCTTTAAAATTTCTTTTTTGAAAAAATGCGAGGCTTTCCTGATTCTTAGGTAAAATTTAGTTGATTCAATCTTGGCAAATTAGATTACGGGTGTTAATATACCTAGCTAACTTTAATTCACGACAAGTAGTCTAGCCAAGAAATCGCTGTTGACAATAATATCCAATTTTGAATATAAAAAAAAAAGAAACGCTATAAGTAGTAATAAATAGTGTGCGGTTGTTAAAGCATTGTATAAACAATAAACTTGTTATCGTAGCGTCAAAAAATCCCATGTACATATTAGTAGTGCCAACAGCGCACTGTTGAAATGCACAAACAAAAACCGGCTTTCATTTCACTTCCGAGAAAATCATCAATTTTAATTACCGGTGACGTTTAAGTCAATCGATTTTGATGATCACTAACTAAGGATAGGTTTACAATTTTTTCATTTCATTTCATATATATATTTCTATATATTCTTGATATTCGCAAGATCCTCAGTCGTTGTTCTAGTCAGTCGATAATGGTTAATGTGTGTTGTTGTAAAGAGGAAATTACGAATATTCACAATTGGCTAATGTAATATTAAACAACGAGAAGCTGTTATTCATTTTTGTGTCTAAAAATTAGGGAAAACAAAATTGGTTGATCATTGCGCACGCATCTGTGTAGTGTTAAGTACAAAGACGTTTGCAATAGACAAAAAGAAAATTGTTATATTTATGTATTATCTATTTTTTTATCTTGTAAAAGTCTCGCGATGTTTTAAGAAAATTGGCTTTATATTGAAGGAGTTTATCTGAATTAGTAAATTCTCAAAACTTAAACCTTACTGCCGAATAGTGCAAACATATTAATGTCGCAAACTATCTTGCTTGACATGTACTCCGTGGCGTTTTTAAACACATGCCCAGTTCTTGCATGCATTCCGGTTCAAATATTTTAAGATGAAGCAGACCGTATACGTTTTGTAAAAAACGTTGAGAATTTATCAAATATAAACACTATTTAAATAAATGTTGATTATATTTATTTATTTTCTGACGGGTTCTAAAAAATGCCCGTTATTAAAGTTTTGACCTAAAGTTCGACGATTCCAGCCTACATGCTTACCGACGTCGCCGTGTCTTTCGGTCGATTTATCGAAGATTATTCTTGTCTGGAACAACCAACTTGCTCTTCTTTTCGGAAATCTGGAAGATATGTCACTCAACCAGCCATTATCTCTTCAATAAATCACCCCGAAGCTCCACAGTCTTTATCTTTAAAACGTTCTCAAATGAATACGATGCGACACAACGTCTTTTGTATTTAATGAACCGGTCATTATTATATATCTTGTAATTAGATATTATATATACGTTGCTTTAAGCTCAAAATTACAAAAAAAGTGTGGATGTGTCTATCAATCTATAATTTTATAAATATATACATTTTTATATACATCTCAAGGTCTTCTATAAATGATAATTTAATTTCAATTTTTTCAAAATTCCTATTGAAAGCTTTAATCTCTTCTAGCTTTACTGATTAACGATGAGGTGTCAATTTACTTGATGCACATTTTTATGTTCGCTTGAATGTAAGCAAGTTCTGATGCATTCTTTGAATTGAAAATTTGAATATTTACAAATTCCCACAATTTCTTTTAATTACAACGGTAAGGGTAAGAACAGCATACACAATTTAAAACAATGGATAGTTGAGACTTTTTCTAGTTGTATGACTTAAGCCAGTTTCCTAAACATTGCTACACGCTAGCCGTAGTAGGTTTGTTAAAGAACTCCCGAAATTTGACATGCGTTGCATAGATTAATATATCGTCATTCGTTTGCTTGCAGTTTATAAACAGTTATGGCTTTTACGTAAACAACGCAATAATAAGTGACTCACTCCTTTTTTAACTACCCGTCTACATATAATACAAAACAAAATGCATGAGTTTGTTTACTTTCATCGTAACAAACAAAAAACCAGTATATCACAATATCAAAAAAAACAAATTAAAATAAATATACTTTATATAACAAATCTGTTGCCAGTTTAGTTTAGTGGATGGTTATAAATTTTAAATATTTGACAATATATTATGCACAGTTTTTATTCAAGCACACACACGCGAGAAGATGTATTTATTGCTGATGCAGTTTAATGCAAGATTTTCACTGGCCATCAAAGACCTTTCACACACATACCGTAGTCGACTATCAAAGGTCGTCCGTGCACTGAATTAGACTGATCATAATACGTTTGTCGACTTTGAAATATGTACGTTATGCGTTTCGAGGATGTGCCACTTGCTTAGTTCGCTTAGCACCGACTTACCCTTCCGCCCGTGTTTGTGCAAACATTTGCAATAAGCAAACTATAAAACATGCCTTTAGCATGTTTACTTTGTGACAACCGGCTTTTTAAAAAATACTTTTCGTTTATATTTTCTTTTTTTTAATGGAACCGACTTTGTTTACTGATTGAACTTGTCTCGCTTAGCGCTAAGCTATGACTGGCCGCAAAAACTGAAAAAAACGTATTTGTATTTTTTTTGCTACCTATGCTAAATAAGTTATGACTGTGGTTGCTGTAATTGTTGTAGACACAGTGGCCGTCATCGATTATTGTTGTATTGTGTTAGCTCTATCAGCGAAATCATTGACCAAAGCTTTTAATTGATTTGATTGAACGTGAAATATAAAATAAAATATTTCATATAAATACTCAAAGTTTGAAAATATAATTTAAAAAAAAAAAGTACGTAGGGTTAATGCTAACCAAAGTACGACGAATCTTAAATGTTTAACATCCA
Source organism: Glossina austeni (assembly GCA_000688735.1). Taxonomy (NCBI): domain Eukaryota; kingdom Metazoa; phylum Arthropoda; class Insecta; order Diptera; family Glossinidae; genus Glossina; species Glossina austeni. The sequence goes on along the minus strand of KK502433.1, from coordinate 794,643 downwards.
ATGGATAATAATAAAAGTTGAACGCTGGATATGCAAGCAATAGATAAAAGAGGGAAATATTTTTGACGTTTCGAAGCATTGTTGACAATAATCGAACGTTGTAAAAATGTGCCTCCAAGCTATTTTGTAAATGCTTTAACCCCATTTTAGGATTGCATAAACGGATCCTTGCAAAGCCACTTCTATCCGGCGTGGTATTTTGTCTTTCTTCTATTTTGAACACAGTTTCCAAAAGTAATTGTTTTACATTATTGTAAAGCTATTTTGCGTCGTTTCGCTTCGTATATTCCAAGAAACAAAAGCGATTATGATTATGAAGGGCTTTTTTTATCACTCTTTATAATTTACGATCTATTAAATGTATTACAAAGGCCAAGATTTCTTAATTGTTGTTGATGCTACTGACGACATATTCGCTTGGAAAAGTCTTTATAAGCAGTCGGTGAATGTACATCTAACTCGGCTCGACTTTCTCGACTATACTCTCCGGCAATGTACCGGGTATCAGTAATGCGCTAATACTAGCTGGTCGAAGCTTGAATCAGGCGAAAAGTTGTATGATTTTCTCAGCTTATGCACGACACTGATATTTCTTAAAGTAGTAAATAATTTAAGACAACCTTCTTTTTAAACTAACTAAATGTTATAATTTACGATAGAAACATCAGGTTGCGTCCAACTCTAGAATTGCCATTTCCAATGTAGGCCTTACGTGAAATGTAAGTCCTAACGAATGCGTCCACAGTAAAAAGCCAGACCGCGAAGACCTTTTAATTCTGGCAGATAGCGTACATCTACGCCATCTTATTATTTATTTTTGTAAATCGCAAGCTTAGGACAGTGCGCACTGATAATGATTTCTTCTTGAAATTTTAATCTATTCTTAGAACTTTTAAATTATTTTATATATGCAAAGGAAATGTATAAAATAATAAAAAAATACATTTATTTTGAGATTATTGTTGAAGAAGTTGCCACACAAGGTTTTCGATTAAATTTTTTTAATATGGAGATACGTTTTATATCCATATGGGTTTTTTTTTCGTAATGCACGTAATGTACCCAAAAGGGAGCTTCATAGACCATATAAGGTCTTCTGAATTGATTTAGCCATGTCTGTCCTTCTGTGTGTCTGTGTGGTGTGTGTTGTCGCCACTCTCCTGGCCGTAAAAATTGAAGATATCGCCTTCAAATTTGGTAGAAGCATCGAAAGTTTTGCAAGATGGTATTGAAAATGGGTCAAATAGGTCAAACCAGTAGCCCGCAGTGGAGCATAAACTAGATGCAACTCCATTTTTCTTAATAAAAACTAGTGGGTTTTTGCTCTTTACGCAGAAATTATAAAAGTTAGAAGTCTGCAATTTTCCATACTTGGTTTACGAAACATGTTACTCTTTACGCGCAGAAATGGAAAAAAATCGGCGGAAAGTTGCAAATGATTAAATTTTGTTTTTTTCATTTTTTTGAGGTTTTATACTTATTTTTCATTAAGCTGGCAGGAGAGAATGTTTTAAACTAGTTTGTACATTCCTCGAAAGAATTTATATTGTCTGCCTAAAAGTGGGCTAATTCTTAAATGAATATAGTAGACACCGCGGTTAATTTTTTCTTAATAATACCATCGATATAAGTATTAAATAAAAGAACTTCGAGAGTAGAATGGGGGATTCGGACCCCGTCGAATATAAGATTCTTACTTGTTTTTTTTACGTTCCTAGACATTCATAGATCACAAAAGTAGGATTTGCGATCATTTAGTGACGGTATTTGCAGCGGGGAAGGAAAGTCGGTATGAGTTTCAAGATGTTTTCCTCTAAAGGACTGCTACTATCATTATTTAAATCACTTTCCGTTGCTCCCATTTTAACAGAAATGTCTTGGTCCTCTTTCCACAACTCTATACACTCACTGGATAAAAAGCAATGAATTAAAGAAAATGTGATGAAATAATCCACAAAATTGTAATTTTAAGTTAATAGGGCCCTAACTGGTATGTGTTTGCGTAGTTGAAATGCAAAATTATTGCTCATTTTTTTGTTTTTCTCTTCTGCCGAATTAAAAAAATAGTTAACTACTACCAATACTTTGCACTTACATTCACCAAGAATTACTTTACATGAGTAACAGCACATTTAATTCGGTTGACCGAAAACAACCCTTGAAAGGGTACAAAGGCCTGTTCAAAGCTTTGTTCGTTGTTTATTATTATTAAATTATTGTTATTATTATTATTATTATTATTATTATTACTATTATTATTATTATTATCATCATTATATTATTATTATTATTATTATTATATAATTATTGTTATTATTATTAAATTATTATTATTATTATTATTATCATTATTATATTATTATTATTATTATTATATAATTATTGTTATTATTATTAAATTATTATTATTATTATTGTCAGGTACTCGTTCAGAAGGATTGAAGAGTGAGAAAAAAAGTGAAAAATATATTTTTCAATTTTTTTAAGCTCAGATGTTTTTGTGTGAAAAGACAAAATATATGTCATTTGTTCGCAAAGTCCACGATTGTGCATTGGATGCACCATAAAGGAAACTCTTTCCTAATTAGTGTAAGTAGTGGAATATTTTTGCGTTCATTTATATTCGGCTAAGAGCTATAGAAAATTGATTCTTTACTCAATTTATTCTTGCCCTTCTAGTCCGATTAAATTGTGAAATCGGTTTTCGCCTTGGGCAGAATCCGTTATTACCCCTAATGGCAGGTGTGATATTTGATTGCGAAATAAATCGAGGACTTCTTCACTACATGAATGAATACCATGTCGTGGTTTATTTCATATCCTACGCATTTGAAAGCGCATTTTGTGCTATTTCGTAGACAACTATGCCTGCCCTCTTCCAATGGAACTACTTTTGAAAATTGTGGCAAAGGTTTTTAAAATGAGGAGAGAAGAGGACAAAAACCTTAAGCTACAAACTGATAAGCTTTAAATCAATAATTCGGAGAAGTGAAAAAGCTTTTAATTTTTTAGGAAATGCGAAGGCGTCCATGGACCAATTATGCCAACTTATCGAAGTTAGTTCTAGAAGTATGGTAAGAAAAAAAGCAGTATTAATTTTGTTTTTCTATATAACGAACCCAATCGTCATTTTACAAGATGAATATCAAGCAAAAAGGCGGACGTATCTAAATGGAATTCGTTAATCGTAAAAGTATATTTGGTGGGCTCTTCGATCTATCCTCTCCAAGCAATCTAGGCTAAATTCCCAACATCAGAATAGAAAATCAGTCATACAACAAAAAAGGTGTATAGGAACAAAAATGTGTACATGAACGCCTCAGTGCTTAGAAAAAAAAAACGGAATTTTTTATTTTAAAAACGTTATAATTTCTAAAGCTACGAAATGAATGATGTGAAATTCACATTAGATGTAATGACCAAACAAACAAAACTAATTTAACGAAAAAAGGTTTACTTTTCATTTTCAAAGTAAAAATTCCCCTTATAAGCTTTTTTATGAGTTTCTTAAATACTCGAATAAAAACTCGATAAATCGTAAGCCATAATCATGTTATGCATTAATTGATTTTCACCCTGTAGTGCTATCCAACACCGCACATGTACAAACAGATGACTGCAGTTGATATTAAAAACTGGGGTTCACCCGACGATAATGTCTTATAATTACTTCCTGTATCCGTAATGAAATGGTGCGCTATTGCAGGCCGCCAAGGGCATAAATATTTACCGGATTCAAAAAACTTCGAGACTTTATCCGTCGCTGGTGGTCAGTTAGAACTGCATTATTAAGCTCAAAAGGGCCTTAGGTGTACAACGTCTGAAAACACTTTTCGAAAATAGCAAAATTGCGAGTTACAGCAGCTGTGGTTGCATGTTTGGCAAAAGTATTTATTAGTACCTTATAAGTAAACGTAAGAAGAGCAAGACAAGCTGTAGGCATTCAAAATTCGGTTCAACCCGAATTTGACTTTCTTATTTGTTTATTTTAGTTTTACTTAAATTAATTTTTTCAATACTTTTCCATTGTTTTATTCTCTTTTGTTCGTTTCTATTTATTTTATTCGTATGGCTACAAATGGTATGTTCGGAATATGTTAAAAATAAATCTTTAAAATGAAAAAGCAAAGCAATTTTTTACTGAATAATATTTAAAGTTTATCTCTTCGTTTAGAGAAAACAAACAGGTATATAAACAAAAATCGTTTCGCATATTAGTTTTTAATTTATGTGCGTATGTAATTTTTGAAACGAAATTAGAAAAAAAACAAGACAATAAACCAAATGTGCATCGTTCAGTTTCGACGGGTGCGGGGAAAAGCCTTAGCTCCACAAAATTATTTACATTTGCATATTCAAACCCATATACAGTGCAAATGCAAACATATCGTCATAAGTGAATGTGGACAGTGAGCCGGTTTATTGTTACATTTCGGTGTTTTGGTCGTATTTTTTTTAGCTTGACTGTTTTCTCCAACGTAACGATAGATTCACTGCATATTTGTTTTCTGTAGATAATTGATGAATTATGTTCCCTACTCACGCTGTGGTGCGGGGTATCATATAATTTTCAGTAAGACAGCCAGCGAGTAACGAGTAAATTCTTACATGGCGCTGATTATGAGCAGGGGATTTGTAAACTGTAATTGGGTTAACATTCCCAACTTGCTTACTACACATTACACACAATTTGCGTATATATGAATTAATGATTTACCAAATCGTGAAGACATTTTTCTCCTTTTCCAGTTAATTCTTCTTCATCGGCAACAAAAGGTTTTTTGAAATTTTGTTTTAAAGAATCAAAAAAAAAAAAAACATTTGATTCGAAATACTTCTTATTACAAATTTTCCAAAGAGAGGAAAAAAAGAAAAACATTCATTTTTATTTCTTCCCTTCACTTATTTTAATTGAAATATGTGCTACACCAACCTAGGTTCCCTTAAGCTACTTAAATTTTTGATTTGTTATTCATGAATTGTTTGTTCGTTTGTCGTAACGCTTGGCCTTACCATTGCGTTGCCTACTTGTGATCATTAACATTTCATGCGAACACTACTAATGCGTATGTGTTATCAAAATTTCATAAACTCTCTGCATTTCAATAATATCATTGACGACGACGATGACGACGATGACAATGATGGTGATGTGTTATGCTTGCTTTGCGTTGTTGCAACCGTTAGTATAATTTAGGCGCTTTGACATTCAACTCCTGTCTGTTCATGCAACTATATGTTATGTATGCGGTTTTGACAATTCACTGAAGGTATTACAGACTGCTGTGCATTTGATACCATTGCCATAACAAACTTAAAGGAATCGAAAAGCTAAAGCAATCAAAAATAATTTAATAATAGAGAAATTTTATTAAAAATATGACGTTGTCAATTATATGTTGATTGGTGACTACGAAGGATGTACATATATAACATAAGTACATATTAATAAAAACATATAATGATACCATAAAAATGACAGAACATATATAATGTCATTCATCTTACCCCTTCGCCGCGATGGTTTATCCCTTGAAACGTATCACACGCCGTTGAAAGTGACAATTTTGTGAACGTCTTGTCAATTATTATACACCTCCCTGCGTTTTCATGGTCTCATTGACACATAAGCTTTACATTGCTCCTTAAATTTTTTTGCATTCGGTCAGCTGACTCGAAGTGCTTTCTAAGCTTATGAGAAATAAGTACATATCCAGAGGAACTTCGATAAGTGGGCACAGCGCTTAACCGATCAAAATAACTGCTCTCTTCTTCAAACTCTTTCGAAATCAGGAGGTCATGATTTTTAAGCCCAAAATATTAACCAACATGTTGCGAAGTTTACGTTCAGCCTTAGAATAATTTTTTTTAAATTCATGCGATGGATTTTCAGGTCGCCAGTTATCTTTATCCTTTCGGTGGATTCTTTGTTCGTACAACGCCGCTTTTCACGCATATTGTTGGGGACAGCTACCCTGAGACTAATTGCTTACTAAAGTAATTTCTTCATTGTAAATATCGTAAAACGTTGAAGTGAGTGACTAATAAACACAGCACTTTTGACAATTATTATGATTCTGTAATATGCTTCGCATTTTTCCTTTTTTTTGAACATTCAAAATCGAATCCATTGCTGATGATGCTTGAAGCGCTTTGGATAACTTAAAACCGATATAAATAATTTTAAATACAGCACCGCAATGTTAATAGCAACGTTCAAAGCCATTAAATCAATTGTCTTAGTTGGGATACCGCCTGGTATTTTAAGGTTTTGTGCTAATATTATTTGCATTGCTTTAACTTTATTATTTAATTCTTGTGTTAGGAAAGGATGCTTTGCTAAGCTGTGGAAGGAATTCTATTTAATTCCCCTTCATGACAATGGCGCCAGAAATAACACTCAGAACTATAAATTATTCGAACATCTTTTAGCAGACTTCGACCGTACTAATCTCTAGTTTGCCTTCCTCTCAACCTCTTCCATCTATTAAGGGCAGGTCTGCTACGACTAACTGCTTGAGTTTGCTTATAATGTTTATAATGGGTTCTCGCAGGGTAACTGATATTGTTTGCACGCACTTTTCTAAAGCGTCTGATCACCTCGACCATGAATTATTTGTACATAGGTTCAACTGTATTGGTCTCCCTACTAATTTGGTTGCGTAGTTTAAGTGGCAGTACACAATGTGTGTTATTTAATTCTTATACATCTTGGTCTATACAACTTACATCTAGTGCATTGCATGTGGATCAATGATTTTTTTATAATCTGTATGACATGACGCCGTCATCATTTCTATGGGTGGAGAGGGCAATATTAAATTAAATTTTAATTATTAAGTTGAAACGTCTGACTGTTCCCTCTCTTACTTTTCTTGCTGTATGCTTTTCAACGTGGAACTCAACGTTGTAAATGAATGTAGCCTTACGTTGGTGTGTAACTGATTATTAGGATATTCGGAGTTTTCGTGTATTTCGGATGACAATGTTTTGCACGTATAATTAGTAGCTTCTATATATTGAATTTTGGAATTTTTGGCATTGAATAAAAAATAGTGTGTAAACGTATATAAACGCTAAGATGAATAGAATTGAAGTGCTTTCTTCAATAAATACTAATAATAATGATGGCCCTAATTTTGTCCAATAGTATCAAACGAAACCAATAAGAAGACTTCAATCTCAAGTAGAAATGTGTTCAGTACTGAATGATTCACATATAACTTTTCGCATTGCTTATGATTTATACAATGCAACGGCAACAAAAAAACTATTCATTACTTTGATTAGATTAGTACTTGAATATATCTCCAATCTTCTACCTATCGGTGCCAATTCAAGTGGATCGGTTCAGAAGTAATTGTTGTTGTTTGCTTTCAAAAACTCAGTTTGAGAATGTATTGCTAGAGAAACATAGGTGTGTCCTAAAGGTGTCCTCCTTAGTTAATTTAATAAATAGTTATACAGTTTAACCTCTTTTGCTCCTTTACAGGATATCTATAACTTAATCTCGATATCGGACTCTTTATATACTATTATATCAATTTTTCTTAATGTGGTCGCCTTGCCAATGCCTTGATAATAAACTTAATATGATATATTCGCTGCTATCGGTTGCTAAGCTTTTCAATGTCTGCGTCGGTTTAGTAATGCACTATTTTTTCACTTGCATTTACATGAGCTGCGAGCGTAAACCTTAGAAATCTGAATTTATTCAATTCGACTGTTACTCTATTATAATTGAGTTTTATGTTTAGATAAATAAACAAGTTGTTGGAAATTGAAACACTATTTCCCAACAGCGGTCATAAACAGTGTGAGGTAGTAAATAAAAGAATGACCTTTCCCTGGAAAATCGCAGTCTTTAAGCTTTTCGCAATCGTATGAGTTGTCCAAGAAAGTGTACGGAACATAGGTGAAGATAGGAGATGTTTGAGTAGATCTAGTTCTGTGCTAAAAACAATATTCGCGGGAAAAGTAATATCTTCTGCGATTAGGTTGATAGCCTCAAAACCTCTCGCGTGAATTCGGCATTGAATTCATATTCAGCCTAAAATATAGGGGAAGTGAAGCTTAACGATAGACAAAGATTCAAATAAAACATATTATGCATACATATGCATACATATTTATTATTATTAGCATACCTTCAGAATGTAAATATTTAAAATGTATTAAGTTTCACGTTGAAGTAGTATGTATGATTTTGAGTTTCAAATGTTGAAAATAAATTAAATTTAATAGCGCTGCAAGATATAAAAAAATTGTTACATTACTGGAGAGCATCAAAAATCCCGTGTTAGCCAAGTGTAGTCTCGCTCACATCGGTTTTTAAAAATTTTTTCATAGGAATTATGTATGAATTCATTTGTTTAAATTCATCCATGTAAAATACGCTGCATACGTACGAGTATATGTCAAAGTAAATGACATCAATTTAATAGGACTTTGTTTCGTATAGAACTGAGATGAACTAGATTTTCCATTACACTGCCGTCATACTCATACGTAAAAATAGGTTTTTAATTTTCATAAAACTTTTTCTAAAACAAATAAGCTTTTAGCTTAATACACTCCTGGCTCCTCTATGCCCTGTCAACGAACTTGAGGATTAGTTGCACATCCATTCTGACTATACAATATATCCATTTTTTTTATGTTTTTCGTGCTCACCTGTAAATATCTGTTTTTTTTTTCTTTTTAATTAATAACTTTTACAATTGCTTTTAATATTTTTTATGCATGTGTATACATATTTTTTCCAACAATCCGTTAAAAAGTGAAAAGAAGTAAAAAAACAAAGGGTTGTAACCATATAAACAACAATACTATGAATAAATAAACCTATCCATATGGATATTTGATCGTAACTTATTAATTTTTGCAGCCTTTTTTTAGTTTCGTAAAAGTATATCCTTAAAAGTAGTTTTTGCCCTTTCAAATAAATATTTTTCTTCCGAAGCCATGTAAGTAATGTTTTAAAATATTCATTTGCTTGAAATCATGTTCGTGCTGGAAAGCACTCTTTGTTAGTCAGACAACAATGAAAGTATTTCGGAACGCGAAACAGAGAGAGAGAAGGAGAAAAAACAAATGCAAAACTGTATTTGTTTCCGTTAAAGAAAACAAGCGAACAATTTCTTTCTTTTTTGTCCTATTTTTCGTTTTGGAAAACAAACTGCACTTTAAATTTTCTGTGTACACATTGTTTGTTGACAATTCGATTTCATGCACCATAAACTAAACTCCAATTGCAGCTGATGACCAGAGGACTGAAAGTAAAAAAAAAAAGCGAACCTATTTTTCTTTCACTTTTTCGTTTCTTTGCGATGTTAAATAAAACGTAATTTCGACGGTGAAAACTAGAAGAAAATAAATTTTTGTTTCTTTTATAATTTGCATATTGTTCAACTTTGACGAAAAGCATAGAAATCCCAATTCACATAATAGACTTTGTTGTCTTCAGTGAAACATATAAAAGTGAGAGATAAAGAGAAGAGAACAAACCCTAAGTCTTCTATCAGGAAGCTGATCTCGATTTTACAATCCGCACCTAAGTTATTTTGTTTTTCGCTTATAAAAATTCCTTTATATCTTAAATTGTTAGTGCTACAATCCCACTAAAAGTTGCTTTTTCAGAAGAGTAAAAATTTTCGTGAATTGTTTCAAAACTGAGGACTAAACGGCGTTCTTCAGCTAGCAAACCTTATTCAGCAATTTTTTATTTTTATTAACGGAATAGCATATCGGCCGTCGGAATGTCTTTGTTTAATTGAAATAAAGCAAGAACGAGACAAAGAAAATATAGGCGCAGTTGAGCTTGAGTGCCTTCACAATCTACAAAATATTCCGAAAGGTCTAATGAGGGAATTAAAACTGAAGGTCCATCATACGACTTCTCGTTGAATGCGTACAAAAACAATCGCAAAAGTATCTGGAATTTCGTAGCAAAGATGTTTTCGACATTCAGGCTTACTTTCGTCTTAAAAGATGTGCCAACAAAGAAAATCGTAACAATTGCCGTGCAAACAAAACACAACATAAATTGGTACTTTTCGCCATGGTTCATATAGTGGTCACTTCGTGAAGTCTTCTTTCCATTAAAAAAGACATAGGAGATAAGGTCTCGGATAAGATAATTAATGACTATTTCTTTACATAATATCGGTGTGAATGCAATTATAACGAGATGGAGGTACTTGCTACGTTGCGATTAATTCCATGGATTTTAATTTGGATAGGCCCACGATTTCAAAATTTGGGAGCTAGATCGTGGTCGGGAAGAACTTGTGATTTCAACGAGCTTGATTATTTTCTATAGGTGTATATCAATTCGCTTGCTTACATGCATGAAAGAGCCACGATCGTAGTTTTGGAAATCAAATGCATATTTTAGAGTCCCGAAAAATTTTACCAACATGGATGCTTCAAATCCGACATTCGTATCTTCGATAAACCCCAAATGAATTTTAGATGTTAAAGGACGAAGAGTATGCTCTCACGCAGCAAAAATACATAAATTATACATGAGTTACATCAAGACAATCCCTTATTTCTTTCAATACTTTATACCGAGTAATTAAATAAGCTTTCCTGTAACAAACCAAAAAGAGGAAAAATGTTTGCCCACAGCAGACGTATTGAGGGCTTTTAAAATAGCAAGCGTATAGTGGGAGCGTATTACGTGCGTTCTACATGATAACGAGAAGACAATACATATTAACGTAAAGAGACTGTTCGAATTAGAGAATGTAACGTTGTAACGAGACTGAGACTGAGCGAAAGTAAAACTTCAATATGCTGCTGCTAGCTACAGTTTTGTGATTAAAATCTTAACTTCAACAGACAGACAAACCGACCTGACCAAATCGAACCTGTTATGCACGTAGGGAGTAACAGTATCCGTACATAGTTTAATACAAATGCATACATAACATAAACATTTAATAATTTAAACTCCTGCAGTTATATCCCCTGCGGTGCGTGCGTACATGAAAATATCATGAAATAACAATAGAGATGTTACAACTTCTTTAGCCCAAATCTATTGAGGCCTTTTTTTTCTCTGCGTGTTTATAAAGTGTTAATAAAATTCGTGTTTAAAAAAATGCAGTTTTATACGAAAAATAAAACGGGTCTTATTTACACGTACACACAGATGCAAATATGTACATATTTAATAGCTAGAAGTACGGAGGCGCGAGCTATGTTTCGTCACCGGTCATAATTGCCTCAGATGTCACGTCAGTTTGAGACAGATTTATATAATATAGCGAAAATGCTTGTATCAATGCAACTACCTAACCTAAGCAGTTGTGGATTTTTCAAGAGTGATTCGGAAGATAGATAGGGAATTCTTTCTAAGGTAGAATAGAATATTCAATAGCCTAAAAAAAGAGATTGCCTTGACAATTTCTTTTGGGATGGAGACAAAGGTGGTAGAATATTAATATTCAAGGAGAAAATGTGAATTATTTTTGAAAAATATTAGAAAATGGCCATGCTGGAGTCATTCTGGTGTTACAACTTTAATTGAAAGGACTGGCCGCATGCAAGTTGGTAGATAGAGTTGGGGGTTGGATATATGTCAGGGATTTCAAAAATATTGATTTTGAAAATTTTAAAATTCTAATTTCGAACAAAAAAAAATATTTGCTTGCTAATAATGTATGTTTAAACGAAGTTAAAAGAGTTTCCTCGTGTTTAACTAAAAATTAAATAGATATTTAATCTACAGTCCAATTTGGAAGAATTTGGAATAAAAACGTTGTAGTTGCGTGACTGTTCCGAGAACAACAACTTCAAAGTTTTGCAATATGTTATAGGTATGTTTTTTTTTCTTTCTATTAGTCTGCAATACCAAAAACGTACGAATGCACTCCCATGCCCAAATATTTTTCTCTTTTCCCTTCTTTGAAGAAGTTCGCTCGAAAGAGGCCAACAAAGAATATCGCTTTTGCACTTTATATATTGCGAAATGGTGAAAAACGCGGTAATAGAATTTATAATCTGACAGCTGAATTCATAATTAGTCTCCCAAAACTTTTTATCAATCGCTCTCACCTTTATATCCATTCAACGGTTGTCTCGATTAAGGTACATTATCACGTAGCCACTTCTCTTCAGCGATGGGTTTATGGAAAGTTAGAAAGTTTTTCTAAGGTGTACGCGGGTTAAAGGAATGTAATAAGCATTGCAGAGGAAAGATATTAGACTCCAATTTTCCAGCAAGGTCTTACTTGGTGCAGGCGGTCTTTTTGGAGAGCTTGACAAAACAATTGAAATTTTGTAAGAAAAGCTTCTTTTTAGTAATGAATTTTTCACGTTATTTGTGGAAATGAATAAAAATATTGATATTTTGGAAGATAAAGAGTGGTGATCCCATAACAGTGATTGTGCACAAAAACTAAGAAGCAAAAATTTCTTACTAGGTTCAAAATCGCTTCCAATGAATTTCGTAATCCTGAAAAATTCTAATTATTTGTTTTCATTCCAATAGAAATCACTTCAGATTGATTTTAGGCTTGCCGGCTATTCATCGTCTACTGGCAGGTTCATTACAACTGCCAAGTTGAAATTGCAAATCGTTTCAAATCTGAAAATCTTTAAATCTCTAAATCTTCTTTGCCTTTGTTGTATAAAAATTTACTTTGTTTATTGATTTACGGAGATAATTATTGTGGAAATCAAAAAAAAAAAAATCATGCGTGTGATTATTGCTTTCATAAGCAAATTCGTATATACCGTAAAAGCGGAAAGATCAATTTCAGATTACGGCTCTCACTCTCTACAGCCCTTAGATTTTTGTTTTCATTTTACCTCGCGAACTTTGTAACATACAAATTGATTAAAGCTTTAGATTTTGTATAATAATAGTAACAAGCCGTCAAAGTAATTAAGTGTAAATAAAATATAGAAAAAAAAAAAATAATAAATAGAAATTATTATTATTGACATTGGGGAAAATAATGGAAAAAAGAGAATACCTGAACGTGCTATAACAATAAAAAGTAAATGGCGAATCTGTCATTTCTCATGTACGCTATTGAAAAGTTTTGCTGTTAACATTTTACGATTTATCTGTTTTTAGAAAAGCCGAATGAACCTGTGTGTTTGCACGAATTTGTTTGTACTATTGTTTAAATATAGAGTGTTTAAGCGCTTCGGTTGTAGTAATTTTGCTTTCTATTTTGTAACGCCTGTAAAATGCTCAGTCGTGTATTGCAAGACTTTATAGGGTGGTTTAAGAGATATCTGGCTACCAGTTACTTATATTTAAATTAATTTATTTAAATATATAAAATTAAAAGAAAAATTTGAAGTTCACATTTTGTTATTCCTACATTGTACAAGTTCACGAAAAATTCGAATGCTGGTGTTTTTGCAGCAGATACCGATCAAACCACTCGTCAGAAGGCCTAATGGCTAATGCTTCTTTGTGGGCGCGCAGCCATGAATTATTTTTATTAACATATCGTAACAAATTGGAGTCGTTAGAAGTACGACAGAAATGCTAGTTTTAAACACTTTAACGGCTTACTTACCTTCATTTGGAAAATCGCCTTATCTCCGTAAAATATGCCACTTTTCCTATGCAAATATACAACCTTTCTGATACCATTTTTATTTATTTAGGAAGGAAGCCCACTATAAATACCTACTTTGTTTTGAAACTTCTAGAGTACATGAGAAAAATTCATTATCTGAAACAAACTTTTTGCTTTTGCTCAAACACTCCAAAGAGACTTTGCTTTGGTCAAATGAATGAACATTTTGAAGACCCATCAGAACGTAAGAAAACTGCATTGAGCGGTTTTAACGCATACACCCTAAACTTTGCACCTGGAATTAATCTTTTACACACCAATAAATTCATGTTACAAGCTATGCGTTCTTTTGAAACAACGTCTCATACTTTTTTCTTTCTAAACGATGAGATTATGGCTTCGTTGCAAACATGACATAATGTTATGGAATATATCGGCGTGTATACTATTTTGCGAAAATATAACTTGTTATCTAAAAGTGCAAGATTTCTTTAAGAACAATTTTTCGCATAGATTATGAGATCGCAAATTAATACCCCTTTCGACACTGAATAAATATAAATCAGATTTGCGGGTGCATGAATGCGATGTTTAGTCATATTCGACTGTCACTAACATTCTAAATATCGTTACGAATGAGATCGTGTTGTAGCCCACCAAATCGAATATATTTTTCCTTTATTTAGAAAATGAGTTAAACCAATAAACTTTTTCCCTTTTTCTGTTTTCAGACATTAAAGCGAAATATGCGTATATATAAATCTTTTATATATAAATTTTTTTATATATAGTTATTTTATATAATTATTTTACATATACATATATAAAAGTGTAAATAGATATAAATCCTATCATTGCACCGTTAAATTTATTGCTTAAGAATTTTATAAATAAATCATAAGATATCATCAAAGCCTTACAAAACCATTTGATTCCCCAAGTAAAGCAATCAAATGTTTATGCTGGAAAAACAATACACAATAGATGTAGTGCTTGTTTATATCCTATCAAGTTGTTCTTACCATTTGATTTCATCACTCTATATAATATTTTTGTGTCTACCATATGACAAACACAGTAAAGTATTCATCTGCGTTTGTATTGAGGAATACACACGTTCTTATGCGGATTCACTATATTACCATTGGGGAATTCGTTTTTGTGCTTACAGTATATTTTGCTGTGATTTTTTATTTCTTTTTCGTTTTTTTGTTTTTTTATGTGTTTATATGTTCATCTCTCTAAGCCTTGTGTGATTTCTTCTCTGCCAAATGTGTTAATGTTAACACATTCTATGCATTGTCAGAGATTTGTTTTTTTCGCCTCACATTGCTGCTCGGTAAAACAAATTGTTTTAGATTTGACAACTTGATGACAGTCAAACATAGTTTTATTTGTGTTATAGAGTTGAGAAAATAGAGAAAGGAAAAGCAGAAAACAAAGAAAAACTAAAATTTCAAAATAAAAACAAAATAACTATATAGTATTTTAAAGAAGTTGGGTTTTAGAATTTTTTCGAGCAATTTAAAGAAAGGTTATGTTAGATCAGGAATGGAATTTTAAAAGAATGATCTTTAAGTTTAAAGATTTGCTCGCTATTTCCACACTAGTGATTTTGGGATTACTATTTTTTGACCTTCCAATTATATTTGATAGGGATGTTCCTTCCATAGTAAAATGTGATGCACGCTTTCATCTATGTTTATGTATATGTTTATAATTTTGTACAACAAAGGCTCAATCGGGAAGGTGGGTGCATGGTCGACAAGTGATATGTCTTTACTGACACAGCCTTCACAGCAGCTACGATCCCACGTCAATCGTGAAATTAAAGTGTGATCAACTGCATTGAGGATTGATAAGCCAACTATGCTGACTTGATATTCGAATTTTTAAGCATTTCGCTACGCAGTACCACATTCGACTAAGTGATATAAAGTTAACATTATCGCTGATTAGATATTATTTTCATTTCAATTTAATTTAAATGAATCGATGAATGATCTAATAAAACTATAAGTTTCTTAAAGTTTAGTTAATTAACATTATTATATAATGCATTATGCGCACTATCTGCAAACAATTTTAACAACATTATCAAATATAAACACTCAATACTCAAAGAATACCGCAGCAATGTAAACTTTGAATATAAATTTGTAGACTATCAAGTAAAAAATGAAAAACTCAATCATGTAGAGATCCGAAAAGCGCAATTATTGCATTTTCCGTTTGAAATAAGAAGCATTTACACCGAGTTGACTTTATTGAGTCGACACTTCCATAAATTTGAATTTATCGATATATATATATATATATGTATTCTGATAAAATAAGATTCATAGGTCTTTTGAATAAACGTCAGCTTGGCATAGAGCTATTTGGGGTCGTACGCATAAATAATTTTTGTGAATATTCAATGAAAGTTGAGATATACGATCATACGTCCTATTTCAAAGCTTATGTCTTGCACAGGTATTTATCATCAATTGTAATTAATTTCTTTGAAGCATAATCAAGGTTATCATAGTATAGTAGTATGGTAGTATCCCAGGACATAAAAGCCATTGACTTAATTTCACTAAATGTGTAGAAAAAGAACAGTCGCCGACTTCTTAAAATGCCACGATTGCATAATTGACGTGACCACAAGCATTTAATCTAGAAGTAAGAAGCTAAGATTTGAAATAATATTGACGAATGCAATATGCAAAGTACTAGCGATTTCTAAGGAAGGAAAGTGAGAAGTTGGAGAATGAAAATTATGGATGATATTGCGTAATTTATTTGTTGGAGAACGTCCTCATAAAGCCTCAGTAATCGCGACAAATATATTCGTGGTTTGTCAGCCTAGTGCTAACAAATTTTTATATTGTAACAAGAAGTTGTCTAGCCTGACCCCATAGAATCTGTCACCCTATGATGTTCTATGCATATAGTAGTCTCTGAATTCTTGCAATTTTTCAAGCATTTCTTGAGCTGATTTCATTGATTCTTGACGTAACTTTAACTTGCGTACGTTTCAGAAATTGCTTGCTGACGAAGCTTGATGAGGAAAGTATGTTGCTGTTGCGAACCTTGACACTTCAAACGAGTATTAAACAGTGGTAGAGTCTATTTAATAATTGAACTTGGGCTGAATGGTGCTTCTTTATAAAAAATCGTAAAAAAAAGTTTTGTACATGCTATACACGTCTTTCACGCTATCATTAATATCGACCTACATTAATGGCGACCTAGAAGGAAAAAATATTTTTTTCGTCGTTCCTAAAAGCATCTTTACGTTGGTTAGACAAACGTTTAATATTTTTTACCTTAAATGAATAATTATTGGTAAACGCGCATATAAGAGCTTAATAAAAACCATCAAAATTCTCACTTCCAAGCATTGAAAAGATTGCTAATGTGTTAAATTTAAGGCAAATACATTGACAAAGACTCATTCATTAACAATGAAGAGTTAAGGAGCAAAGTTTTTAATTGGCTTAAGGAATAGGCTCATTTTGTCAAATTTTTTTTGTCGTCTACATAATCCCCTAATTATTCAAGATTGATATCCAAAACGTTTTATAGAGAGTAGAAGCCACAGCGTGATGCTATTTAAAACTTTATGCGCTTTTTCCCCGAAGCTTTATTGTTGTCTTAAACGATTTAATAGACCATTTTTGGCATTTTTTTTTTAAATAAATATTTTAAAGATATCTACGCGCATCATCGAATGCTTGAAAATATTTAAAGAGCTTCTTTGTGCTGCTAGTGTTTTGCGCACAAGGTCACATTAGCAATTAGCAATATGATTATCTCTTAAGGAGAATTTTTTAGCCCAAAATTTTTCGAATTTGTTTATGACTTACTTAAAAAATGTTTCGTTATAATTTTTTGCAAATAAAATTTTCGTGCACTAATTTATACAGAAAGCCATATTTTTTAGACATCGCTAGCGATATTGCCACAGATAGCATAATGCATATATATATAGAGAAAGACAAAGAAATGATCCATACAGATTCTTGTAATGTTGTTCAAAATGGGGAGAAATTTGTAGTATTCTTTGATTTCATCGAATTTGAATTTTTATTTTTCGCAAAAAATCTCCCAAATGTCCGTTATCAAGTCCAGTAAAGATAGTTGCTCGAGAAATTCCCGCCTATGTCAATAGAGAAACAGCATAAGGAGATGATTCATCGTCCTTTTAAAACCTTCTTGAATATTTAAGAATTGAGACAATTAGAGGGGACACATGTAAAAGTCCTTAAGAAATGTATTTCCTGCTCTGTTTTAATTAGTTATTTATTACGATAACGTTTATTAATAAAATTAAACTAAAGCAAACGTACTTCAAGGTTGACCTTTTAATTTTCATTCTAAGACAAGGTGGCAACAGTAATCATAGGTTGTTAATAAAAATACTTCTTTTTGTTTTGAATGGACGCGTGCAAGGAAAAGTTTTCCTTACTTAAATTTAGACAGTAAAGTGAATTAATTGAATTAGGAAAAAGTGTAAATATCCATTTTGAACAACATGCGGCA
The DNA here is from genome assembly GCA_000688735.1 of Glossina austeni. Lineage (NCBI taxonomy): Eukaryota > Metazoa > Arthropoda > Insecta > Diptera > Glossinidae > Glossina > Glossina austeni. Next base: position 776,566 of record KK502433.1, on the reverse strand, counting down.
TAGGGCGCTGTGTTTAGAATTTTTCAAATATTTAAAATTGTTGTTCTGTGATGTTTATAAAAAAATTGCGCACAGCAGATTCTCTTAAATTCATGTTTGTTTGTAGAATTTTTTAGTTTGATATTTCAATACATTTTTCTAGTGATTAAATTTTTTCGGAGTGGTGTTACAACAAGATTATTACTCATATAATTGACTGAAAGTGGTCTTTATTATTTTTCTCAATTGCCCCAAATTTCATGGATATTTTTCACCGCATTAGGTTAAAGGGAAAGTAAGACGTGTTCAATGTTTTCCATTCGTTAATTTCATACCTGCATCCCTTAATTTCCGTTTCACTTTAATTTGCATTAGGTTACTTTAAGCATATTCACATTGCTGCAGATGTACTTTTGTCCGTAATAAATCCATTTCGAAACCGGTCTCCTACGCTGAGTTTGTGCTAATAGATGTGTTGGACAGAATCATTCTGTGATTATCTTAAGAATTTCTGATGACATTCGAAGTCTAGCAGAAATCTTCAAGTCTGTCAAAAAATGAAAAACTCATGAGCTTTTATATGCTCTTTGGTGGCATCATTGCTTCCTTCCTCCTCCTTCACAGCCTCCGCCGGCCGACTAAATTATCTCTATTCACCATCGATCCCAAGTAGCTTCGCTAGAACTTGCTTCGAAAAAATTGCAACAATTATAAATCCATTTCCGTCCGTGCCTACAGGCTTTTAGGGTGAAAGTAGTTCTTAAATCCACGTTCACTCTATGTCATGACATGAAAAAGAAAATGTTCTTCTACAAGATATAAATTGCTTGCTTGCATTTGTTCTATTTGATTTGACGACTTTATACTTAAATTAAAGTGTAGACTATTTTTTTGTTAGTGCTACAAATCATTATGTGATTCGCATTAAACTTCACCACATTTGTCGGCAATAATGTTCACCCTTAAAGCGCCGACATTCTGTGTAGCAACGTGGAGCAAATTAAAGATATGGGATCGATCAATTTGTTCTCTTTCGGTTAATTCCTGCAAATCCTTAGTGGCTTGCAAATACGCTTCATAGTTATTGGAGTTTTCAAAGTCACGCTTAAAGTCTTCGTATAATAATTGTATTTCTCTTAGTATACGACTTTTAGGATCGAAGAAATTTGCTGGTACTTGCGGCAACAATAAAGCCCATTTTTCGTGCAAGGACTCCAAAAATTCAAAATTGCTGAATAAAAACGCTACTATTAAGTCCATGCCTTTATTTTTCAATATATTGAAAATATCTAAAGAATGTTGCTCGCCCTGCTCGGAATTTTGCATCATCTGCAAATCTATCGTTAAATTATTTTGCAAATAATCGTACAGCTGCTGATGCTTTTCATAAAAATCTGATATGGAAAGCAATAAATTAATTTCTGTCATAAATTTATCCAAAGTCTCGGACTGCGGTTTCAACTCTGCTTCGGAATCACCGTCGATAATTTCTTGTAATAGCTTCTTCAGGATAAGCAAGTAATCATCGATAATTTCTGATCCGGTGTCTTTTACTTGTTCGTAGATTTTGTCACCAAATTCTTTCAAGTCAATGTTAATCACATGATTTTCCGTTAAATTTAATTGTTTTAATATTGTTTCAATATTTCTTTCATCGATACGCATCAAACGAGTTGTAGGGTAATAGTCGTGTCTGGTTTTTATTTCTTCTTGATTTGTCTTAAATTGTTTACACAAGTGATAGTAGCGTAGGTTATGCAATTCTTCAGCCATTTCCTCTTGAAAATGTAAAAGTTTTGCCTTTAATTTTTTTAAAAATCGCACGTTTCTTAAAACGTAAATGTTGTCCTGGGTTTTATCACGGTTGACATCCAAATCCAGCCATTGCTTAATAAATATTATTTTTGTTTCTAACCTATCAGTAACTGAAGCTTCCTTTAAAGCCTCTCTGTAAGCGTCGCTTATGTTCGCTGGTGTTTTGATATTATCTAAGTAAACATTCAATTCGTGTTTAACTGAATTATCAAAATGCAATGAAATCTCATTAAATACGAATCGTTGAAAGATTTTTGATTTTAATTTCACATCGTCTGCGTTGACAATAATCTAAAAATAAAATTTATATAAAATATTTCAATAATCTTAATAAAAGCAGGCTTTTAATTACACATTCAACGACTAAACAGGCCAAGAACGGATGTAAAGTGTAGACTTTCATCTTTTCTGTAATAATAATAATAAATATTTCTCTTTTAGTTGGTATAATGTTTCAGTGTGAGCGGCTTTATTAAAACTGATTTAGAAATATTTCTAGGAGTTGTGGGTAAGAAATGAATTTTATTACATTATTAAGGTTGTAAGGTTATCGTAAATCGATAACGGCTGTTTGTGAGACGTATGGCGTAGATAGACAACCATTACTATAGGGAATGAGAGCAATATTTATAGACTAGCTATTAATTTCAATACAATTTGACCTATATTTTTGTACATCGATAAGTAGGTAAACAAAACGAACGACGGAAAACTTGTTCCCTTAAAATGAGTTTCACTCTACATGAGCACATTGCATTATATGTTTCTTTCTGATACTAGCCGAGAGAAGTTATTGATATTAATTAGCCTACTAAACGAATAGCAGGATTAGTTCGCAATTGCTTACAAAAAAAAAAAAAACAACAAGTTAATGTTAGGATTTTCCTATAACTAACTAAGCATCAAGAAGCCCTAATTTTTACACAAAGACATCAAAATATTCTTGAAGCGGAGGGTTCTAGCAGTGAACTTTAGTTTTTTACAAACCCTAAATTAAAGCGCAATTACCGCACTACCAAATACTAGCAATGCAAGGCAATTACAAATGTTACCAATTACATCTCATCTGAAATATCGTATCTTAATTCGTACATATATTAATAACAGATGGCAAAGAGATGGAAAGATAAACCTTACCCCCAGAGTTATACGATTATATTTTGCCTAACTGATATCTAGGATTCGAATAGTAGGACTTTTCTACTTGCTATATCCATCATAAGTTGTAACATCTGGGCAGATCACAGCCAAGTTGGAGAATTATGTGAAAATCGTTTTGTTTACACTTTGCAAAAGACTTGTTGATCGTTACTTATTTATAAGACAATACAAGAGAATTATTACCATTTACGAACGCTAGGGAACAATACCAAAAAAGGGGAAATTATTATTATATTAAATAGCAAAGCATCCCGTTTAATCATTTTAATTTATTGCAATTTTTTCAATCCGGTACCACCAATAAAATTGTTAATCATTTCCCTGTATACCGAGTAGTAATAATAAAAGGCAGAAGAAATTCAATTCATTTTTATCTTTTTTGTTATCTAAACTTTTTTCTAACCTTTACGTATATATATGTGTGGTTGGTACGTTAAATTAAATGCTCGTTGGCTTTTTGCATGCTTGAAAACACGACAACAAAGAGTCAACAATGCTTAACACAACAAAACAGGACAGAAGTACTTTGAACACATTATTATGATTGTGTGTATTTACAGACAATTGTGTGTGTCGCACAATATGTACACATGTCTTTCATGCTGTTGGTTACGAACGAGTGATGAACAAAGTTGTTAGACACGTTTGATTATACATATATAAACGGGATTGTTGATGGGTGTATAGGCACGCAGTCAGTCTTCACGAGCATTTAAGGACTAGGGCATGTGGTTTCATTTATTGAAAAAAAATGAAAGCATTTTTTCATTGATTTTTTCATTTTTTTTTTTTTTGTAACATTTGTGTAAAAGAGGATTGGTATGCTACTAAACGTGCTATTTGTTAATTTTTTATTTTTTCTTGGTTCAGTTTTTTACTTTGATTTTTTTTTTTTCAATTAAGGCGACATCAATGAATTTTTGTTTAGTATTTTTTGGGAATAGCGACCGCATAGCGGAACAATTTTCCTCTTTTTTTTATATCGTATACCCTGTATAAAGTGTAAACCTCCAAAAAGTGACAAAAGTGAATTCTCCCTTAAAATTGATTAGACTTCTTTAAGAGCGACAAACATTTTTTGTTTTTAATGTGTCCATGCATTTGGTAGTCATTTATAGCCGTCTAACACCAACATACCAAGTATGAAATCTTATCCGAAGTTTTCGATTAATAAACTGATTACATTTTATTGAGGCGTGAGAAATATTAGTGGTTTAGCTGATTTCCAATCGAAATTTTTTCAAAAGTAAAACACATATGTTCAACGATTCCGTGTTCGGCGCTACCTTCATTTGTGGACAGAGGTATTGTCATGTTCTCACTAGCGTTAAAGCAAGCGGTCAGCCACGACCGCTTTTTTTTCTCTAAGCAAAGCCTCGGTTATTGTTTAGATGTAGAGCTAATGTGTATTCTGGTATTATTTCTTGTAAGAAACGTCCTCGTCATAATTTTCAAAAATAGGTGGTACCAATAACTTACCTGCTCATAGACACGCAAGGCTTGGTCGTAGGGAAAGTTCCATAACAGTCCCCTGTTACAGTATTTATTTGCTATTGTGGATGGTTTCAAATTTTTTCTTCTTGTGATTAACGACGAATACACCTGCTAAGCTTCGGCTTTTATATATAAATTTTTGCGATCATAAGGAGACAAGAAGGAAGATGGATGACCTAGACATTTACGCAGATCAACAATATGCATGTCAACAATACGTGTACTCTATGACAATAAAAAGCCATTTCGACCAGTAATTGACCTCCGTAACGTATAGAACTTAGGTTTATTAGTCTTAGTTATATTTCATAAGAATCCTTAGACCAGTCACACTTATTACAGACAATCTACTGAACTTGTAATTGAACTCTTGACATTGTCATCTCTTTTGTTGTTGTTCGTTTTGTTTCAAGTTTGTTTTATATATAAGATTGCCAAACTCACGCGCCCTGCCTTTTTGTGACACTTTCTTCTAACATTTTCTAAGTTAGTTTTGTAAATAATTTATAATGATATAATGAGTTTAATTAAGTTTTATAAACATACATTAAAAGAAATAAATTAATTTAAACAAAATAAAATTACTCAATAAAAATCATTACCACTTTACGGACCAAAAGTACATTTATATAAGCTAAACTTATTATGGTAAAATTATACTTCAAATCACCGTTTCCTACCAATTTTCTTCATAAAATTGTAAAAGTTCAATTTTGTTGCAAATGGTGCCACCTCATCAAAATTTTCTGTATTGATCTGTTACGCCTACATAGTATTCTTGAATGGCTTTTTCGTCAAGAAGTATTTGCAATTGAAATAGTGTTCACATAACTACATCTTGAAAGCAGAAAATTATTTGGGGAGCGATCGTAGGAATGACCCAAACCTGCTTGATTTCATAACCGCGGCCTATCAATTCCACACCAAGGTACAGGGACCGATATCAGACAGACATAACTGTAAACTAAATATACCCTGGTGTAGCTTATAACAATGCCTCCTGATTTACTACTAACTTTTGTTTTATAGAATTCAAATCTATAGTCTATTGAAAGCTTAATGAAAACTTCCTTATTTTAATCTAATCGTGGCGCGAAGACGTGAGAACCTAATGCAGAAACGATTTGCATATCTCTGTTTGGGAAATTTTACAATTCACAAATGTAGATTGTAGCTTGTTCCCCGATACCACTAACAATTTTTCTTCGCCTTTATGTGATTTAAATCATCAACATCTTTAAAGCGAGAGGAGGCGAAAAACAATATTTAAGTCTTTAATTAATGATATTTTCGCTAGAGCAACTCACATTTTCATATTTTGAAAGTTAGTGTACGTACATAATAAATTTGGAATCTTGACTCCTTAGGGAAAAAGTCCACAAATCCCTTGTTCCTTTGTAAATCTTTTATGTTTATCTGTCGTTTGTGTGCATGTGTGTATACAAAATACAAAATACTTTTTCTTAATTAAAATGTGACAAATCTTACCTTCTTCTTTATATTTTATTGCTCTAAACTTAATTTCCTCAAGTATGTGCTTGTGCCAAATTTTACACCCAATTAAATACTTATCTCCTCTTCTTCTTAAATACTTATCTCCTCTATCGTCCACGTGATCGTCACGAGACATACCATTTATACACCTTATAAAACTTTCTTCGAAGTGGTCATTTAATATGTGCCAATATTCACTTTATCTACGAAAGAGAGAAAATCACTGACCGAGACAGACACCGTGGTTAGAACATGCAGGACGAAGAGAGAAAGGAGGATTTGATTTCCTTTTTTCTTAGTATTGTGTTGAATTGTTACCATTTTCACTTATATTCTGCAACGTCTTCTCGACTATTGTACGTATGTTTATGTATATATATATATACCCATATATATATAATATATATGCATGTGGGTTGTGAACAAAGTTATTTTAACAGTTTTCAAGTCATTTTATTGTTCACAAAACATTTAAGACTTTTCTCTTTTGATTCTTACGTCTTGCACACATACGTCCCTCTCGATTCAATAAAAAGTTTTCTTAATAGCTGGTGGAATAACTATTATTGCTATTGTATTTTGTTGTATAAGTATATATGTATGCGGTATATGTCTTAGGAGTACTGTTGCTGTTAGCAAATGAATGACAAAAGTTTTGCAACGCTTTATAAGAAGTATATAAAGGAATGAGGAGAATTTAAGAGTTTTTTTCTTTAAAAAAATATTTTTCTTTAAAGCATTTTTAACGAGAAATGATTTACAATTTTTGAATAACTTTAAAAGGAAAGAGAAAGGAAGAGATGTGAAGTGAAGGTACATAGAATGTTAAATATCTGGTTTTATTTCAGCAAGACTTTCACGCAATTGGTTTGGAATGTTTTTAATCATTTCTTGTTCACCAAAACTTTCTTGTAAATATTCTCGCCAGTGCAATGAAGTATAGTCGGTGGAGCGTCAAACAAGCTTGCGATACAGATGAACATACTTTTCAATGCGCTAATACTTAAATTACTTAACATTAAAATCTAATGATATCAAATTAATTTCTTTTTTCAAGCAAATCTGAAATTGTCTGTAAAATTCGCAAAAGTTCATTTACCGAAAAATCTCCCATTGCTTACTAAAGCATTTCATTTTTAGGGTGCGGTTTAAATCCTTATTATGTGATAAAGTTCTGGTACTAAAAAGCATGTAGTAGCATGTGTGCATCGATTTTGAAGTTCGGAATTACTATAAACATGCAGCAAGCTTATGAGTGAATGAAATTTTGAGATGAACATCTTGTTTTTTGCGAAAAGTATATTGTTGTTTGAGATCAGTGAGCAACGCAGTAACATAACACTTCTGGCGCAATAATCGATTTGTTGAGATTTGAAGTTGATGTTTTTTCACGCCCCTGGATCGTTTTTGTTGGGGGTATGTAAAGTGTACAGTATTTGCACTTTGCTGACACATAACCAATAATGTGTTTAAAACCCAATGCAAAATGTTTTCTTAACAAAGCACATTCTCAATCATTTTAACGAAACATTAAAGATTCGATTGCTGGAGTTTGGTTTATGAGATCTAGCCATTTTCGAGATAAGCCAAAAATTATGTTCGGAAATGAAAACGGTCAACCCACCAAAAGCTGATTTGAATTTTCTAAGCATTTTATTTCAATTGAAATTGTCAGCAACATGGAAAAAAAGCATCCTATATTCTACTTTAAGAACACATAAACTTGTATTATATATTTTTAAATACATTCTGATAAGTTGATTATAGCAGAGAGAAGTAAATGGCAAGAGTCTCCAGGATATTTTTCAAAATAATAGATAATACATACGTACGAATAAAACCAAACACCAGCAAGCAAATATAACTAGTTTTCTTTTCATCGTTTGTTTCATTATGGAGAACAATAAATTTTATGTTCTCCAAATCCTTTAATACATTTTATAGGAATATGACAACAAATTTTTATTATTAAAAGAAGTTATATTACTGATTGAAGGTAGGAAGCTGCAACTTGGCACAAACATTCCTTAATCGATTAAGAATACATTGTTAAAAGAAGTGATTGCGATTTCCCTACATTCATGGCCATGTCTAAATGACAAACTAAAACAACCTCCAAGAAACAATCATTTTATCATATTTTCGGCTATGGATGCGTTGAATCAAATACTGAATCTGACATAAATGCGTAATCTAAAGCGAATATGCCGGCTTCACAATCAGAATTGCCTGGCAATAACATCGAAATTGTCGAAACATTTAGATCAGAATTAATCTCTTTAAATATAAGTTCTGCGCAACTTTAATCAAGTTCTAGTAATCTTCCAGTTGCAACTGTATCATTTCTGGAACAGTGGAGACTACCTGTTAACCATTCCACTTATGAATTCAATTCAGATAAAGTGTCAAATATTATACAATTGTATATATACTATGAATACCATAATATTCGCGATGATACAGATCCAGTTCTTCAACTAATCGTATTATTAATATGTTAAACTTATATAAAATTAAATGGAAGATATTTGGCTCGAAAAGTGAAATGATGTGCAATTTACGTCAATCAATGTTTGAATTGCTTACCAGTTTCCAATAGGTATAGGTACCTCTCTCTTCACGGGTAGTTTGTAGGCCTTCTATAATCTCCTTCGCCAAGCAATAATCCAATCTAAAAACACAACCTCGTCTTCTTCACACTTCGAACTTCCCCTGCCAAACTGTGAACCAAAATTTTCCGTGAGCACTAATCGTGCTATGAAATACGTTATGTCGTGCACTCGTGGACATACATCAACAAATACGACCCAATCCAAACTTGTACAGAATGTATGTATATCCGTGTAATAACATATGTATGTGTGGAATTTACTATGCCAGGCTATAATCGCTATAATAGGGCCACGATTTTTGACAACTTCAGCATTTGTTGTCAAGTGGACGTGGGCTCAGGTGCCAGTTTGGAAAGGCAAAGGAAATCTTAGAATTAACGAATGATGCTTTAGAATGGACGACCGACTCTCCTTTAATTGACCTAGGCCACAGGGGTTACAGGTGGGGACGTAACCATACATAGTTCCCCCAGACAAAGATCACTATTTCACAAAGAAAATTGCTTTTAATTCATCATAGACAACATTGTTACGTTACACGTCATAAGGCAATAAGTCGACACAATCATTCCATGCAAAGAGTTTCACTCGCAAATTACGTTTACTTAAATTGAAAGCGAAAGACATTGAAACATCAAAGCTATAACGCGAATTATAATTATTTAAAATCCGGAGCAAAAGTGTAGACACCGAAATAAGAAAATTATCGTGAATTATAATTATTTAAATTGATGGCAATGACATTGGATATTAAATCGTAAAAATTATTTTTCAAATTATTGCAATGAGATTTGGTAACTTTGTATACTTAATTATAAAAGAAAATTATGTCGTAAATTATATGTGTTTAAATAGAAATGCCAATAATAACCTGCTCATTTTTCGCAGTTGCCAAAAGCCTTTGTCTATCAGGAACCCCCCTAAGAGATTTATAACGAGGAGCTTCCAAAAGATTTATCCATCAATCAGCTCAGTCCAGCATTGTTGATGAAAAAATTTATTTAAAATGTAAAAGAGAACGATGATAACCTAGCTGCCTCACAACTATATAAACAATCGATATCAAAGAAATTTAGAAGCTTTAGTTACACAAATGCAAACTATAAGCAGATATCTAACAGATTTAATAGGCGCAGGCCCAAGAGCGTCACTACAAAAATTATAATACAATGGTAATCCAATCTATCGCGTACAGCAATCATCGAGGGATATGAAGTGATCGGCTTATTTTATAGAAAATGAAACGTTGCTTATGCGCTTATGAAGCCCGTCACCCACACCATAGCCAATTCAACCCTGCTTAAGCTTTACTTTGCTTGAATCAAATAGCTTCTAATGGATTTCACCAGCCAGGTCTTGGCGTGTGTGTGCAATGAGACAAGACACCTTCTACCAAAACTCACGCATAAGCACGCAATGCCCCTTCGTTAAGGGACTGCAGTGATTGCATAAATTTCAGGTGGCCTCTATTAAGAGGCCTCTACGCAATAGAAATTGATGTTATAGGTTATATTCACGTACTTCTAAAGTACAATGAGACGTGGAAAAATTCGTGCATAAAGTGCCACTTTTTGTGGAGCTGCGTTCATTTGGGAAAGTGTTGTAATTTTCATTCATGGCGTCATAATAGCGTAATTAAGAATATATCTCACCACTAACAAATGTCCCAACAATCGACTAATCGGATAGCATTTCGTAACATCAAAATGGAACAATTAAAAATTTTCTACAATTTTCGATGGTATTTTTATTCAATGTGTAGTTTTCATAGGATTCTTTCACACTACTTTCCTCTTCGATAACGAAGTTCTTCGGTTGTAGGTAGTCCTCCACTTCTTTGACTTTTGTTGAAATGTGTCATACATATAATTTTCGCTTATTGTTATAATCTTATGACGCCTATGCAATTAGCAAAGCAAAGATCGTGTTATTTTTAATGATTAATCAACGTAATGTTCTGTGTGGTAATTGAATCACACTTTTAGCGTGAGGATACTTTCACTTACATGCTGTTTCACTTTTTCTTTCATAACTTATATGATTGGCAATTTCTTTTTCTTTCGTCTGATGGCAACTGCTGTAGGGTAAACAGGCGGCGAGCGGCGATATACTAATAAGTTTGGTATTTATATAACGGGATACTTCATTTGTTGTTCTAGATAAACTTTTTCAAACATCAAGTAGAGAATAGAATTAAAAATGTGTGGTCTATTTGTGTTGGCCGAGAGCATGTATGCTCTGTGGAATCTTCGACCAAATTTAATAAAAGGTAATAGAAATAAAGTATAAAAAAGGGAAAGGTTGAAGGTTTCAAAGAAAAGGTATATACATATTGTCGTATATGTACATTTTCGTATGTGCAGGTTATCATAGTATATAAACATAACATGGGATTGTTCCGTTTTCCAAAAATAGCCAACTTTTGTGACTATAATCTCTCGATGTGCGAAATTAGTTCTGACGCAAATGGTTATGTCACCTTTCGGTTCCATTCTTAACCTAAACTTATCTAAATTTTCATAATATATATCAATGAAGAAAACCAATTAAGCGTTATCTAATTAAAACAGTTTTATACTGTCTATGTTATGCTTTGAAAATAAGCTTTTATTGTAAAATAATTATCAGAGTACAAATCGTTCCCCATTACAGTAGAAATTGAGACAAACAACTTGTAAACTGACACACAATCATAAACTGACAAGTTTAGCTTATAAAACAATGTCTATATCTATACATACATATATATATATATATATATATATATACGTATATATATATATATACGTATGTATGCGTGCATGTAGTATTTTAATAGTTTTGCCATTGAAATTTTGCGAATTGTGCCAATAATATTCACATAATTGTCGAATAATGCCGCAATGGCAACTAGAGCCAGATATCTTCGTCCCGCCCGAAACAAGCAGCTTATAGAAGTCATGGTATTTATTTGCCCCGAAATCTCAATTTTGGGTTATTAACTTCAATTGACCAAAAACCGGAGAGTGGATGTAGACCAAATTGGAATGTGGTGACGTTGCCGTGTGAGAACAAAAGCAAACACAAGAAATCATTGTTGTTACATACTTTGCCCCTCACAAAGTTACATTGAATGTAATGCTGGAGGAAAACCTTCTTTAAAACAATGTACACACAATCATATAGTTAAGCAGACAAACAAACACATTTACAAATAAGCGTAAGCACGGCAACCGTACAGCATTAAAATCAACTCAACATCATAATTTGTTTCTATTTGTTTAGTGGTATTCCATGTATGTTTAAATCTCTTCATGTGTGTATATTTGTAAACATGTAAATGGGTGTATATTTGGTGGCATAAGTATGCGGGTGTTTATGTTTTGTTTTCAAAATGTACTGTTGTGGCTTATGCTTGAGTGCACATTTGTGGTTTCTGTACTGGTAATGGTGAAAAAAAAAGAAAATTATGTTAACAAAACTAATTTGTTTAGTGTGTATGTATGAAAATTTCATAATTTTTTTTTTGTCTTTCTATTTCTGCTTGGCAGTGATTTGCTTTTTGACCTAATTTTTGTTGCTATTATTTAATTGCATGTATCCACTGAAATGAAATTAATTATAAAAAATAAGCCTCGCTAAACGTGTATACCACATTTATTCTTCCCTTTGCAACGTTTAGAAATACCTCTTAGGTAACCTAGCTTTCTATGACTTTTTTAAAATGTCTATCCATTTGCCCGTAATCACGCATCCAACAGACAAAGAACTGTAGTCTACACTTTGTAAGAGATATTAATTTAAAAATAGAACCAAACATTTAGTAGGATGTTTTTAAAAACTTGAGTGCTAGAACGGCTGAAATCCGCATTAGACAAAAAGGTCAATTATCTCGTTGCTTGTGTAAGATATCGAATTTATAATGACTGGCTATTGCCGTCTCAAAAATTCAGTTTAACAAAACCTGCACTTGCAAGGCCCGTTATTACAACGAAGTGTATATGTAATCGATCGTAATGGTGGGTGCCAGGATTTCGCTTCGAAAATATTTAATTGTGGTTGATAATCATAATAAAAGTTAACTCTACCAATCTTGTTAAATTTTCACAATTGAAAACAAAACAAGTGAAAGAATTATGTTTGACAATGGCCGAATCTTTTGTGCTGAACATCTTCATTTTAAAAGAAGCAGTTAAACTGGCCCGCGAAATTTAATTTTCGACAGTCGCTAATATTGGGTAGGTCTCGCCTATAACGTTTGAGAGGGTAGGAAAGGATCGATCTTAGAATGCAATATCCATCGTTTCTTCTGTTGTAGTTTACGAGTAACCGTAATTTTTTTTACTTTTGAACACAGAGTTATACAGTAGGGATAGATGTCTTTTGACTTTCGAATGTTTTTGCGAAAGTTGAAGTTAACTTTTTCACTTTTGAGAATGTGAGTGGAATGTTTATTACACATTAACAGGCAGACTGACGGACGGACATATGTGAATCGGTTAAAAACTGTATATATCGGACATCTGAAGCCTCCTTCCAGATGTACAATGATTACGACGGCAAACTGTGTTGGATATTAAAAGAATTTAAATAGTAAGAACTCCTAAAATCCATTTATACGCTATTTACATTACCTGGAAAACTATTTTCATTATTATATTTTGCACAAATATGTTTTAATTAACTATTAGCGAATTTATAAAAAAACTTATAATAAGATAATATAAAAAACTTATAATTTTTAATTCTATTTTTTGAGTTCAGAACTTTAGTTACGAGATTACATATTTATGGGATTTTTTGTCCGAGAATATCTTGTATATTTAAAATTTTAATTCAATTGAAATTCCTCACCATGATTCTAGCAGAGATGTGAAATCATCTATTTTGCCGTTATTTAAATGTGCAATGAAGTCAGAAAGAAAGTGACCAACGAGTATTGCTGCCCAAACGCTTATACACTATTACCATTTTATACGTTAAAGCGAACATTTCAACTTAATTACTAGTAGATAGTTTGAAACATACTTCTAGGAGAATTTCCGCAATATATATATATATAAGTACACGACATATATGCTTATATAAATATGGTGCATATTAGGTGTACGAAACGAAATTTGTAAGTGTAAGTGTAAGATTCAGGTGTTTACAAGCTGTCGTTTAGTGTATAGCAAAGTGTCAATAGATGAGACCTCTATTTATGGAATCCCGATAACTGCTGTCAAGCAACAATGTGCAACGTGCAAGTATGTTAGAACTTTGATAAAGTTATGCTATATTATGTATGAATGTGTTTATTTTGTATTTTTTTATATATTTTATTATTTTTGCCATTATTTTTTGTTATGTATTAGGCGTTTACAATTCTTTAATACATAAAATTGCAAAATATCTTTTGGGACAAAAGATAAAAACTTCACGAAGTTAAACAGACAAGGAAGCTGGTGGACGCAGCTCTTCTCAGGAAAGCTTCACACGTTCTTCATACATATAAGTTAGGCATCGGGTTCACATGCGTCGCTACCACTCTATCAAATTGTGACTTTTCAATGTGAAAATGCAATATTTAAGTTTACGCAATAGTGTAAGTAATCTAAAGGCACTTTGGCATTTAACAGAAGGGAAAAAGGATTCTAAAGAGATGACTGATTAGCGGTGTTTCGCTATTTCATAATTCAATGGCCTTTGTCACGGACAATGGGAAACACAAACTGACAGAAACCTCCTACACATGTATACGCGGACGTTACACGCTACCAACAGCAAGTGATGGAATTAACGCGGAAGAAGGCGTAATTTACCAAAATTCACGATATCGTGAGATCCGGCACGATTATATTGAGGCCCTTAATTCAAAAATCGCTCAGGAAATTTTAAAAGTACTTAACCACTTTTCTCTTTCTTTTTGAATCCAGGACTCGTTGTTCATTTGAGAAGAGATTTTGGGTCTATGGCGGTACCGCAAAACAAAACGAAGACATTGCAGGATATCTGCTATTGACCTTTGTTTAGCGAGGCACAATATTTTCAATAAAACATATTTTGCCATTTTCCTGAAATGTGCGTTTTTTCTTCTTCTCCTCGATCCATTCAGGGTCTTTCAACAAAAGGTGTCACTTTTAAAACGTCATTAAAGATTACACAAGTGCCAACTTGGGAGCTTCCAGATACATGACGAGACTTATGTCCACCTCTCTAGACAAGTAAACGTGCAATATTGTCTCCTGTACTGTTTAGCGGTCCCAAAAACTTTAGAGGAATAATCGAATAACCCTTCTTATCATAATGAGTTTTGGGCTGGCTGTGCAATTAGGGCATATTTTCAGAAATTCTTTGCACCGATGTGGACGACAAGCTGTGAAATAATGTCTGTTTTACACGCCTGATCTAAAAGAGCGTGCCTTGTTGAAAGATATGTCTATATGTCTATAAAAATGCATATATCGAGGTATATGCTTTCTTCCGTTGGAAAATTTGATAATTGAAAATCTATTTTATTACAAATTTTCTTTTTAAATTACATTAGAATTTAATTAAATATGTTATTCCTCTTTCAGTTGAAACCGAAGATCCTGAGTTCACAGACGTTATCGATAACATAACAGTACCTGCTGGCAGAAATATTAAATTGGCCTGTTCTGTTAAGAATTTAGGATCTTACAAAGTACGTATACTTATTAATACTTATATGAACGAAAGGAATATAATATGTTCCTAAGTTATATTTCGCTATGAAATATCTAATTGAATGTAAAAATTAATTAACAGAGTTTCGTATGCCTGCAAAAATGTAATAAGAGAAATATTGCTCTGCTACTACATGATAGTTTGTGGCTGTGTATTACGTCCTGTCTAAGTTTCTTTCTCCTTTGAAATATCTTTCTATGCAAATCTAATTCTATTCTACATTATAACACACTTGAACACTTGCTATGCATATTAACTAGAGTTTCAACTGCCTTTCTCTGAATGGCAAAACAAAAAGAAAAACGTATAATAAAATCTTTATTTTTTTATATGTCTTGCACGATATGCAAGCACACAACATCAACAACAAATAAGACAGCGTCGACTTGTGCACATGTGTTTTTTCGATATATCTTGCGATGAAATATGGAATTTAAGTCACAGAAACATAAAATGGCTATAAAACCATTTAACATGTTTGCTTTTGTTGGTTTTGTGCATAGTGCATTGATAAGATAGGATATTGGAATTCAGAACTTTTTTTTGTAACTCGTTTAATATAAATGCGAATTATAAAGCATTTAGTAGAAAATGTATTCAATTTTCTACAGTTTTACTTGTTCGTTTTTCTTTAACTCGAATACAAGTTTATTAATTTTCAGTTTTGTACTTACTATTGAATAACTGGAGGACGTTAGATTCGTCGTAACGTTTGAAACATGTACAATCGCATTAGAGACGCTATAGATTGCACATACTGTTAATCCACGTTGCACGTACTGTGAATCAATAATCGTGCAAGCTTGCGCGTGCGCGTTTCTTGTTGGAACAGTTATAGCCGGGAAAGTTGACAAAGAAAGTTAACATTTTTCGTAATAAATATCCATAAATCAAGTTCTTAAGTAGGCTTGATATTCCCACAATCCCGTCGATGCTCAATAAACAATAAATTGCAATGTGGAAAAGGTATTAACATAAAATGCCTAAAGCAATTAAACCTCTCAGTTACATGGTGAATCAATATAATACGGTTCGAGCAACTCTGACGCAGCACTTATTACCAAAGCATATTGACATGTCGATGACTTGATGTTTTAAGATAAATGTTATACATTCACGTTAAGGCGGTACTTACTTACGTAGTCAACACATTTCTTGTTTCTGTAATTCATCATACAGCGACACAATATTATTGATTCGATTTACTATATTATTTCGAATAATGTACTGACCTCAAGGGTTTGCAAAGACGGAAAATGTTTAAAAAATTTATAAAAAGATAACAATCACAAAAAGATTCTTGTTCGGGACGAATCTTCAACATTCGACTCCTCACCTGGTTTGGTATAATTTTAATTGGTGTTAATATATACATATTTTTTGGCAATTAGGGTTGAGCAGATTGATTGGCAAAACCTTTACCGAAAATTGTGATATCAGTTCTCACTAGCATTTGATCATAATTTTAGTTCGGAATCTGCATCCTTTTGCATATTGCAAAGGCCTTGGCAATGTGTGGAGCAATTATAAACGAAGCATAGCCAAATTTAATTTTCATCCAAAGCAGGCATGTGGGCAGATGAACGCGTGAGGAACCTGTAGTGTATGGAACTTGACTCCCATTGACTTGATATAAGAATCCAGCATTGTCTAAGCATGTATTCCGTCTTATGTAATCACTGAGCTCTGGCGGCAGAGCAAGCAAATATCCCTCAACGTTAGTATATAACAAAAAAAAAAAAGGTAAATCTTTTACTTTTCGTCTTTTTAAATTTTAGATAAATTTTTTTTGATAAATTAAGTGAACTCAACTTTTTTGTTTATGGATTGGGCATGTTCTTTTAATACAAGAACATTCTTTTGAAGTAGATTTTGTCTTTTTGCTATTTTCTATGCATTTTATAAATGTTTTTAAAAAGTTGCCTTAGTCATGTCAAAGGCCTTCTTCCAATTTCATCTTTCACATATAGAAGAAGGTTTTTTTGTAGAACATACTCAGGTAATATTGTAAATACACATATATAGATGAAAGCAAAAATATGGTTAAAGAATGTTGTTCTCTGTCACCACATACATGCTTATTTATATGTATAATATAGATATGTAAACCCATAGTTCTTTGTTTTCAGAATACACAACGTGACTATGAATATTAAAAGGAAATAAACAAAACTGAGGATCTTTCTTAAGCAAACGTAAGGGAGAGAAATGAAATAGAAATAAAATAATTACGTAATATTCACAAAGACCCTATATACTTATCGGAAATTCAGAGTTCTTAAGAGAAGCAAAAGAAGAATAAATGCAATATAAATTAAATTTTTAAAAGCCAAACACGATTATTATATCCTTCAATGAAAAATGTTGACAAGTATCAAAAACGTAATAGTTATCCATCAACGGCGAAAGGGGGGGGGGGGGGGGTTAGCTTTAGTTATACCAGATCCAATCTCTATTTTGCAAAAAGAGGACTATATTTATTTATCCGTTGGCACATAAATTCGGGTAGAATGAATTAACAGCCGAATTAAGCAACGACAGGCTCTTTTCCGGTATCGATTTGTTTCTGTCGTTTTCATTAAAAGTTTATCAAGATGAACCGAGTAGACTATCTCTTTTTCAGGCTTATTTGGACGTTTTACAACATGAGTACGCCCATCTATAAAGATATCGTTCCACGCACAAAGATTTGCTGTAAAATTTTCAGCAACTTTTCAGCGAATGAAATTTTATTTGAAAAAGAAGATTTAAAGCAAATATCTTTAATTAATCTTGTTGTTGTAATATTTGCTGAAAGCTGAAAATGCTAGGTGGCAGAATTGTTTGAAATCCCGCCCGCCAGCTGAATGCAAAAATTATCGCATGTTTGTTCTGACGGGAATGTCGGATATCGATCACCTAATCGTGTTTGAAGCAATCATTTAAATTAAAAATTGCTAAGCTTTAGTAACGTTCTTTGAATGCGACCACATGATTTTTTTGACGTCAGCTGTGCGAATCAATCAGTTAGTTTGCACTGTGGCCGTGAGATTTACGACATGCATGCATTTAATATTTTAATGTTGATATTCACAAACATGTTGTTTAACTCAACAAGTCGCAATATTTTAAAAGCTTATTTACTAATATTACCACTTCCTGTTCCGATTTGGTTCACGTTTGCATAATTTTATTATAAAAGAAATTAAGGTGTTGTCTGTCTATTGAATACCCTACACCTCCCTCCCTGCTCGCTTGACGTCTATATACCTGTACAAATTATTTCCATAAAAAGATTTACTTTTCACGAGAATGTTTGTAAGAGGCCGGGTAGTTCGAACAGAACAGTGTCGGCGATCTTTATCACAGTCAAATCGATATTTTATAACAATTAACGTCATAAATCAGTTAATATTTTACTTTGCTGTTATGTAAAGGTTTATTATCTGTAAGAGCGTTTTCAGAGGGATCATAGCGTTAATTACATACTTTAGGATAGCGTACATATTATTTATAAATTTTAGAAGACCTATTTAAAAACAAACTACTAGTAACTAACATTTCATAACGACTCAACGCTTATATTGGTCGGATTCTTTTAATACAGATTTATTTAATCGAAGGTGTAATTGTTGTGACAATATGTCTTGACTTATGTCAAGAGTTGTTGTGATCCAATTCAATAGCGTTCACCATTTGGCCAGAACATTTTAGCTTATTAACTTTCATTAACACACCTTGAAAATTGTGAGATGGAATATGGGCAGACGAATAGACGGACAATACTGAAAACGATTTTAAGTTAATTGGTTTAATAAAAAAAAAGTTGGTATTTCAAGTCCTTCAAATGCCGCACATATTCGAAAAAAACTCCATATGCCCCCATTACAAGTGGTATACAATGTAATAAACTCTTAAGCCAATACATTAATATAACGAAATATTTTGTTAACTATGCCAGTTTTTACAACATCCGATGACTATCATAAGTCGTCATGTAACTTAACTTTAACTTATTGCTTACCAGTTAGTTAAATTTGTTTGCCTAATCTGGATGTGATTTTGATTGAATCGCTCACATTTTCTAAATTGGATCCTTTGTCGTAAAATAAACGGAGATTAAATGTACCAACTCATAATATCCATTTCAGTTATTGCATCTGTAAGCATTGCAATAGTGGCAGATACTTATCTATGAGCAGATAGACAAGAATAATTCTACTCGGAGTCCTACGCTTCAAGAATGTCGAAACCTCGGTATTTCATTTATTTGTGAGCGAAAAGAAAAGCCAACTATTCCCCTATCTCTTAATTGTGGTTGTAAGTGCCCCGGAGCCAAAACTCATATTACCATTCACCATACAAAAGTAATGAAGCCATATATGAAGAGTTTCCAGTGCCACGTTATGCATGGTGTACGAGTATAGTATAAACAAAAGTAAAACTTTTTTATCGTACATCTTAAAACCAATTAGAAGGCACTTTCAATTAACCTCAAAGTATTTACAGAACAATTTAACTTAAAGTGAATACTTTATCTTAAAGACCATTAAAAATATTTTTGCTACAAAATATAAGTTAACATATCTAAAATATCATTAAAATTTTCCATAACATTTAACCTGCTCAAGTCTCTGACATTTAATGACTACTTGATTGTTTAGTTGGCTGTTTTTTTGCCTGTCTTGTACACACACGCCCACATCAAGTTTTAGAACAACATTTATGTATTGCCAACTTAAGTAAAAGAATATAAATTTACACATGCACAGGCTCGCAGACAAAATCCTGAGACCACCATTTCATACACACACTTTAAAAGTTATGTCTGTGACTTTTAATGATTGTATAGATACATAATTATTAATAAATAAATATTTGAAAATCTAATGTAATAATCAAACGATCAACTTAGACCAAAGTAAAGTTTTTTAAAGTTTAAATTTGTTTATACTAATCAGATATCTCCATACTTTCTTTCTCTTTCTTTCTCTCTTCGTCTGTGTTTCTTATCCTATGCAGACTAAGTAATTATTGCAAACATTACACATTTATTAGGTCTTTGCCATACGTTCATATATACATAAATATTATTTCTCAGTTTGGAGCTACCTCCCAGCATTTGTATGTACATTTACATATGTATGTACGTATTCGTAAAGTAACAAGTATACAAAGTATGAAATCTATAATCTGCTTGCGACGAATCTTGAACGCTCATCACACGTAAAGAGATTTTCTTAATTCTAACCTTGTCCATAGAAAAATCGATTTACAATGAGCTTTTTCCCAATTTTGGTTAGATGTTTTTACATAAACTTCATCACTTTACGCTGAAAGTATATTATATAGTACTTTTAAAAGAAAATTTTGGATTTGAATACAGTATGTATATGTATGCTGTCCGTTAATGAACAAATAAAAAAAAGCACATGGGAGGGCATATATAAAGACTGAGGAATAATCGTTTAATTATATTCAGCACAATGGCATTTTTGGTTCAAGGAGTTTCTTTTATAATATAGTACATATATCACATTAATTAGATTGTTTGCATATTATATGTCGCGCGACATTGTCGACAACAAAATTTATGGGCGGATGGACAGACAAACCATTTTAAACATAGCGTATACGTTATTGTTACTAACCCAATAATAAACTTGCTTTGCCACCCTTTTTTGTTGGTGCATATATAAAATTAAGCAGAATGTTCGTTTTTCATCTGCCGAGTCAGCCGGCACTTTCTCACAGTAAAATAGCAACTACTACTAACCGTACAACAAACACCGCACAACAAAAGTTTATGTGTGTTTATTATTATATGGTTGCCTGAAATTATGCTAGAGTTTTGTAAACTTTTTATTTGGCATTGCGTCTGGATATTCATTTTTAACTACTTGCATATATATGTATGACTTTTAAGAGGCTTATGCGGTTACAAAATTTCAACTTTAAACAAAATAAACGGAAAAAAGCTTAATTAGTTGCTATAATTGAATTTATTAAGAGTATAACGTAATGGAATTTTTTAAATTTTGAAACATAGAAAGAGAACGATAGCGTGATATATAAACAGAAACAAAACAACGTTAAACTTTGTAAGAGTAATACGTATACGCACCAAAACAAATAAAGTAAATTGGAAAAAAGAACCGAAACACGAAACTAATTGAAATTAATAAGAAAGGGCAAAAATAAAGAAAGGGTGAGAAAGATAGAGTGGGAGCATGGCGGCAGAAGAGACAGAAAGAGAGACATAACTTATGTTTATTGATGTTTCCTTTCTAAAGGGAAGACGTTTATATCGATAGCAATGCTTTTATTTCACATATAACTGCTTTCATCTGATGTACATATCAAAAAAAAATATAGAGATCATTCTTAAAGAGATTTCATTTGCTCTTATGAAGAAAATTACAATAGTTTTCTAGGTGTAGCATTTGAGAGTTACATTGGCGTGCATAAAACAAGAAAATGTAAAATAACACGTAAGAAAATTATATTCGGCGAGAGCCGGATGCCCACCACTATGCTTTTCGTTGCGGATCGTTGCGCCTACTATATTCATTTTAGAACTAATCCATTTTTAGGCAGATAACATATCTTTATTTCAGAAGTGTGCAAAATGGTTTTAAACTTTCTGCCTTGTTCGCGTTATGATAAGCATAAACCTCAAAAAAGTGAAAAAAATAAAATGTGTTCACTTGTAACTTTGTGTGGGCATTGCCGCTTTTTTCCATTTTCGCACGTAAAGAGTTTCGCAAAGCAAATGTGGAAAATTTCAATCTTCTAATTTTCATAATTTCTGTATAACGTGCAAAAGCCCACAAATTTTTGTTAAGTGAAACGGAGTTGCGTTCAGTTTATCCTCCACTACAGGCTTCTGCTCTGACTAATTTGGCCCATGTGTGCAAAAACTTCCAATGTTTCTGCAAAGTGTGAAGTCGATATCTTCATTTTTGCGACCAGGGGAGTGCTTGGGTGCCCTTCAATACAAGAGACTTAAGCATTTCATGAAAGCGTTGCTTCGGGATCGTCTTCTTTGACATTTTTTATTCGAAAATGCGACTGATCAGTCAATAACAGTTAATGATACTCTCTATCACAGTATAGTAATAAAATTTTTTGCGCCTAAACTGTAAGATGTGGATTTGCATAACATGTGGTTTAGGTGGTGTGGGCCCATTCCCTACAGCTCAGGAAAAATTCAATTACTGCATGTATAATTTTTGCTAAAAATTGGCCGAACGGTTTTTTTTTTGAAATTTTTTATATGAGCTTGCTCTCTGTACTCGTAATGTGGAGATGATCAAGACGAAGTGGAAAGAGATAGATAGAGTGTGGCTGCAGCGTGGGAGGTGCCCGACCAATAACTATTATTCCGATCAATTCTTCACCATAGGTATAATCAGTCCAATCGTATTTAAAATGCTGTTCACAGATATTGAGGATGGAACCTGGGTATACGGACGTGATACTCGCGCTTCTTAATTATTCGGCTATTCGGTATTGCGATAAATATGTTTTAAAACAGTTGCATTTTTTTTTGTGAACTTCTAAGTTCAGATCTAAAATTTGCTCTTTGTGGAGCAATAAAGTATGTAAAATTTTTAATTACAGACTTGTGTTTTTGGTCAAGATTATCTTGCGTTATCTTTGGGACACGTTTCGGTTTTCGTAGACTCTCAAAATAGCAGAATATGGTAGAGATAAATGACTAATAAAAATCTTGATATAAATATGAAGAGATTTTAATTGCACCCTTCACGGTGTTTTATAATATTTCGCGGGATATACCGCAGATTTCTCTATCGGACACGCACTGAACGGCATTTCTAACGGTAAACAGCCGACCTTAGTGAGTGTAACCATAGCTAAAGTAAAGGTTTGAGTTGTTGCCTGCGTATTAAAGTTACTGAATCTAGTAAAGTGATCTTATTGGGAGATTGCTTATTAATCATTAAAGCTGCTTTATGTATATTTTAGTCTAATGGCGGATTATTCCCTTCACGCCCCGTCGATCGTTGCCATTTCAGCACCTAAAACAATATAAAGTGCTTACGTTGATTAAAACTTTTCAAGAAACGATAAATTATTCGTCGTATAACGTCGTTGAAATATGTGACATAGCTTGGCTTAGCTTGGATTAGCTGAGTTAAGCAAACAAGGTGCAGACATTAGCGATCAAGCTGTCTTATTTGCCTGTTCTCCATGTTTAAGAGTTAGCATATTCACATTACAAGGAAATTCCATAATTGGAGTATTACCATTATGTCATGAGCAGGGAATTTATTAAGTTTGCTATTTGGTTGTGATGAATTGCCGAAAACTTTATAAAGTATTCTTATTTAGACAAACTGGCTTCAGCCGTTCTTCTTCTTTCCCTAATTATCTGCTAAGATAAACTTTGCAATCGCAGCACATTGTCTAGGATACTGAACTTTTTACTAAAAGAAATTCTTCCATGCGATCAATTTGCACCAATTGGCAAATGTGTTTTAAGTTGCGTTACAACATCTCGTCTAACTTAAATTTCTTCCTTTATCAAGTTTGAAAAGATCGCTTCTTTTAGTGTTGCATCTAGTAAATTACCCACTTTTTAACTTTTTCTTACACTGCGCGCATACTAATCCTAAACAATTTTTTATAGTACCCTGCCGCAGAGTTTACTCATCGATTTAATGTTAAATTAGAGAAGGTAACGACATCGAAAAATCTTCGTTCGATTAGATCTTAAACTGCACAACAGACGTTTCAGTCTAATAAAAAAATAAATACGCCTTGAAAGCGAGCTATTATACCCATCACTTCAACAAACTGCATGTGAATGAATCTTTGAATTGGACGTTCGGAATTAATTATACGATATTATCCCGCATGGATTGTAAATTAAAGATTTTCGCTTATTATCACCCGTATGACCGCCATTTTGAAATTAATCTGCGATTATTAATTAGAAATATTTGTGCCAAGTTTTAGCTTTTTGTCTTAATTTTTGATATTTTGAATATTACCATGGTCAGGAAAATGTTTTATACCTTCTCTGGTGCATACTATTTAGTTCATCTATCGAAAGCAAGTGTAAAAATGTGGTGAATACATTCGGTTGCAAAAGCTTTGCTTAAGCCGTAATGTTAACGCAGCCAGGACGTGAACTTATGGCTGATTATCGGTCCTTGATATTGCAACTAATTTCTTAACCTTCTACTACACTATTATCTTTTTGTTTATCATTTGTTTGTCGTTTACGTCTAACGTATATTCAAACTCAGTAAGGGTCTTTTGTTTGCGTACGTCCTGTCCAGACTGATTACAATTTTTCGTTATATATGCACATGTACGTACCGAGAAAAAAGCAAATAAACTACATATCATTAATTCTTAACGTTGGACATGACTCATGTTAAATTATATCAACGCCATAGAATTTCAGTTAAAACAAAGTCTAACTTGACTGTAACATGTACTCAGTAAGTTAGTTCTTACCACTATATTCGCAATTTATAAAATAAATGTTTACCAGTGCGGAGAAAAGAAGACAGAAGCGAGCATAGTAACATTTGGCTTTAGCTTAAAGAATATCTTACGTTTATATGTCTCGTTCTGTTTATTCAATATTTGTCTTTTTCTCTATGTGAATAATAAAAAATAAAACGACATGCGAAGAAAAATAAAACTGACAGCAAAGAAAAACAAATAAAAAGAAAAAAGACAGAAAAATTAAACACGCAGCGACTTTGACAAATTTATAGAAATAGCTTTAAAAAAAAAAAAAAAAAAATGCATATATTCTAAATTAAATATTAAAGCCATTATGTAAAAAAATTATTCGGTAAATATTTTTTATTAGGTTTCGCTTTTAGGTCGATTTAAAATTTATGGAATTTTAGCAAATGATATTTTTAATTAAAAGCAACTAAGAAATTTACAGTCACTTTAAGGTGAACTTTGGATACCAGCTTCCTCCAGCCAATGTATAGCACAACGATAAAATTTTACTCTCAATTACGATACGTAGGGTTGCAAATCCTACTCATTTTTGCCCCGAGTTTATGATGTTTGTATGTAAATTTTAGAATTATTTTAGGTCTGTGTCTGCTATATGGTTTAAATTATCGAATATAGCATTTTGTCATGATCAGTTTGCTCGCCTTTACTCTTTTTTTTTGTATCGCCATGAAAAGCGAGTTTCTATAGGGATTGTTCACATTTTGAAATTTGAACTGTAAGCCCGTTAAATAGCTGTCATAAACCTATTGTTTATTACTGCTTTAAATAAATATATTATTGCTCTTTTTTTAAAATCATTTTTCATTTTTGTCTTGTAATTAATTTAATACTTTTAATATTCGACGTTATTATAGCGTTGATAGTCGTATTTTAATTAGCGTTTAATTTGTATGAAAGAAAAACATAATTGATTTTTAAATATTTAATTAGACATTACTAGGATTTTTGGGGAATGAGGACAGTGGTATGTAATCTAATTTACCGCGGCTTTACAATCTGCGCATAGAATTTGCAAATATCGAATTTAACATATATGCAGATTAATAGTGATTATTACAAACATTGATTGCATTATTATTATTGTTATTATTATTCTTTTTTTTTTTTTTGTTGTGATTGTTCTAATGTCGACAGTCAGAAATAATTAAAATTATTTATATTTTGCAGAGATTTTCCCAGGCTCAACACTTTATCATTATTTAATTAGCCTATTAAAGGATAAGTTAAAAAAGATAAATTTCGTTTTGTAGAAGGTTGACATAATTAGTTATCGTTTACAGTTTAATTGATTTAACAAAATATTCCAACACCCGCAAAGCATCCACAATGTTATAAAAGGCAGTGAATTCCATTAAAAGAGTTTCAGGGCGCAATACACAGAATTTTGTTATTGACCATTGTCTTCTTCATCAAAGTTAAGACGACAAATTTTCTGTCATCTCATAAAAGCTCTGCAAGGTTTGTTATATGTACATTAATTTCAGAACTCTAATTGAATAATGTTTGCTTGTAAGTATCTTGGAGACTAGTGTCATCTTGTCACAGGTCTTTTCACCAATTTGCACCTTTAGGGGAAATTGGGTGCGACTTTTAGTAGAATGCCATAGCTACTGATTTTGCAATGATTCCCACCATATATATTGCATATGAATTGACGCTGAATGCATTCCTTCTACTAATTTATTACAATATCAGAAAAATCTATTCCGGTGTGTTCGGCTTTCATACTAAGTAATAAATCTTCCATATTTGAGAGAACTACAATTGGATATGTAAACTTACGATCTCTCCTGATGTCTTTCCGCCTACGGGTATTAAATCTACCATTGTACGAATTCCTCTTCTAATATGACATTATAGTTAGTTCCACTGAGAGATATATTCATTACTAATATCTTGAAGTGACCCCACGTTCTCCTTACAATTTGTTGAAAAAATTTTGGAACTAAATTGTCCCGTAAATAATGGGGAAGTGCACTTCAAAAACTATAAGCCTTGTGATAATTAAAATTTCGTACTATGTAGCGTATACAATATTTAATGATTAGCTAACTGTGAAGACACATTTTAGAAGAGCTTACTAGTTCTGAAGGGATGATCGCAACGCCGAGCTTATTTATAGCTTTGCAAATATTACCGATATGATATTTCCGCATCTGACATAAAACGGAAGTATCATCTTCACACTGCATATCTGTGTGTCTGTCTGTTTTCACTTACAGTTTAAAGAAAAAGTTGGAATAACTTTTAGCAAAATAGTGCTTGTGATTACTTTGCATTATTTGCAGCAAAGGGTATGTTAAATTTGTGCTGATGCACGGAATGCACAAACTGGCTTGAAGCACGTCCTCCTTTTTTTTGTAACAATCGATTAATATTTATATTCTGAGTTGATGTAAGGATGTCTGTCAATTGTATATCTGTCCGTATATTTGTCCCTTAAATACAGTTCGCAATTTATGAGGTGTTTTGAGGAAATTGGGTCTACTGACATGTTGTGCTACACGGAGGCATAATATTGAAAATGAACTGGGTTCCACTTTCATATAGCACACTATTCTGAAGAAGTGGAAAAAGTCGCCATAAATTACTGCATGAAATTTTAACTATATTGGTCTATTTTCAAGACCTTTTCTATATAAAGGTTCTCATCAAAAGTAGAATTTTTGATATTTTATGGCCAAAATAGCTGACCAATAATAAGTTCTTTGACCAAACATCAAACATTGAATTTTGATCGCGTCGATCTATGTCTTAAAGCGACTTCCGCCCAAGAGGACGTTGCAAACGGTTATTTCTATGCGAACGAAATTCCTAATTTATATTAAATTCTTTAACTTGGGTAATAGTAGGCGTGGCGATGTATGGTATTTAATGGTTTGGCTTGCCTTAATGTAGCGTTTTACCTTTTTTAAATTACCTTTTGAACCATGTATACTCTGTATCGCATTGAAATAAAAGTGCGGCCTTGCGTATTACTAACAATTCTCTTGAAGACGAATGATTGTCGAGCGAATCTTAAGCCGAACAACAAAATAATATAATTTTTTGCGATAGACGACGATTATTTCTGTGATCCGTGCTTGGATTATTTCACGTTAAGAAAGATATGTTTTATCTTGATCTCTTAAATCATTCATAGCTCTTCCACAAGAGTAGCCGGATAGGTGAGAACCTCGACAACAAATCGCAGTGCGAGAGCTTACTTACTTTGGTTGCAGCTATAGCGAGTATTCAGTCGGTAAAGGCATAACACTTGCGATCGGCCACACAGGTCCAATAGGCTGGGGCCAACTCCCTTTCTTTATTTCTTCTTCTTTCCGGCCGTCATAGTGTTACATGATTAGGAGACATGCCCTCAGTGATTGGTCGTTGAAGAAAAAATTGGATATCAGAATAAATTGAAAACAAGTAAGAAAATTGAATTCGATCGGGACAGAATCTTGTATACCCGTCACCGTTATTCTGAAAAAGAAAAAGACTAAAAGAACAAAATTTCCATGCTCTATATAGAGTGAGCTCAGCTGATTTTTTTTATTTTCAAAATTAAAGTTTTCGTAGTATAGGCATGTGGGCGTTGTAGGCGTGTCCTTTGAAATGTTTAGCTCAATTCCAAACTCTTTTGCAAATTTGTAGGCGATGAATTCATTTTCGCTACCGGGAGAAAGTTTACCACAAATACTACTAAAGTTGCGCAAACAAACAGATGGGCCGAGGAATAGGCGGATATGCTTAGGTGCATTGCAAATCCAAATTTGCTTTATAGGGTTTTGAAGCCTGTTTTTGCGCGTTATATGGGTATGGAAAAAACAATTAAATTCAGATACACTATAATATTGGATAGGCGCGATCATTTTTTCTTAAATTTTTGTACACAGCTGCTACAGCGTCGCCCAAAGAATATGCGGTCAAATTTTTGCACATTTATTTGCAATAGTTTATGAGTAACGAGCAACAATCTAATTTTTCGTTCCTTTTGAAAAACAGGGCTGTTCTTTGTTCACATGGTACTGTGGGCATGTCCTTCAATCGATTACGCCCTTTTTCAAAACCAACTTGCGTGCAAAAATTTCCAATGTTTCTGACAAGTTTTAAGTCAATAACTTCAATTTTGCGGCCATGAGAGTGTTTACAATGGACATTACTCAGACAGACAGACGGACAGACGAACATGCTCAAATCGATTTAGAATTTGATGCTGATCAAAAACATATATATATATATATATATATATGTATATACTTTATGGGGTCTCTGATGCTTCTGGGCCTCGTTAACGTTTTGACAAAATGAATATAGTCTTCATCATACTGTGATGGGTATAAAAATATGCTACGCTCGTTAAAAATTAGAATCGAAATATCGAAAATATGAAAATTTTAAAATGACTAAGAAGCAACCTGTAGCGTAGTTCGATTTGAGGACTGTTAGGCGATAATGGAAAGCTTACCCGTAGTAATCGCTTTCGAGAAGCCCTATGAGATGCTGTTGTTAACATATCTACGAGTAAAGAGCTTCCGCGGCGTATATGTTGCGAGTATTTAAAATTCATTAACTCAACATGTTCATTATCGACGAAAGGGTTTTATTATTCCATCGCAAACAGCCGCATGCATAATTAACTTACAGAAGGTTTCCTTAAAATCGTTTTGTGTAAGCCATATTCGCTTGTCTACTTATCGTATCTTCGCTGGAATTGCTAATTGAAACAACATTTGGAAAACAAAAATTTGGTTTGGATGATAGGAGGCTGAAATAGGCTTGAGCCAAAAACAAATGTGCTTTAAATGAAGTAATCTGATCCATAAATTTCCTTATCAATAACGTCCACTAATATTGATTGATTTGAAGGTTTTACACTGTGTGAAGTGTAAGGTCTGTCCCAACCTTGGTTCATTTAGTAAACGTGTGTTTAATTTTAAATTCTTGCTATAATTTAAGCAAAAGCACACAGTGATCATTTGTAAGAGTTGAATAAGTTAATCTGATGTTAAATTTTAATAAAGTAAACAAAATTTGTGCAGTGTCTGCTCATGTTTTTACACTAAAACTAAATTGGTTTTTAGAATATGACTGACGCTCTGTTCCATTAAAGGACTACTTTTTCTTCCCCCTAGCTATCCAAAACTATGCCACACGCATTTGCATTTCTATAAACGCGGTTACCCGGGAGGCAAACAGGCGTCGTTTTATCGCAACTTTATTTACTTTGCCTCGCATCTGTAGACTGTCATAGAGAAGGAGTAAAATTACTCTTTCATATTCATTTATTTCTTTTTTTTTTTGTTATATTTGGAGGGCATTTCTCTGCCATCGTCTATTACCAGAGCATATCATCTAATAAAATTAATTAGTCCTGTGTGTGTGTATGCGTGTCTTTCTCTTAGTATTTGTGTTATGATAAGCATGTGTTTGTGCTCTATAATGAACACCACAATGCCACCTTAGAGTTGAATGCTTTTGTACTATTATGTGGTTGCCTATAACCAAGACCAAGAGTGAAAATTCAAAACTTGCCAGGATAAAGTGTAAGTGATGCTTCTGTGCTATTAAGTGATACAGTTGCTGTTGCTGTCGCTGTAGCTGCCGGGTGTCGGTTAAGTGTTGCCAAATGTAGCCGGAGTTCTCACACACAGAGTTCATGCAAGATGTTTGTAATTATTTTAGGGATATAACTGTGCACGCGTACATACATACAATCGCACTTTTGGTATAGATACGTCTGTCTATCTGTCTGTCTCTTTCATGGTGTGGCAATTATTTGATTTTTGTCACTTTTTATGAGTTTTAATTGCAAACTTTTCACATATTTTTTCTACTGAAACATATTCAATGTTACACAACGAGACGCACACGTTAGCACTAGTGCATTGCATTTAAATGTGAATTTCATTTGCTTTATGGTCTTCTTTCTCTATCGTCCTTAAAATTATGTTAATATTCATGAGTATTAGTGATAACGGTAAAAAGTAAATATTTATTGAAATTAAATGAAAGAGTCTGTTAATTAAATAAAATTTTATTATAATTAAACTATCGCAATTCAATTACATAGCTATGAATACATATATATTTGTATTTATGAGGGTTTTTCAGTATGTACACTGTTTCGTTTCTGTTTGGACGTCGTGCTTACAACTGACGCCACGACGGCAGCCGGTTAAACCATCCCGGCATCGTTTTCGCATTACGACGTGGGCTCTTATGGATGATTGATCCTCGCTATATAATCTGCATCCATATAAAAAGTAAATACATATAAAACTATGACTTAAATATCGTAATTTCACAATTTATTAACGATCAAAACCAAGAGAAGAATATCACTTGTTCTGATATTAACATAAGTATGTATACACTTGTATGAAGTGTATGCGTTCGCTTGCATGAAATGTTGCTTTTGTACAATTTCCTTTTAATGCGACATGTGTCTGATATTGAGCAGATACATATCTCAAAATAAATGTAAGTTATTATGACGTTCATTCATTCGTTCATTATTTGAAGCTGGGTCAGTTGGATGAATTATGCTCTTGCTCGTTTGTATATTTATATTATAATTTTTTTCATTTTTTCCTCAGTTCTTCTTGTTAAGTCAGCAAAAAAAATAAATTAGTTTTTACATTAAACATTTTATCACAGATCTTAAAAACGCACAGATACACTGATGCCTTTGCTCTCCTATAAATTAAGTAATAGATAAATTGTCCACTACGATGACGCATTTGATGCTTTACTAAATGTGTGTGTGAACTATTATGCCTACTTTTGTGGTAGTGCACATAAATTAAAATTACTGTGATGTCATTTAAAGTCAATTCATAATTTTCCGACTTGAATTTTCGCACAAACGAGTGATGTTTTTTAAAGGTACACATTTTTATTTGTCATGAGAGTATTATGATGTATACAATTTTAAGTTCATTCGACTTTTTTAATTTCACGCGTGAGTCTTTAAACGATATATTCAAAAGCGAATCAATATTCAAATAGATTTCCATAATATGTGCAGACAGACTGTGTGTGTTCATTTTTAATTATAAAAGTAGGTTTGTTTTCGTTCTTTTCATCTAGGACCTTAATAGTGCTACGAAGGACGAGGGCAATCTGTTTCCCTTATTGTTAACGAAATCTTTTGTCATATGCTTGTCAATATGAACTACGTACTTTCAATCAGCTGCAGTTTAAGGTGGAATGTTAGGCTTAGTCATTGCTGTTCTAGTGAACTGTAAGGTAGAATGGTCGGCCGCCTTATGTAAAGAAGGTAAATTTATTTCAATGAGATTACAATGTAAGGCAAGGTTTCGCGACTGCATTGAAAAGCTATAAGAAGCAATCTGAACTTTTGTGAGCATTTACACATTTGCTAACAGCTTGGAGAACACCTAAGAGTTATTCCATTGCAACTATAAGCTATTGGTAATCATAATGTAATATGAACATCAAATATTAAAATCTTGCTAAGTCTTGTTATTTTATTCTTTTACTAATTAAGGAAGTTTGATCATAGAAGCGGTCGCGTAGAAATCGGTAGTCGGAAATCCCAAAAGTTAATACACTTTTGAGGACTCTGAATACCTTAATCCACTAGGTCTGCTTTTCCACCTCTTCAGGTGCGGTTATTTTTTTGATGAAAAAATAAGTCTTTAATTGTGTTTTTTTTTTATCATGGGTCAGCTACGAAAAAACTGGCACTTTTTTAATGCCTGAAAAATTGCGGAGGTTTTGTCATAGATTTCTGATTTGCGTTTAAAATTTTCACTTACGAGGAATACCTTTCTCATGCTATGGTTTCAGCCACAATTAAATGAACAACATCTGTAAACAAGCCGGAGTACATAAGCATGATTGGCTCACTTACCTAGAAAGATATATCCACTTAAATGTAGAATGCACGGCGAGCTTATAACTTGCAATCAAATATTATGCAGCAGCAATCGACGAGATTGTTTAGACCAAACCAATATACATTAGAACATTTCCACCTTTCGTTGTGTATTTACTTGAGGCTGAATGAAATTGCAGCGGTCCTTCCAATTCGTACTGTTGAAGTTATGACGTTAAAGTTCCTTAACAACTATTCTAGTCTCTCAAATTTAATTGTGCATAACTTGGACTAAGTATGTCTTTGCCACGTAACTTAGAGAGTAATTTGCTGGAATGTTTACGAGTTATACTAGCTTAGAGGGTTAGTTGTGGGAGAGATTAATCGGAGCTTAAGGAAAAAAGCAGGTTTACACTATCAGCGATTATCTACACCAGAATATATTTGAATGTTGGTTTTACATATCGATATGTGTACACATATATACAATTATTTACCAGGTATACGCACCAAGTTGGTTCAGGCACGTTGTAACTAGAATAATAACTAATAATAACAAATACTTTACACTGGCACTAATAACTACGCTTTGATAACATTTACTCTACTTTTTGATTACAAAAAATATAAGAATTTTTGAATTATTTAACACAACAACATATATGCTTTTGTTTAGAATTTCAATACAACAATATTCAGCTGAATCCTTCATGCCCTCGAAACAATGTTGTTGTGAACCAAATCGTAACTTTGTTCATTCACCATTCAATTTTCGCAATAGATTTGCGATTATTATTCTTCTTCATAAGGCAAATCGTTCCTTTATTTTTATTTAGCTAGCATACGCTATAATACTAGAATATCAAATACCTCGAGCCTTGCTCTATTTATTGTGCGATCAAAGTTATTTAATTTAATCTTACTGCTTACGAAAATGTAAATTGTGCAAAAATAAAGTCCGAATTGTTATCCTGTAATCATGGGAAAAATGATATACTAAAGAGAACGCTTCTAAAGTGAAACTGCATTATAATCGATCATGTCATACGGCATTGAAGTATACTTGATGACTAAAAATTGCCATATACTACATGTTATTGGGTGTTTGAACGAATTAAAAATGTAGTCCGTATCCATGTACATACTCTCTGTAATCTTTTACACCTGTAGTGTACTAGTATATCCCCAAGCCTCCTTTTTAGCGGTGGAGAGTGGAAGCAGTCATATTTAAAGAGTATGGTGAAAGGTTTGATTTCCATATCACACATTTCGGAAATGATTCCTTTATTATTGTCTTCATTCGCAAACTTTTTTACTTGTGAATTTATTTTATGACAATAACTTGCTATGGGAGAAAATTTCAAATATTTTCAAGAAAAAAATGTGTCAACAAATCAAGTTGGCTACGTTAAATATTTTTCCCCTTCTAATTATAGGGATTTCGTTCTCTGTGCAGTTAACGCAATATTCCACTTCCAGCAATCGTTGCATTTCGGGAAAAACAGCACGACGGCCACAGCGAGTAGTAAAATTTGCTGAATCTGGAGATACTTCGTCTAGTAGTCGTTCTGGTTTTTCGATCAAAACGTAGACAAGTTTCAACCGATCCATTGAAACCGTCACTGATAACAATATTTTTGTCGTTTCGACACACTAGCGAGAAGGGTCTATCGATGGATCTCATTTGTTGCACTGCTTTTTATAACCTCTGGTTCTAATTGGTCGCTTGTGTTATCAATAAAAAGATCTAACGGTATGTTTCGCGTCGTGCCTTAGGGATTCATCAACCAGAAATGCCCCCTTGTCGTCTTTGTATGCAATCCTAGTAGAAAAGTAGGCAGGTAGACGGTTCGGTTTTTTTTCCGCCGCGGTACGGCACACTCACTTGTCATTTAACCTATATATATGGTAACGTGATAATATATAATATGAAAAAAAAATTAGAATATGCATATAAAACGAAACAGGAATCTTAGAAGTTCATTTTCATTCCTAAGTTTTTCTCAAAATTATGAGGTCAGTGCTATTGCGTGAAAATTTAAAGAAGTTATATTCTTGTGGAAAGATCCTTAATATCAAGTCAATATTAATTGTAGGTTGCTTTTGTTGTCCTTACCGTCTCTTGAGAAACGCAGTTTTGTTCTTGGCGTTTGCTTCGTAATCAAAGTAATAAATGGTGCTATTGACTCGCCGTCATTACTTGGAGAAATAAGTTTTAATGTTCCTAACCGCTTCTCTAGACACTTTACCTTGGTTAAGGTTAGTCAATGGAAACATAATTATGAGCTGTTTAACCCGCTCAGAGTTGTTTGCAAGAACCTAAATGACGTCTATCACCTATTCTCATTATCGGACTCTTCAAAGTCCATTAAAGCAACATTGCTTAATAGGCGTGATTGCTTAATATGTCATACCTGAACTAGCTTTGAACCGTAAAAAGTCATTGTGACTCGAAAATGAGTTGTTGTCAACTATTATCGGTTGCCAAGCTTAGGCATGTTTGCGATGGCTTAGGGGTTCATTTGCAATTTGGTCCTGTACCGGTTGTGGCTGTGGCTCTGTGCTAATTGTGTACATGCTTTTTTTTTCTTTTTTCCTTTTTATTTGTTTCATTGTACTTATACTAAGTTTTAATAATAATTAAATTAAGATTTGAACTCGACTGTCATTTGTTTTTAGTTGAGTTCCTGTGTAAGTAGAATAAATAAAATAAAAAATAAAAAGCTTTAATCAATTCACTAGGGTTTGGTAGAAAGGTAAATATGCTCATTGTTAACTTCTGAAAATGGAAAAGATACTTAAAATTAAAATGCTCGATTGCTTACAGTTTTGAAGCGATTGTCTTTGCTGTCTGATATGCAGATAGCCAATGGGTGATAAGCTTTTGCCTGCACAGGGTATTTTCACGAGAAATACATACAACATTCACTTAGAATTATGCTTAAAAAGATATTGATATTTCTAGACACAATAATTACAAGAGAATTGTATTGACTGATGCCTATTAACGACTGCAGACTTGCTATACAAACATTAACCTCAAGGTATTTTATAATGAGACTTATTTGAAAATTTAAAATTAAATTAAAGAAAAAATCGCTTAAATTAATATAAAAATTCATTTTTAAAATCAATTAAAGTCAATGCTGGTCCTTACATCACGAAAGGTCTGTACATGTGTTTGGTTAGACCTATACTCGAGTATGCCTTGGTTGTGTGGTCGTTCCTATAGGTCCTATGTAGATTCAATTGAATCTGTTCAAAAGCAATTTTTGCTGTTTGCACCCCATTGCCTCTCTTTGCCCCTATGAAAATAGGTTGTTTCTGTTATCCTTGCCGTCCCTCGAGAAACGTAGATTTGTTCTCTGCGTTTCTTTCTTAATCAAATTAACAAATGGTACTATAGACTCGCCCGCATTACTTGGTGAGTTGAGCTTTAATGTCCCTAATCGTTTCTCTAGGCACTTTATCTTGATTAAGCTTCGCCATTGTAAATTATGAGCCGTTTAACACGCTCAAAGTTGTTTGCAGAAACCTAAATGATGTCTATCACTTATTCTCATTATCAGACTCTTTAAAGTCCATTACAGCAACATTGCTTAATACGCGCGATCCTCCTATGTCGTACTTGAACTAACTTGCGTTCGTAATATCTCACTTTTTTTTCGAAAATTATATGGTGTTGTTAATGTGTCGGTTGTCAAGCTTATGCATGTTTGCAATGGCGTAGGGGTTTACTTGCAACCTGGATCTGTTCTTCTGTTCTAGCTGTGTACATGCTTTTATTTTTCCTTTTTATTTATTTATACATGAATAATTATTTTATTTTCTTTGCTTTTGTTTTTATTACTCTTCTTTTTTTATATTTTTTATTGTATGCTAGTTTTAAAACAATTAGTATAAGATTTACTTTAAGTTGTATTTGAATTCGACTGCTAAATTTAGTCGAATTCCATGTATAAGTAAGTAAAATAAAATAAAATAAAATAAAATAAAAATAAATACTTACGCGCACATTGAGCAAACATCATTACACAAACATTTTTTATATTTATCCATTGTTCTAAAATTTCTCCTTGCATTTTGTTCAAGTTCAAGGCAAACAATCACTAAATAAGGACATTTAATTAATTTGCAACGTTTCTTAACGTATTGGGTTGACAATATTAATAATATTAATTTAACGGCAACAGAGGAGATGGGAGTCATCGACAGAATATATTAGAATTTACAAAATTTCTTGTAATTTCTTTCTTTCTGTATTTGTTTGCTCAGGTATTCCACGCGACAGTATTTCAGGTTCTCTTTTATTCGTCTTATATCTTAACAATCGGTTTTCGAACATTGGACACTTAACACGAAGACCTCCTTTCCCCTAATTTTCCTCTTCTTATCATGTTAGCGATCCTTTGTTCTGATATAGCAAACTTCTTACTTCTTTATGATCATTTACTTCAGAGGAAACGATTTGGAAAAATTAAATTCTTTGGATAAAGTAGTTGATGGTAAATATCAATTCGGTTATAGAATTTTACATATTCTTTCCGCCTTCTCTCTCTGTCTCTATGATTTCACACAACTTAAATTATGACTTGAATAGCTGTAGCAAAGGGGGAATCAGAGTTTTCTAAAGCTTTTGATACTCTTGACCACTGTTGGTAGTCAAAAAAACTTAAATGACACTTTGGTTTCGGTGATTATGCTGTTATGTTAATGGACTCATATCTTCGGAGTAGGTATTAGTATGTGAGCCTCAATAACTCTTTTTTAAAATATATTTGGAATAACATTCTAAAAAAAGCACTTAGAGCATTTTAGGTAAGTTAATTTAAACACCCTTTATTAACAAACGATTGGAATTCTTTTGGTCGGAGGATGAATATTTTCATGACACGCTCGCCATACGCGCAAAATATCAATATCTTTAAAACTTCCTACGTGCCGCAATAGCTACACACACGCAATTAATTTTTTTTTTTTTTTTAGATTCAAATTTGCAGCGGCTACTTTACGGGTCACCAGAACTTGTTAAATTAAAATTGCTTTCAGAGAAGGGCTGGGGTGTTGCAATTTTTTAATACTTTTCCGATATTATTCTCCACTTAATCTTTAAATGTATGTTTAACAACTACTTGGAATATTATTATTCTAAAACTTTTGTTTCCATCTCATGAAAATTGTGAAAAAACACATTTGTGTAAGCTATTACAGAGGTATTAATAAAAACAAGTAAGAAAATTATACTCGGCCATGGCCGAATTTTTTATGCCCATCACCGTTGTTCTTAAACAAACAAAAAAAGTGAAAGTACTAAATTTTCAGGCTCTATAATATGAAGTGGACGTGTCTGATTGTTTTTATTTGCAAAATAAAGGTCTTCGTCGCACAGGCGTGTGGGCGTTCTAGGCTTGTCTTTCGAAAAGTTTATGTCGCTTCCAAATTGTTTTGCAAATTTGTAGGCGACATCGTCATTTTGGCCGACCGAAGAATCTTTACCTTAGATAGTACACGGTTGGCCAGACGGACATGCTTAAGTATATTGAAAATTTGAAACTCGCCAAAAATTTGTATGCTTTACGGGGTTTTTAAAGCTTTTTTCTGCACCTTATGAAGTTATTCGAAAAAACGAAGTTTTGATACACTATAATATTGGGTAGGCGGGGTCAAGCTATTTCCATTTTTGTACACAAATGCGAAAGCTTCGCCAATCGAATGTGCGTTTAAATTTTTGTACATTTACCTGCTATGGATTATGAGTAACGCTCAAACAACCATTTCTTTATTCTATTTGAAAAACAGAGATGTTCCTACTTTACGTAGCACTGTAGGCGTATCCTTCCATCGATTTAGCTCACTTTCAATACCTGTCAGTTGAATTCTATTGATTGATTGTGGTATAAAAATAATTGTGGGTTTTGCAAAATTTTAGATGATCTACAGGTTTGATTTTCCAAACCCAATTTTACAGTTGGGACTTTAAACGCGTTTTTCTCGAAAACGACATTCAGCACAACTCTAATAATTTCCATTATTTTCATTCGAAGGTTTTTCAATATCTTTACAATAGCACTCTTTAGCGAATGACGGAGGTGTTTTCGATATGTTAATTTAAACATTATTTATGCAAAGTTTTTTGCCTTGTTTTGGTCGAAAATTGCATACCTTCATTCAAACGCCCGACACAATGATCAATACTTTTGAAATTCGCTTATTACCCTTACTTTATTATTATTATTATTATTTTAAACTGAAGTTTGAACCACTTGCTCGGGAGGATGGCTCCAGCGCTCTTACTTTTAAATTTATTTTAGTTTTTTCAAAAATAATTTTTTTTAACTCCTTTAATATCTGATTAATAACTGAATATTGTTAACCTTTTACCCTTCTTTAATTTCCAAACCAACTTTCTTACTTTGCAAGAGTGGTGTTATACTTGCTTACAAATCATAAGGTTGATACCTGCGACTGCACGGTAAGGGTTTCTTTTGCAAGTTTTGTATGAAAAAGTGAATTTTGGGTAAAATAAGTTTATAGCTGTTGACTTTAGCCAAAAAAAAAAAAAAAAAAAAGAATTTTAAAATACATAAACTTTGTTCCGAACATATAGATGCTTACAAGTACACAAGTAGCTAATTGAATTTTAACTTTTGTAACACGTTACCATTACATGCACATTGTTTTGTAGTAATGGTTTTTGCTGGCCCCTCCCATTTGAAAGAACCTGAATAAAAGTAACTTCAAAGAACAAGCTCGTTAACTTGTGATTATATTTTCTTTTACAGCTGTATGCGTGCGCACAAATTTTTAGTTAAGAAAAAAAGATTATTGTTTGAAATAGTGTCAAAGCCAAAGATTTCTGTTGTTTCAGGCTCGAACTGTTTATCGCAAAATTCAAAGTCAGTTATAAGACATCTTTAGGCAATATAAGAAAGCGTTAAATGAATTCAAGATATACTTTTACGTTGCGATCAATCAATTTTCAGAACGGAAATTTAAGCGTCTTTGCTTTCTATAATGAAGACGAACGAAGGGTTTTATTTGCACATTCATAAACGAATTAAAGGGATGAGTAATTTTTTTTTTATATTCTTTGTAAATGCATCGCGAGCATTAACGATTAATTTTCTCACAGAATTTTTTTGTTTTTGTTTTTATGAAATAGATAAGGTAGACAAAATTGTTTTTGTGCAGTTTTAAATATATTTAGTGAACGCAATAGCTGGAATTTATGATTTTAAAGAATGTTAGATTTTTTTGTTTTGCATGTTGACGAAATTGTGTTCAGCTACCAAGCGGAATTTGAGCGCAGTCTCTCAATTTGTGCGTTTAGAGATGCTATTATTCTTAAAGGCGAACTATTTAAATGTAACAAGCTGGTGCTCGAAGATCAACGTACAGTTCTTAAGACATCAATGCATTTTTCAATTTCAATGATGATGGTTTTTGCGTCACAGTAACTTATCATTGCACAAAGCCGTCATTTTTTATGGGATTTTAATCACAAACTCAAAAATTGTATTCGAACTTTTTCTCAGCCAAAATGAGTAGAAAATATCTTTCCGGTAGTGCATTTTTTTCACATGTTCTGCAAAATCTAAAGAGTATAATAAGTTGATAAAAACAAATTGTTTTGTCCCAAAAATTTAATAATAGGTATACGAGGGAGCAAGCGCGTAGGTGAAGTAACACCGTAGCTCTCGGATGACTTTGTAGGCTTCTTAATATATGCGTGGTAGGGTTGCAATTGGAATGTAAAAATTACGATATATCTGAGCAATATTTTCCGCAAATTTGACCGATGCATTCTGTCGTAAATAAGAACTACAATTATCTTAAAACGAACGAAGGCGTGTTTTATGTTTTAATTTAAAGAATTTGGTACAAAGCATGTAATTATTATTTAAACGCATTTCTGAACAGTCCTTAAACGCTGTTTATAGTTGTGATGTGCTCGAGTACTTGGAGTATTCTTAGAAATTCTTTGCATTTCAAAGGCCTCGTTAACTTTAATTTAACTGTAGTGTATAAATTTAGAATAATTTTTAATATGAAACTTCCCTTTTTTTGTAATTTTGGCTTTTTTCTTTTATTTCGCTAAATTCGGATATTCATTATAAACTTTTGAAAATGATTTTTTCTTATTTCATGCTTGAACAGAAAAATTCTCTTAAAAAAATATATTTCATCACCCCATAAAAAATAAACTGAAAAATAAATAAAAAGATTTTATATTTTATATAAATTGAAAAACTTTTCTTTTTTTCACATTTCTTTTAACAAGTGATGGAAAATGTCATCATCTTAAACAGTGAGAGAAAGAAAAAGGAGAACGAGAAAAACTCTTTCAAGGGCGTCTTGTAACGAATATCAGATATCCATTAACTCTCAAATTATATATATATATATATATATACAAAATTCACCAAGGAT
The DNA here is from genome assembly GCA_000688735.1 of Glossina austeni. Classification (NCBI taxonomy): domain Eukaryota; kingdom Metazoa; phylum Arthropoda; class Insecta; order Diptera; family Glossinidae; genus Glossina; species Glossina austeni. The sequence goes on along the minus strand of KK502433.1, from coordinate 735,595 downwards.
TACAGTGCAAGCAGTCAAAAATTTGTTTGGTAATAGCAGCCCTGGTATATGTAAACTTTTCGGTTTCTTAGCCCGATCTGGTCCTATTACGCATGTGCTTATGGCTAAATAATGTCCGTAGAGTAATGTTTACTCTAGGAAGTTAAATTACCAGTAAAATATTATGATCTTCAATTGTTAAGCTAATCAAGAATGTAGGTGCATGTATTTGTATTACGATGTCTTAGGTGTGCAAATCTGAGTGGCAGAAAATGTATGTCGAGCCTAGTATATTCTATTTTTGTTTGTAGAACAGAAACACAATCTCACGTATGTATATGTATATATGAATTGAAATTTATTTCAGCTGAAGCTGACTATCGTTCTTTTCGTTTTCATCGGATTTTCTGTTTTCTTATTTTTTGATAATTTATAATATTTATGTGGAACTTTAAATTGATCCTAAACTATATGCATACATTCTATCCACAGAGACATATAAGTATGCAAGGTTGGCTGTGTTGTGGCACGAATAGTAAAGTTTTTTAGAATTCTTCTCTTTTCGGTTTCTTTTTTTTTCGTTTTGTTTTGTTTTCTTTTCTAATCTTTCATAAGAAAATTGATGACTTGAAACAGGTAACACAAAACTTTTAACCCTAACCGAACATTTATAAGTAACTATGTGTGGAGTTTATTTGTATGTATTGGGAAAAGAGCAAAGATGGCAAAGCCACCAAGTATTTAAGATATAAAATAACATATTTGTCATTTTTGTTTTGATGACAAAGCAGAAAAAAATAAAAATAAAATGAAAACTATATAAAGAGCAAGAGTGTAATCTACGAATACATGTATATTTATATGTACATATGTGTTCACATATATTCCTATACGTATATAAATTAGTACGTTTGACTTGGAAAGACTCTACGTGACATTACAAAATTTCTATATGAAATATTATACGTTACCGTTCAAGTTCAGACAACCATAAAAATACCGAATAACTTTAATTAATACCATCATAAAAAACATTGCATTGGAAAAGAATAGATTTAGAGTACGCAAGAGTTGGAATGAAGTTAATTAAGAAGTTACTTGTATGTTACGAAAACATTAGAAATTTTCTCTCACAATAATTTTTTTGTATTTGTACTTTTAATTTGCTTTCTTTCTTCTTTAAGGTGGCGTGGATGCATTTCGAACAGAGCGCCATATTGACGGTACACAATCATGTGATAACTCGTAATCCTCGTATTAGTGTAACACATGATAAGCATGATAAACATCGTACATGGTTTTTGCACATCAATAATGTCCAAGAGGAGGACCGTGGCCGTTATATGTGCCAAATAAACACTGTTACAGCGAAAACACAATACGGTTTTGTTAAGGTGGTTGGTAAGTTTTGAACGCAAATGCATATATTTACCAACATTTCAGATAGTCTAAAAAGTATTGATCTATCAAGAAGACAAAATTCGTATGCAGAAGAAGAGAAATCGTCGTATGAAGCATTAGTGATTTTATTAAAGATATTTGTAACTCTCGCAAATGGGATTAATTAATATGTTTGGAAATAAAACGCTTTATTGAATTTCAACGAAAATAAGCCAAATCTAAAAGCGAAGAATAAAAAATTGAAAATAATTCTGAACTAAAGTAATACCCTGCAGACACACCGCTACTTCCCGTCTTCCCGTCTTTTGCTAGGATTTTGCAAAGATGTCTGCCTACTTTACAGTAAATAACAAATCGATTAATAAACGCACTTTTTATTCCCATTGTTTCCGGTACTTTTTGTTCATTACATAAATGTGTATATGTAATATAAGTATGCTTACCTAAATATTAGTACATACATATATACGTATGTAATCATGCTTTTATTTATTTATGGTGATCAATGTTTATGATAAACTTTGGCGCTATTACCGCTATTTTCGAATGCTTTTATCATTTTCGGGAAGATGTCTTACTTATTACAATTTCATGAGAATTTACGATGATGACACATTATACGAATGTTAAATAGTTTATGTGGATGGGTTTGTTGTGCATAGATGCAATGATGAATACTTCTTTAAAATGCAAAATTATCGTAATTGAAATGTGTATAAACAATAACAGACCTGCCTTTTGATAAATCAATTTAGACGATGAGCTATCAGTTTCGGAAAGAGAAAGATTCTAAACAATTTGCTGCGTTTAACAGATTAGAACAATGAGCACAAATGAATTTGACAATAACTTATGAATAAACTTATGAAGAATGATAGCAAAAAAGCTTAAATTGACAAAACTTCGGCTTCTAATTAACCATTTCGCACTTTGCAAACATTGTTGACATGTCGATAGGTTAACGTACAAATAAGAAACATTTTTCATTGTTACAATAGCTGAAAAAACGTAACCCTGTGAGATCTGAAAGGTTCTGGATGCCTGTTGTGAACAACAAGGTCCGCCTTATTTAATGCCTTTCATTTACGATATTTAGAATAGGCTTTTCTTCTTAAAAAACCCTTTGAACGCTCGGACATAAAAATACTTATTATTAGTGCATTTGCTATCAGAGATACTATTATTAACTTATTCTCTAACAACTGCAAATGTCGTAATACCATTGTTTTACAATTCTTGGAGCAATGAAGCCACAATTTAAATTTCTTTAAAATTTTATTAATATTTCGCAACGATGAAAAAAAGGTTCATTAAAGAGTTCTTTCATTGCACTTAAATTATTTGCGCTCGTTCATTTGCAGCAAGTCACGACACGGCCGCTGACATTCTTTTTCTAAAGTCTTGAAAAAAGAGATTTATAATTAGTTTCTTGAAAGAAGACCTAGTATATAAGGGCTATTTGCATAACAGAGATCGTAAGAGATGCATAAATTTCCAACGTCATTCGTTAAAGCTGCGTTGTTTAGTTAAAAGAAATTTAGTTTCACTATTGCTTAGACATTACCAGTGGCAGCGATATTCTGGAAACTGGCGTATTTCTAACACCCGGTTCAGTTTTCCGCAATACGGATATGAAGTAATTTCAAAGGCGTCTGTTTATTAAGGCAACCACCCTTAAGAAAGCACAAGAACGATGAGTTGAAAATATTTTCTTCTGGGGCACTGGCGGGTCCGCCATTTCGAGCAAGGATGACAATGAAAACGCTAATAAGACTTTAATAAAGAAAAAATTTAATGCGGTCGTTAAAAGGAAATCTGTTATTTCCAAATCTTCTCCCAGCTCACCGCTTAAGCCGTCTATAACAAGGCGTCAGCGGCCAACAATTTCGAACAACAAGTTGCGTTCCTCGGAACTTGATGGATTAATCTTTGCGATCAAACAATATCCAATTATCTCTCCGAATGTTGTTAAAGATTTTGAAGAAAAAATGTCTTTGCGAATATTCGCTACATTCGAGTGCCTAGTAACACGAGTAATTCCACCAGAGTTCCGTTTTTATTTAAAGCATTATCTCGTTTTTACAATATAATATTCAAAGTGTTCGACGCAACTTACCATTTTTGGATTTTTACTTGAACTCGAATAATATTGATTTCTGCATCTTAAGTGAAGTTTTTCTGAGAGATAAACATTTTCTTGAAGTTAAAGTTTCCAATTATACTTCAGCCACCAAATGCCAAGATGACGGTTATGGTGGTGTTAGTATACTAGTAGAGAAAGGAGTTCACTTCAGACGTCTCCCCTAAAATTCTGCTGGTGATAGTGTCATCATCAAAACCACGAATCTTAAACCGAATCTTTTCATAGCATCACGCTATGTGACTTTCTTGATGGTGAGCAAAACGTGATTCTACCTGGAAATGTCAATGCTAGACATTGCTTGTATAGTAATCAAGTCTCGACCAACAAAGGCAAGGTCCAGCAGTTTCAATGTCTTCAACAATGGTAATAATGCCCTTCGCTGTAACCGAGGTGGTCGCACATCGACTAGCGTCCTTGATCCAACCTTTTCCAGTTCAACTACTCAATCATTCAACTGGAACACGAGTAACGTCTCCATTGGCAAAAGTGAGCACTCTCCCATATCATTTCACAGTCGCAACAATTCCGTTAAAAAAGAAGAAGATTTCATTTCACGCAACTTTTTTAAACGGTTGTGCTATGTGGTATGACCATGATAATAAAAGGTACCTTGATGTGTGTACTCAAGAGCTATATTCCAGATGTCAATCCGATTACAATACCTGCAATTCCTTTTACTAGTCTCAACAATACATCCTTTTCATTGTGTGAGCTAATGTATGTTTTACATTTCAGAAAGAGGGCTACTACTGCAGGTTGTGATGGAGTCAAGTATGACATGATCAGAGCACAGTCCGAGGGCAGCTTGAGTAGCCTCTTGCATTCAATTAATAACTGCTGGTCTATTAACTTTATGCCCTTAGATTTTCGATGTATGAAAGTAGTTCCCATTCCTAAGGCAAGTATAGACTTAAATGATTTAAGCAACTTCAGACCAATTTCGTTAATATCTGTATTCATAAAGATTATTAACCACATGGTTACGGAAAGACGAACGGAATTCTTGAAAACCCGAAACATTATTTCAGCTCGTTCTGATGCCTATCAGACCCAAATCTACGAATATGTTCGCTAATGAACTATCTTTTCTAAGCTAATTTAAGCTAATGTAAAAAAAAGCTGGTAAAATGGTTGTTATGCTTTCACTGGACATCACAAAGCCTATGATTGTCTCAACTTGTTTAAGCTTGCTAGAATTTTCTTAAACTTCTCAATTTCTCTTCAAATACGTCTGTGGATACTAAGCTTTTTATCAAACCGTATTTTGGTAATGGGTATAGGAAAAGTTGAAGTGCATGGTTGTATTCCACAGGGCAGTTGTTTGAGCGCCATACTCTTCAATCTATACACAGCTATTTTGCATGATCTTCTAGACGGCAAAACTCATATTTTTCAATATGCAGATGATTTCCTAATTGTATCTGCGGATTCATCTTTTTAGCGGCTGTGAATAACTTCTCGATAAAAGCTAATCTTTTTTCGACTCATGCGCCGATCTTAATTTATATTTTAACCCCAGCCAAACGAATACTATTTATTTTTCCAAAGGTTCTAAACGCGAAATCAGCCTCTTTATCAAAGGAACTAAAGTTAATCAGGTGAAATTTCTTCGATTTCTTGGTAGAATTTTGAATGACAGCCTAACTGTTCGTGGACGTTATGAGAAAGCCTTCAAAGACAGTCAATCTGGATGCAATATCATCACACTGATGACTAGCAGTCAGCCTTACAATGCGTTAGTCACGTCTAAAATTGAATTTGCACATTCTACGTCTTGTGATTTCCCAAAATATGGTGAGAAACGTATAAAAACCTGCGAAAATCGAATGTTAAAACTTTGCACTGGACTTACCTTCTCAACTCCTCAAAGAGCTCTTCCTTGTGCCGCCAAGGAGTTAATTAAAGTCAGGATAATGAATCCTTCGCTTTTTCAGAAAGCTATATCTCTCAGTGATACTGTCCCTTGCAGCTACACATTTTGTTAACAAAAACTGCGTCATATTTTTGACAAGATAAATTCAATTCCTCTCCGGAATTTTTTTACCAACAAATGTAGAGTCTTCACGAACATTCTTGAATCGATCTCAACCTCAAAGCACAACTGAATTTTCTCATGTCAAGAAAATCTTCTTCTTTATTACAACAAAGGCTATGATATATATGCCACTGACGGTAACGTCGGACATAATGGATCTAGCTTCTCGGTAGTGAAATATCTATCTAAAATAGCACATCGAGTCAAAGTGGCGGAGGAACTTTCCTCAACTTTATTGAGTTGCTAGGCATCAGACATGCTATTAAGGCGGCTGCCTGATTACTGATGGTATCAAAAGAAATGTTATTTTTTCGGATAGCAAGTCAGCTCTATGGATGTTACATGAATCCCAAGTGGATGATTGTCACCTTGTTTGTATACCTGGTCACTGCGGCTTTTTTTTAAATGAATAGCTTTAGAATTGTGTAATTTTGGCAATATTAACCATAGGACTGAAGGCGTAGAAGAACGTCAGCACGTTTCACCATATAGCTTCTGTGAAAATGACGCGGAATATATGGAAAACTAAAGTTTAATCAACAACCGATTTTGAAATATTATCATATGGCTGCAAATAAATAGAAAATAGGTAATTAGATACTATATGAGTTGAGAAAGACAAATTTGATGGGCCGAATCTCAATGTGGATGTCGCTGGAACGAAAGGAAATCGAGACATTTTTGAAAAGTTACGTAAGCAAAGTTCGCTGAAGTCGCGCAAAGGGTGACAAAATTGCTGATCAGTGCAAGTTCCTGAATTGGTTCTGATTTATTGACATCTTCTTCTATTTATCTTTTGCCTACTTTTAAGCGGTCGTAAGCGCAAACATGTAGTTACACTTTGGGTCGATGGCCGCAGAGCAAGTTCAAAGATGTGCGTGCGCTAAAACTGATTCGCTCTACCCCTTGCTTAGCTCGGCATATTAGATTTGAAAATGCAGATGTTAGTAGCCAAAAGGCAAAAAGTCACTAAATCTTCAATAGTCTTTATAAAAACGTAGCTGGAAGTACGCCATATTTACGCTTGTTAATATTTAAAATAGAAAAAATTTTTTAAATTTTCTTGTAATTTATGAAGATTTTTAATATTTAATTGCACTTGCACAATGGAATGGTTCGCAACTGCATCTGAATGGTTTCGCTGTATTGTTGAGTTTTCAAACTCCTTTTGTAGTGCACATATTTTCCCGTAATAAACGCATAAATAATCTTTAAAACATATTTGAGCACTCAAGTCAAGTCAACTGAAGTCAGTCCGTGAATTTTCTAAGCATAACGAAATCTAGTTTTTCATCTCTGCCTGCAATACAGCATAAAAAATTTCAGGGAAAATTCAGTGCATTTCAATCATTTCATCTTGGGTTTGATTGTGTATGCGCGCATGTTTCGTGAATGTGTATGTAAAGCGAGTAAGCGAGCGTGTGGTAATGTCATTGTAAAAGGAAATGACAGTATTTGCACTTGTTCCGGTTTTGAAGTTGACATATCAACATCATCCGTTACACATAGCCAAACAAACCCATGGATGCCAAGGCAAAGCACAAAGTAAACGCACATAAATCTCATTTATGACATGTAAAAACTACGAGTGCTATACAAAAATGAATAAAAAAATCACAGAGAGGCGAAAAAAAGAAAGGATTCTGAACGACGCGATAGTTATGGAAAAACTTTATGTAAGGGCATAGGAGGAAAATATGTTTTCGCATTGGTAATAGAGTTGACGATTCCACATCAGTGTAAGCGTTTGAGAGTAAGTTTGTGTATTTATATATAAATACATACACATATGTCCTTCTAGTAAACACTTACCAACTAGCCTGCCAGGGTATACAATTTGAACATATGTTCTACAAACAGTACGCTATGCTTATATATGTATGGGGCATGCATATGAGCACCTCTACGTATGTACGCGTTTGTATATCGTATACATATACAGCAGCAACAGTTAGTAAATGGCATATATTTACCCCATATTGTGGTAGTAAGCAGAGAAACAACCAATGTCTCTCTTGGGCCTTATCCCGCTAGGCTACAGAAGCTTATATTTGATTTGTTTCGCTTGACTTGTTTTTATTTATTTATATATATTTTTTTTTCAATCTATTCATACACATATTTGTGTATACAAATATACATATATATATACATATATATGTGGGTTTGTGCGTATACTTGTTTATATATATTTATAAGATATATATATATATATATTCATATTTCATGTTGACCATCAACACACTGGTAAAATGTCATAAAAACTTTGCGGTTTATGGATAAAAAACACACACAGAAGTCAATATTGTTGTTGCTGGCTTTGTAACTGTTGTCATACGTTCTAGTGCGTGCTCGTTGTCTTCTTTTTTTGTTTTTTATATATCGTTGAAAATTTCCCAATGGACTGTGGCGAATATGAAAACGCTAAACAACAATTCTACAATGCGTTCATATGTAAAAGCGTGTGTGAAAAGTGGCCTGTGGTAAATTAAATGTGTTTTTTAAGCTTAGTCGCACACACTCAAACACAAGATTAATTGTACTACAGCTATTTTCCTGCCTTTTTGCAACTGAAAACAAGTCAAGAAAACCATATTAGCTTGGAGGTAAAATTGAGGCACCCAGCAGTTGACAGTATAAATATAACTACAAATGAATTTTCAATTAATTATGGGCGTGTACTTAGATCCTTTTTTTTTTATAATTATTTTAGTTGTTTGTCTAGTTGCGCCATTTAAATACATTTTGTTACTTTTGTTTCTATGGGTCTTTGCTAGCTGGTAACCTTAAAAGCCCATCTTGTTTAATGTCAAATTGAGTTATGGTAGCACATTCAGCGAATATATGGGAAGCGCTGTTTTTTTAAACAAAGTCTTTTGGTGTTTCTACAGCAGTAAACGGGCCGATGGATATAAATATATTTATTCGAAATGTCAGAAAATCTACAGATGTGCTTAAGCATATATAAACATCGATCCAGTCTTCAATTAATATTTTTTAGTTTTATCTATGAAACGATGTAAGGAACATACCTAGTCTTCCGATAGTATGCAAATTTTTTGTGCAACCGCCACACAAAGTAAAATTCTAATGTTTGTGCAAACGCAGGAGCTTCATCTTTTTCCAGTACCTTAGTTTTATTATCGCCATATTGCTATAGTTAAATATCTTTTATATGACAAATATTTTTATTTATTCCTTTTATAAAATATGTTTTTTACAAAGTAATATTTTTTAGATTTCAGACTAAGATAGGCAGGTAATATGTGGTTCTTGAAGTTAAGTGCTTTAAAGTTGCTAACGAAAATTTAAGGCAATAGCGAGAAATTAATTGAAGTTTTTCAATGGTTTGCAAACTGCTATATATATATGTAGAAAACTTAACTCTAATCAACTAAGAAGCTTTCATTTGGTCAATAGTCCTGGCCTCCTTGACAGATGTACGAATATGTATTGCAATGAAAAACTAAGATGCAAATAGTAACAAGAATCATAAAACGATTTGACAGGGGCAAACGTTTTATGACGTTTGAAAATTGCCTGTTATTCAAGTCAAGTCGCCATTATTATAAGATTGTAACCTTTTTCCTATAGAAAGTTTTAATAATTTCCCAGAAGTTGACAAAGATAAGACTTTTGAGGACCATGCTTGAAAACAATTTCTTTCCGATTTGGTGTAGCTAACTGTTTGGCTCTAATTGAATCTTTCTCTCCTTCAGTCGTAAATTTTTGGCAAATAAACATCCGAATCAATTTTCCGAATTTTTGAAAACAACTCAAAATAACCAACACTTCAATTAGCACGCTAGAGAAATTAATATATGGTTTATTAAACTTGTTTATATATATACATATATATATATATATTGATTAGATAGACGTTTGTGAATTCTATTCAGATTCCTAACAATATTGACATAATTAACTAAGCGTAATGTATATTTCTTAAGGACTTCCAATTACTTCAACATCCACCAAAGGTTAATTGGATAGAAAACAATGTGAAGTAAGAATTGTTATCTTTATTAATTTCGCATTGCAAACGCCGTCCTTTTTCGAATTTATAGTGAAATTTCCCCACATCATCATACATACATATCTTCTCATACCAAGATAAAATGGGCTTGTCTATAACTAGTCTGAGCACCAATGCAACACTCTACATATATGTCCTTTATTGCAATATAATTTTTGTAAATTCATCTTGTACGTGCATACACTTTTGTGAAATAATTCACGCATATACTTGTACAAACGGAGGCTGCCTATAAAAAAGTCATCTTTGTGAGATATTTCGCCCGAAATCCAACCAACAACCGTAAAATGTATGAGGAAAATACTCTCATTATTGTTTTATTGGTTAGAAATTAGTCAATTAGTCAATTAACCAAATTGCTTGACGTTTTGATCATTTTGATGGCTTTAGAGCAACGAATTATTAAAACAAATGATATCCAAAATCGTTTAATTGGCGATCCCATTAAAGTGCCTGTGATCTCATCCTTATACACTCCAATTATTCAGCGTCTCTCTTAAACTCCACATTGAGAGTTCCGTTACAATTTACGCCGTGTGATATCTGTATTTACATATATTACGAATATTATTTACATGTTATAGCGAAGCTTCACAAAAATATTGTGACATATTCGTATCATATATAGTAATGCCTATCGTTTGACACATCGGCCAATAATTACCGCTGCTGTCACGTAGATACCCAACAAAAATTCTATATTATTTTTAGGAAATATTATACTTCACCAGACGCGTTTTGAAATCGCATGTCATTTTGACCATGGGTTTATGAATTACTGGTGCAAAACTTGCTTTACTAACATTAACGAAAAAAAATACCGTCTTCGTCGATGGGCTGTTGAGCTTAAAAGAGATTAATGCCAATGATGCTGGATGCAGTGCATGTCCAACAGAGATGGTTAGAGATGCAACTAGGTGGCATCGTAAAGACATCAAAAAGGAGAATCATTATGATTTTGCATTAAAATAGTGGTATGAGAGAGTCTTTTTTGAAATGTGTCGATATGCCATGAAACACTCGGTTAATTGCATCAATCTTGAAGGATAACGAACACTTCAGGAGTTTGCAAAAAATATGTTTTTCTTACATAGTAATGGGAATTATTGACCGATGTGTTATATCAGAGTATAAAATATTTCAAATGCCGACAACGCCTTTTACATTTCTTGCAGAAGCATTTGACAATGGCTTACATTTGCCTTGTTAGTAATTAATAATTAATAGAAGACTTAAATCCATTACAGAAAGGGGAGAAAATATGTATAGAAAAAATTTGATACGTATCTTGTGAAAAAAGAAATGGTTATCATTTAACCGCCATAAACTTTGTAGTTATGTGACCTAAGTGACTAGTATAACACTGTAAGACGGAACAAATCTATCGTACTACAGCAAGGTCTAGTACATATATGAAAAACCTATCTGTTCTTCCTATTAAATGGTAACTTATGGCCTTCTGATGCTTTATAAAGACTGCTTTTCTGATTGAATTAAATGGCTGGATAAGATCATTTACGAAATCTCGCTAATACTCATAATCATATGCGTCATTTCCATTAGACTGCCACCTAGTTCAACGCAGAAGTGGATATTAACATGATTTTTGCTCAGTCGACCATTTCTGAATGAATTTTTTTTTTTAACTGAAGTAAATTTATGTGAACATTGCATTATAAGAATTTGTTATTTTTTTAGCAAAACGTTATGTTCTTCAACTTTTTTTGCTGTTTGTCAAAAAAACTGGGAGTTTTAGGATCGTCGTTTTTCCATATGAATTCACAAAAAGTGACAATTGTCCAAAAAGGAAAATGTAAAGTTTTAGAAACGATTTCAATACGTTTAACCGATGGATGAATCTTTAGTGGATATCATTTATTGATAAAAATGCTGCCAATTAATTGATTTTTTTTTGTACTTTACGATGACAGTTTTTGCTGGCAAGTCTATTTTTTACCAATGGCTTTTATTTTCAAACATGATCTATCGGATGATACAATAGCTAGAAGTATGTTTCCCCAAAACCAGTTGGGTTAAAAAATTCTAGCGAATTTTACTTTGAAACAGGCGATACAAGGAATACAAGAACATTTGTACACGTTTTACCATTCAGCGAATATATATATATATGTCGAATATAGCATATAAAAATGTATGTATTTTTGCATACAACGGGAAAACACACTCTTGATCAAAAGTGAGTGAAATAGCTCCTCATTGCCTTGTCAATGTATATCCGTGAGAGCCAAATCTACGTCTACTACTATCATGTTAAAGTTATCGTGCATTATTTTGAAATTTTTTTTTTCGTAACTATCTTCCGTCATACTATTTGAAAATTTTAATGTTTGTGAACGATGTTAGAATCTACTACTCCTACACTTTTATCTGTGGATATAAAGAAATTTTGCGGATAGCGTAGTATAAACCATTTAACTACTAAGTCTTTCACAATGCAAAAAGACGGTGTTTCCTTAGATAATTCTACGCTCCTCTGAATGTACGAAAGGTAAAAGTTAAAATGGGGAATGGTTTAAATGGTTTAAAGATATGTGTGTATTATTTAACGCTAACATGCAATCTAACTTTCATATTTGTGCATAGGTGGAAATAGTTAAAGAGTAGGCGAAGGAATTCATTGATCAATGGATCTATAGCGTGTGTTATATTGCATCGGTTAGGCTTATTCTGGAATGTTCAGCCATGTCTTGATATTCATCTTAGCAATAGTACATACATGTTCAACAAACTGGTAAAAATAAATTCTTATTCTTTTCATTATGTAATTCGAAGCTGGACCTTAAAAGAATTTTGTAGTGTCAAATTATGAATGTACTGATGGATGGATTCATTTGTGGCTTAACCTAAGCGCATTTGCGTGGCAGATTTCTACTTCATTATTCCAATTGTAAGAGTTTCAAGCATAATGAACCGACATGGCAAAATTAATCACAAATCTTAAATGCGCAAAAACGTTACCATGACGCTACCTTTTACGATGCACGTTAAAGAGCAATCAATAAACAAGTTTTAAAGAAGCTATAAACAGCCAATAAACAACACCTGTTCTTATAAAAGGCTTACTAAATATTTAACGAAAACAACACATAATCAATAAATTGATATTGAGTGCATGCAACCTTTTTAATGTAATGGGTAACAAATGGCATTTGTTAGCAGGGAGGTTTATTTCAAAACAATTTGAAAGGAAGAACTCCTAATCGATTTTTTCCGAATGTAGTTTTGTATGTTTCCGAAATTTTTTTTTATAATTTATCATTCATAGAAAAATTTTAAAAAGGGGTGGGGGCAGAGTTTAAGTTTATACACAAAGGCCAACTAGCACTATGTACACATAAACGCAGAAAAAAAACGCCGTCAAACCAGATGCTATTTAAATTTCCATTTTCAGTTGATTGTAAAATTCCTTTTGTCACCGAAAACCGAGCGCCACTAAATTGGTTGTGTTGTTTGGTTAGCCGGCACAGACAAAGTAGAGTAGATATAGAACAACAATGGTAACAATACATACAAAGGCTATAATACTAGAAACGTCACCACACACATTGGGTGAGATGCACGTGAACACGCACACACAATTCTATTTAAATCAAAATAAATATTTGTCATCTGCATGATTCACTGGGAAGTAAAGCAGTTTTCATTAGGGTGAAGAATCAAGAGAAGAGATGCGGGGAAATGGAGAGAAATGCGATATTTAGCAACATAAAATTGTTTTATTTTTTTTATTTTTTTTATCTTTTTTATAAAACTTCATACACTTTCAACCGTACGACCCTTAATTACTTTGTCATTTTCCATTTACGTTATCTGTTTGTAAAGCACGAGAAAAATACTATGAAACAGAAATGCAAAATTGAAAAAAAAAAGAAATAACGAAACAAAATAACACCAAAACAATAACGTTTTAACCAACGGCACCAAATAAAAGCAGCTTTACTCGTTTATTTATATGTCTCGTTGGTTTGTTTGTTTGACAGAAAGTGTGCGTGCAAGTGTGAGCATACATGAATCTGGTATTTGAAAACTTTGCATAGAATGTGCATGACTATGCTTATGATGGTGGCTAGAGTCGCTCGCACTAAAATTATTTGTCACACCAAACTATGCAGATTTTCGAAAACCACAATGCTGACTGGGAAAAAAGATTAAAGGGATGCACAAAGCAACAAAACAAAAAAATAAACAAGAAAAAGGAAACTACACTTAGAGCGAATTACGGATACCTCTCTCAACTACTTGTACTGCAATACAATTTGTCAACAAAAAAATGTTGGGTTTCAAGTGTGCTCGACAAAAGGACTTGTGGAAAAGAAATCCTCTACATATCATTGCTAATTACTTGAATATCCGAACTCTATAACTTGCCCCCAAGTAACAGATAAATTTTCTTTGAAAAGTTCCAATAGGATATTCAAACCTCAATTAGTTCTGCTGTATTTAAGCATTCCACCTTAGACAGAGGATAAATGCGATGTTCCCAACCATTCTCATAGGATTATTCTTGAACATAGCGATATTGTAAATTTCCAAACAGTATATATATAGCACTCGTCGTTATTTATAGTTCAGACGTTACATGTTGATTGTGAATGATATAGTGCAATAAATGTATATATCTAATCTTTTTTATGAGACTCTCCCACTTTGCTGTTTATAAAAATGGGAAAACACCTGTATTTACTGAATTTCAATCAATTTGACGTTGTAGACGAAAATTTAAAAAATTGTCGGTATTTTTCGTGGCCATTTTAGTTTTTTCTACATTGTGCCAAATTTCAGTTTCCTGCCTTTATTTTTGCGACTGTGAAGATTTGCAAAACTTAGTCGCCAAACTGACGGTTTTCAGTAAAAATAATTGTACAAAACGTCGGCAAATCGAGTGTTAATAAAGTCCATTGACTAAGAATTACACTTACTCTAGTGTTCTAGTGCTCTACCGTCTAGTATTAATAAAGTCTATTGAGTAAGAAGAGGAAGAGTAGTAAATATACTCCAGAGAAAGTGTATCCCTTGGTTTTGTTTTTACATGAAACAATTTTCGAAAGTTAAACTGAATTTACCTTCCAAAGCGTACTTGAGGCAATACTGTTTAAGTCCAAGAAACTTTCTATTAAGGGCTTTAACTGGCCGCTCCAAGTTTTCAACTTATTTGCTACGTACGGTTCGCCTGACAAATAAAAGCAGATTTCTGTTGGCCTTTCCTTTGATTCAATTCAGCTATATTTGGTGGCTTCTTTCCACGAGAAAAGCAAATTCAAATTATTCTCTCTGTCCCTTCGATATGACTGATTATTCGAGGTTGCACTCAGCAATAAGTGGAAAGCCTTAACTATATTGCTCTAGCATTTTGTTCTTACAATTCACCGATTTATAAGAGCAGGCTTTGACTGCTCGCCTTATTTATTCGTATCGATTCGCCCGATCGATCAAAAATTATTTTAAAATTTCATATTCTTCATTTACGATTCTAGTTTTAGACGTTCGGTCTGTGTTTACTTGCTTTCTTCTCTACTCATTCTATTCACTGTTTCACTGCTCATTCTATTATTTCGACTTATCTATTCCTATGGTCCCCCTAATAATTTAAAGGTGAAGAATTTTTGACCACAGCACTATAACTTGCCTATGAGTGAAAGAAACCGTATGTATGATGAAGATGTTAAGTGCGATTTTTACCATTTCCCTCCGAATGTAAGTCTTTATGGCCTAAATCCAAAAAATTACTTGAATTATATATTATAAAATTTTACTGTACGACTTGTTTAGCCAACTCTTTATTTTTAATATACACATCTCTCGCGAGAATTCCACCCTTATTCAGCAATCATGCAGGCTAAGCCTATTAGTGCGAATATCGTTACTTAGATGGAAATTCAAATCACAATAATTGTAATATCAAGGAGTCAAATGGACGTCAGCGTTTCTTTTTTTAACGGCTTTCATTATATCTGGTTACGAGTTAATTGCTTCGTCGCCTTTTGCGAAGCTTCTTTTATTGATTTGATGGGCTACAACAATAAATATACAAAAAAAAAAGAAGAAAAACGATTGGAATTATACCGCCAGCGTAGCATTAATGTAATTAATGCTATCCAATTTTTGTTTTTGTAAGCGACGTTCTTTCTTACCCATGAAAGTAGAAGAAGAAATCCCCGGAAAAGGTCTTGGGTTTATTGGATTTATTGGACGAATACACATTTTCTTTTCGTGTCTGAAATTTCGGGTTTAGTTAATAGAATCTGTCACTCAATTCATGATGCTTTCATTCAGCTTTCAAAGCTAGTTTTGAGGAAAATTTTCTAGCTCTTAAAAGCTAACTAGTTGAGTAGCTGGCATTAATAGTTCGAAATAGCAAAAAAGTTTTTGTTTGAATTAGGATTTCATTCGTCTCTGCTTGAAGACAACATTCTATTTATTTATTGGCACTTTTGTAATGTCGAAGCAAGCAAGGCTTATTATAATAGATTACAATCTCTGCCATAGTTAACGAAAAGTTCAACGTGTTAGCGAATAGTTAAAAGTTAAGCAGAGTTACTGTCATCGTGCTTTAATTGGCTTGAGGTTTAATTATACAGAACGTATTAAGCTTAGGATGCCAATGATAAAATGATGAAACGTTTGTATTATTTATTATTA
Source organism: Glossina austeni (assembly GCA_000688735.1). Lineage (NCBI taxonomy): Eukaryota > Metazoa > Arthropoda > Insecta > Diptera > Glossinidae > Glossina > Glossina austeni. Next base: position 719,341 of record KK502433.1, on the reverse strand, counting down.
TTATTGTTGTTGTTATTATTTTTATTATTATAAAGATCTGGAAATTAAATCTAAAGGTCTTAGTATGTAAATGAAACTCTAGAAGGATGTTTGACGACGACAAACGACAGAATAAAGCTAGTTTACCGCTTATCAGCGTGCTGGATATAGAGACAAAACCAACCGTTGATGCTAAAGAAATATATAAAAAATTTTTAAAGCTGCTGATGGTAAAAAATAAATATCATAAAAAGATATGTCGGATAGAATTCCCCTTAAGAGTTAGTTAGAGAGACAAACACAGTTACGTTAAACAATAACAAGTCGGAGGAAGAATTGAAGGCCTGGGTTGTGGAAATAAAAAAAGAAAAAAGGAGACATAAACCCACATATCAGACGTCTCTGCCAAGACAGTGAAAAATGTAAAGAAACCTGCGGAGGACTATGTAAGTAACAATTTTCTTTCTTTTCTTCTCTTTCTACCAAGGGTCGCATAAAACATAAATACATTAAAAGTTTTTTAGACTATGAAAATGTATTGCTATGGATGACTTTGGAACTTTGCAATAAAAGAAATGGAAAAATAGTGCTGAAAAAGGAAAACAACGACATCTAAATATTAAAAAAGACAAGAATGAAAATAACAAAGTGTGCGTATAAGCGGGTGTCAGTAGATGAGGACAAGAAAAATAACTATAAAAACAAGAACGATATCTTACTGGTATAAGCCGATATCTTTACACCCCCCACTATCTTAGGTTAAAAGAACGAAAATCTTAAATTTTTGACAACTTGTATATTTTCTATTTCTTTTCTCACACCTAAGCCCTATGAGCAAGCCACATATGATTCCAAGTTAAGTTCAAGTTCGTATTTTGCATAAAAAAGGCAACAGAATTAATTTGGTGATTCTATTAAAGTTGCATTTGTGAATCGTTATCATTGGATGATATAATTGGCGTTTATGTAATTTAAACATCGTATATGAAATTCCCAGCAAACATTAGTATGATTAGTTATTGCTTGTGGGAGGACCTATAGACCTTCTAGCACTTCCATCTGGACAAAAGCAGCACAACGCAAACAGTTTCTTTTGCCACTTGCGCTGCTAAGTCCCAATTTGGTTGTCTTTCACAATTAACTTGAAAGGGAAGAAGCTTCTCGATGTTTTCTCGAAGAAGCTTCCAGATCGTTGTCGGGGTTTTCTTAGAAAAAAGGGACTGATATAGTCTTTAAATTGACCAAAATAACGGTCTCCCGATCTGTATTACTAAGCGTTACAAACTCTTGACAAATCCAATAAATCCTCTGTTTTCGATATGAAATATTTAAGAGCCATCTAGCTAGTATTTCATACGTGCTTTGCCCGTAAGCAGAAAAAAAATCGTAGACAGCCTTTGATACTTATAAACAGAAAAATAAAATACTAAGAATGTTTTTAGGTAAAAAACGGCTCGCATGGCATACCATAGCATGGCATTGCAAAACAAAATAGTTAGCATGACATTAACAAAAACCAAAGTATAGAACGGAAGTACTCCATTTTATGCTTGCATACATGCACACAGACTTCTTCGAGTTACACAAAAACAGCTACATCTAGTTTTGTATGTAAATTGTGTAAAAAGAAGCAGTAGCACTAGTGGATTTTAAGGCGTCAGTTTAATACAAGTTACTGTTACTCTTCCAGAGACTACTACGTAGGCGGCTATAGAGTATTTGTTTTTCCTACTCACTCCTTTTTTTTTTTTTGATTTTTTCTTATCATGCCCCCTACTTTTGTATGTTCTACCCAATTACTGCACTTTGTTTTTACTCACTTAAGCAATTTTCTTTCGTTTCTTCCGACGTAGTTTGCAATTTGTTTTTATGTTGTTTACCGGCAGCTAAAACAGTAAGCACAGATTATATGTTGTTTTCTCTAAAGAAAACATAGGATGTTAAATGAAAAACTTTCTCTGTGTATAAGGTAATTAATTTATAAGTAGTTAAAGTGACATGCACTCATTTAGACGGTCTCAAAATTCCTTTTCGTTCTTTCGTATTTTTATTTATTTTTATTCTAATTTTTTTTTTTTTTGTAAAGGCACTTACAGCCGAAGTGTTTATTTGTTAAATGACTATAATAACCGCGTTGAGGTTAGGGAAGGGTGGCAACTAAATACAATTTGTGGTTTAGATCCAAAGACAAATAAGTGTTCTAAGGTTTTTCTGTTTATTTTAGTTCTTAAACAAGAAACGAATGACGACGGCACTCACAAACACAAGGAAGTCTTTATACCGTACAAACGATTACTTAATCATTAAACATCATTCGTATTGAGAATATATTTAAATTTTATACAATAACACACTTCATGGAATTGTCTGCAGGAAGTTGAAGAATTTACTAAGTTTTTGAATTAAGGCATACGTTTTAGGTTTGTGGTCTTTGGACCAGATAACATAAAACCTGAAAACTTAGCGAGTGTATCTGTAGCTGTCCTGCAAAAGTCCCAAGAATCTTTTTCAAATATTTCGAAAGAATGTTTGCCTGATTTTTCCATTTTCAATACTTCTTATCTTATCTTATATCTGCGGTATGAAAAAACACATTTCTTCGCAAGTGCCATATGAGTAAACAATAAAAAAATGTCTTTCATTTTCTTTATTTCTCTACTGTTAGTTGTTATATACAACTGTGTCTAATTGGATAGTTGAATAGTTGCACTGCAAAGTGTCTCATATCAGAGCGTAGAGTTAACACGTGCTTAATCCAACCTAACGCCGTTAACACTATAAAACAAAAAAGGGAAAATTGAAAATATTTTTTATATTATCATTTATTAGACAATATGTATATATATTAACACATATGTGATTCGGACACGACTTTTTAAAGACCCATTACGGTGCAATATATTCGTCTAGCGTCCATTGAATATTCGCCCGTTGCATATGGTTGCGATAATGATTCTCTGTACCATGTTCGCTCCCTACCAAGAATACGTATCTGTCCTTTACGTAAATATTGCGTCGAACATTCACCTGTACGTTCCTCGTCTTCAACTTTTCCCACTTCAGCGCAGCCATTAAAATATAATGATGTTTTGGTATGATAGCTAAATAGATTAATTTACAATCAAAATTATAAGTTAAAAATGAGGCGGGGGTTGGCTACAACACTTTGAGTCTGCTACAAATTATATACTATTGTTAATTGTAGAAATGGTTTCGTAGCGGTGTACAAGTATAGGAGATTTATAATATGATATAAAACTCTTAACTGTTGCAGATTTACATATTTTTTGATACTTAGTAAATTTTGATGGAATATATTGTTACAAATTTCCGCTTTTCTTTGATACGGTCCGTGTTGTGCATTGGCGAGTCAGTATCTAGTATATGGTACCGGTTGGCCACATTTACACCAAATTACACACCGCTGAAATGGCTTGGAGACGATCAGGTGGCCAGTAATAGGCTGCAATAACCCATTCCTGAACGCCTCACCTGAAAATGTGCCATAATCGCTCTGATCGTCTGAAGACAAATTGATTGTGTTAGTTAATCCGGAAATTTCTTGCGGTGTTTCCTGACACCAGGTTAAACTAACTTTTCTCAGGTAGCTAGACAATAATTAGAGTTAAAGATATATATATATAAATATATATAGCTATGTAGACCAGGCTTATGTTTATTTGGTAAGAAACTTTCAAAGTGATCAGTTTTATGGCATAGCAGTGAGATAAGACCTATTTTACTTTGTTACTTCAAAAAAGGTAAAAGGGCTGCTTAGAGAAATACGTGCTGTGTATGGAATATATGCGCTATGCTCTTAAAGCGAAACCACGACTAAAGCAGAATATGAAAGAACCCAAATTGTAAAGAATGTAAAATGATTTCATAAAGTCCCTAAACATGGGGCTTACATTGTCTACGTAAAATTATAGAGGAAGTGAGAAGCTTAATGGAGGAAACGACGTCAACAAATTAAATTAATTAAGTGTTTTATTTTTTTTTTTTGTGTGAAAGAAAAGATAATAGAATCGTAATATTTGAAGAAGTTAGTAAGCGCACATTTAAGTATTAAAAAGATAAAAAAATTGACAAATATTAAAAGATGTTGCCATTCTCGCGAGAGCGTACAGTCAGAGAGGGAACAGTCAATAACTCCCATATTGAAATACTTCGAAAACATCACCAAAGGATTACATCTTGTTATATGACCTGGATTTAATAGATCTTGATTTGTCGTAAGCTGAAAATCGAATTCAACGCCTTTCTGCAAAATGTTTGGCAGGCAGCAGCCACAGCTCACTTCAACCTACTAGTTAACATGCTGTATACGACGAGCGTGTGCTATCGTATATTTAAGTCTGCGATCCAGGATTACGCCCACGGACGTAGCGTCTATCTAATCAATCTATTTCTCACTTAATCTAATACACAAGTTGGTGGTACCAGCCCGGGGAGAGCTGAAAAGTACGTTTTATAGCTTGTGGTAAGCCTCTAATTGTGTTGATACAAAGCATATTCTCCAACATCCAAGAGTTAACACGTGCTAAAGATTTGTTAATCTCGCTTTCGAACGTGTGGATATCACTCTGATTGCAGCTATAAAATCGGTATCAGCAACTAAACAACTGAGGTACTATACTGAAAAAGATTGCTTGAGACTACACATGTATGGCTATAAAAGCCTTCATGTGCAAGCAGTCATTTTATCATCTCATTTATTGCTACGTTTTGTATGTGGGACTCTGTCAACCTCTTTTGGTCGATCAAAAGAGACAAGAAGACAAATAGCATCATGTAGACCATTACTATTATTCAAATGCAACCCAATTTGTTCCTTCAGGATTTGTTATTTTAGAAACACAGGAGGGAATGGGTGGAAAATTTTTATATCCTTAAGGCGAATTATAGTTTCGACACTCAGGAAGTACAGATTTCATGGGTATGGTGTTAGTAAAGCATACTAAATGGTTTGATGTGTAAGGAAAGATCATACCCACAAAATTGGTGAATATTCCGTTAACATCAACAGAAGTAGACGCAACTCTGCGAAAAGCACTATAAAGTGTACCCTCATCTACATTTTCGATATTAACAAAATTACCTCTCTCGTTGAAGTTATGAAATACTGGTGGTAGCTCGGCACAGTTTGATTGGTTTGCAATGAAGAAACCATCAACAGCTATTAATTACTATTAATGTCTCCTGTTATAAAATTATCATATAGGGTGAACAAGACAACGTGGATATTGTCAAAGAAGAGTATATCGCCTCTAGGCAAGTAGACTCAAATCCAGGAAGAGAGACTCACAAGCCGTCTCTTCCATTACTCGAAACACAGTTTTGTAATCGAATTTAGTGGGTATGTATTATTTATGGACACTCCCCTTCCGCTGGAAAAGCCCTCCGTTTCCGGTGACATGACGACAGGTGTACGACAGACGATAAAGAAAGATGATCCAGTGTATCTTTATATTTAATTTATCGGTACTATATTACACGTTGACTGTTGAACAACTACAAAAAATGCAAGAAAAAACAAGAACTTCATGACAAGGAGAAAATAAATAAATAAATGGCTAGAAGCTGTTATACCTGAAAATTTTCCCGCTTTTCGTCAACTTTCTACATAAGAAATTTAGTTCTAAGCAGATATGTGTCAGAATTTCATTCATGTACACTCGTGAACGTGTGTCACCACCATTCATATCCGATGAGACAATAAACCGTGAGGACAGATACTTCTGCCAAAATGCCTTCCTGGCAGCGACATACTTGACTTGAATTTGACCAGAATTTTGTTCGTCTTATCCAAGCAAGCACAAAGACTAATGATGCAGACGCGACAACGTGTTATGTCGTTATGCAATCATAACTTGAGTACGCATGATGGAATGCCATTAGCCCGAGGCACTGCTATGTTTAAGTGACCTTGTAATACGTCATTTTCTTTATATCACCTTTATTATCACCTTTCAAATCGATATCGAGTTTGAGTTAAATTACCAACTTTCACACGAGTAGGACGGAAAGCGGAGATATCACAATTAAAATACCAGCACCAGTTGTTTCTGAAAACATTGAAGGTGTTGGTAAAAAGTTTCGATGAATGCAGATCAGGCTTCAGCCAGATTTTAGTACAAGCGAAGCAGGAAAACTCCCTGCTCACTGTATTTAGGTAAGTACGCCGAACTTTTTGTTGAAAATCAGATGATCGAAGACAGCATACCAATCAAAATATTCGCGCAAATTGAAAATTATCTATTTATTTAGTCCTCAACACGCTGAAGAGAAGCGCTCAGAAACAGCGATTTTGTAAGAAATTAAATGTAAACAACTACAAAAAAATGTGAAAATTTGTTCGTGTTTGATAGCGTTGTAAGATTTCATTTTGTGTCGGCTATTATGAGCTTTAAATTAAAATACAACAATGGCTTATATCCGGATCGATATAGAATTCAAAATTTAAAAAAAACATTGAAAAATTGTTCAAATCGTATTTAATTCGCTTTAAACGTTCTTTTACTGTCATTGTTTATCAGTAATGAAACTTGTCCCCGTTGTTTATTATATTATTTTCAATTTATTCAACAGTTTTTGCAGGTGCCTATGCTTGGTCAAAGTCGCCAATGATTTGCAAAGCAATAAATTTTGAAGTCGCCCGCCACCGCGGAAATAAAACAGAAAATTTTCATTAAATTCAACCGACAAACTAATCTAACTTATACATGATTTTGGTGTTAACCTACCTTAAACAAGCACTAATTTTCATTATTATTAATATAAACAAAGATAAATAGTTTAATTTCTTTTTATTCCTCTTTTCTGCCCGGTCTTTTTAAGCAATCCAGCAAAATGAAAATTCCGCTTGAAACTATATAAACTACAAGGAATAAATTACCATTTGAAATTATATGCAGACACCCATATACATAAACTCGTGTAGCGCAGCATGTATAATATACAAGTATCACATATCGCACACACACAACCGCACATATTATACATGCTTGTATACACATTTAACACATAAAACAAACAAATTTAATTTGCACGTTTAATGTACAACATAAGAGCACATACGCCTTCATCCTCACCCAGAACAACAACAAAAACATCATTAAACACAAGACCGGGTGTAAAGCTGAATCAAATGATAAAATCCTGTTAAAAAAACAAAACAAAAAAAAAAAAAAAAACAGAAACCAAATAAATGAACCCAAAAAATAGCATTACATGACCACACAAAGTTAAGAATTTGCAAACAGCGACAAGGGAAGTCAGGCAAGACACAATTCGTAGAGAGAGAGTGAAAGAGAGAATTATGTTACAACGCTACGTAAATGTATCGCAAGGCATGTACGTATAGCGAACCATAGTTTATGTGTGTGTGTGTGTGTGTGTGTGTATGTGCAGTAAAACATACACAAACTGCCCAAAAGTATGCAACATAATAGTTAAAGTGATCGCATATATGGCAAAAATACCCATTCTTACACATGCTTACACACGACAAATTAAAAGTATGTTAAAAAGTGACCATAATAAAAAGCGTTCAAATTTATAATACTCCGAATCAACGAACCGAAGTACATACGCAAAGTGTGCTCAAAGAGAGCAAAAGATATAACGAGTCTTATAGACACGCGAGCAGACAGACGGGCAACGACGGGTAGACAGGCGAAGAGAATAAAATAACAACAGACAGACAAAAAGATAAAATATAGACAACAGTTAACATTTTTTCGTATGTGTATGTGCGTCCATTTATCTCCACGTATTTTTACTTATCCGTGCCTCTTGTCGCAGCAATGGAGAGAAAAAGCAAAGACATGCATATAATGCATAGATCAGTGAGACTTTTTATATAAAATAATGCATATTTTAATGCTGACAACGTAAAACTACTTTAAAACATCACAGTGTATGTGAGTTTGTTCATATCATATCATAGCTTTGTATTCATAAATACATTTGCATTTGTATGCGCCTGCATGTGAAAATACTTGTGGATGAGATTGCATTCGAGCTCAGCTGTATATTTAAACACTTTCCCGTAAATAGCTTTAAATGATAAAAAGTAACAAAAGCAACAGCGACTATGTTATAGAGAAATTATTATCCAAAAGCTTTGTTGTCCAATTCCGGGTGTAGTAATAATAATACCTTTTCATATGAAAGCTTATATAATTTTTAATTTGCGCATTTTATACATAAATTTTTTCAACTTTTTTCAACTTGGTAAAACAATCCTTTATAAGCATTACGGAAAAATGAAGGAGTATTAATTTTCTCATCCTAGGAGTAACTTTTTGGGAAGAAGTCCATAAAGCGTCCGCTGGTTTTTATTGAAATAAAATTGTGAATCACCACAGCTGCATACATTTGTTCGTCGTTTGCTTGCAGTTTCCAGTATACATGCCATAAAATGTTAAGTAGATAAGTGAAACCCAAAATGCCTTAAGTTTGTCCGAAAGTGCATCTAAAATAAATAGAAGATTTGGCCGATTTACCCGACTTTCAAAAATAAATTTGACTGTGATAAAAATATGTCGTTCTCCTGACTTCAGTAGAAAGACCGAGAAATCTACAATTCAAGCTAGATGCCCTGGCTCCTCGAATATGGACATGTTTCGTGGCATTTCCGAAATCTATTTCTGAGCTTTCGAAATATTTGATAAATCTCGTACGGTGCAAAAAGCGTAAACAAGTTCATATATACTCTATTTCCCAACAGCTTAAAATCTGTAAACAGATATAGACCTCACATGTATCAGCACTTCTTTATGCCCTTCAAATATACAATTTTATCATATTTTTTAGCATAATTTTAACACAAGTTTAGTCATGCATGTAACGCTCTAAGCATTGTTTTAGTCAAAGGGATTTATTATTTCTAAGATAAGTCAAGTGAAAAGAACATTTTTTTCTTTTACCATATATACACAGATAAATAGAGAGTAATTTCTTCGGTTTAAACCGAATTTAACCTGCGTCTTCTTTCCTCGTAAATTCAACATAATGAGGTAATGTATTAAATTAAATTATTTTGATGGCATTAAATGTGGTTGTGCGTATGGTAAGGGCTCCGTAGGACGTTGAATATACAGACTGAATGTACAAATAATACGGTTTTATGTGTATTCGTATTGTCGCCGAGAACGTATAATTTGACGATAAAATTTATTATTGTTGCCGTTAAATATTGAAAAATTTAATGAACAACTTTTCTCTTTTTCAAGAATTTAAATTAAGAATTTCTGTAGTTACATAAAAGGCATTCTAACTAGGAGGATTTTCACGGCGCAGTAATTTAAATTTATTATCAAAACAATACAACACATGTGAATCTGATAATATAAGCGTGCGAAGGAAGCATTGAATGGCTAGTCGTTCCTTTTAAAATGTTAAGATAAACCTTTCCAAACAAATTTAAGTAACTGCTTTGTTAAACTACACAAATATCCCAAAACTGTATAATCATTGAAAGCATTTATTTTGTAGGTGGCGATCCGTCTGTAATTATCGTTCTTGCGCTGCAAGTTTCCTCTTCGACGGTCAGTCTATTAATAGTGTATTGAACTGTTGATTGTATATGATAGAGCCCAGAAAAGTAACAGCATTTTTTCAGAGCATATTGTCACTTAAGAAACTTGCATTATCTGTGTAAGATGGGATAATATCGCCTATATATCTGCTTAAATTATCGAAATCGCAGAAATTGAGATAAAGGTCGATATCTGTTATATACTTGTTTCCTTCTTTGCCGTTTTCGAAAGCAATTTAAAGTTAGCTGAAAAGACTAATAACCTCCGAAGCCTTCGAAGCTGCAGCAAAAATTAATCTTGAATATTTGTTAAGCAATTCGCAAAATATATTGGAATCTATATTGGATTTTTGGATTGGATTTTTTATTCAATCGTAATTAGTGCGAATTAGTTGGATGTCGTAGCTTTTCGGTTTGATGACAATTAGAATAACTTTAGACATAACCTTAGTATTTGCATACCTTAGTTATTTTTATTTTATCACTGTATCTGAACTAATTCTTAAATGGCATTGCACCACGTAATCAATGATGAGTTTTTTAATACTAATGAAGAACCATTATCTTCCTAATTCATTAACCTAATCGTAATACGAAATGTTCGCATTAATGAGGATTTCAAATTAATTTTGGCAGAATTGGTAAGCGTCAGAAATTGCAAAGATTCTCAAGCAACAGTTAATTTTCTTTTCCTTTAGATGCTAAAAGGAAGTTCACTTGAATTATTACTAGATGTCTTCGTCATGTTTCATAAAAGTTTGCTGTGAGCTACAGGTTGTATATGAGCAAGTAAGAAAGCTTTGGCATGAGTCTCGAATCATCATTATTCTTCGCAAACAACCACACATACAATATTTTTTTCTTGACAATGGGTCAAATCGCAGCCGAACAAAATATTTTTTACACCAGATTTTTATACGACGTTAGTAGTTCGCGTATTAGGAAAATTTTCTTTTTAAAGAATGAGTTTAACATTTTAAATATGATGATATAAGCGTTGAGCTGAAATGATCAATATCTTCAACTCAATTTTTGTAGTTTTTGAATTTGAAGTGTAGGATAAACAGATACACGTACATTAATATCTGCTTTCATCGTATATTAACGTCTTCTAAATCCTCCGGCAGCCATTATTGTGCACACAGACTCAATAACAAACGTGAAGAGGCCTAGTAGTTGTATTCTCTTCAAATGTTTTCATACAAAAGATAGTAACAGAAGTTCTTGACCTATGTCTCCAGCATCAAAAAACACGCGAACCCGTCCTTATAACAGACCGATATAGATATGACCTTTTGAATGTTATTGGATACGTTAGATAACGTAGATAGACGGCAGCTGACCAAGAAATTCGAGTCTGCGATTAGTTACTATAGAGCCAAGTGGATAGTGTTCAGATTTTTCAAAAAGTGAGTCTTAATCAGTCGCAACATGGTAAAAACTAATCACATGAGAGTTGGTATGAAGGTCAATGAATTTCTCGCAAAGTTCAGCTATGTTTGGAAGAAGTCTATTCCATGTTCCGCTTTCAATAAGCGTGTTATTATTGCTAAGCTTTAAGTGTAAAAAAAATTTTAAAACTTTCGGGTACAATGTACGAAAGAAGTTTGAAGTAAGCAAAAGAAGTCTCACTTGTGACTTAAAACCAACCTAACATTTAGAAAGACTACGTAATGTGGTTTTCTTGATTAAAATGCTTCTTAAATAAAATCTTGTTAGCACAAAATATAATAAAAACCAATTATCTACAAAAATTCAAGAGAAAATTGTGAATGGAAATGCGATCGTAAAAAGTAGCATCACAAAAAAGAAACTCGCTTCTAGTACACTAAAACACTAGTTCTTTTCCGAAAACCTTCTGAAAAAAATCTTTTAAATTATTAAGGGATGACTTCCCAAACAGACAGATAAGTTTCTGTTTTGAATACAATATTTCCAGAATTTTTAATATCCACCTCCAAGGTGGGGTTATATGAATTTGATCATAACGTTTCCCGGATCCAAAATGAAGCTTCAGAGACTCTAGTAAGTATATATATTCTTGATCAGTGTCAAATTTTAAATCGATCTAGTCCTGTATACCCGTCTTTTATTCCTCCTTTGGTCGCAAAAATGAAGATATCAGCTTTAAATTCGGCATGAACATTGGAAGACCATGCACGCGGTGTGATATTCAAAATGGGCAAAATTGCTCAAAGCCCATATAAAGCGCAAACTGAATGAAACTCCTTTTTATTGAGCAAAAAATTTGTGGAATTTGGCACATTTGTCATAAATTACGACAGATAGAAGACTGAAAATTTCTATATTTACTTTATGAAGGGCCATACTACTCGAGTAAAAAACACACAAAAGAAACAAGTGACAAAATTTTCTTTTTTTTCATGTTTTTCTTGTGACTCATCATGTAAACATGACAGAAAGTTGAAAATTATTCTACACATTCTGCTCGGGAAGAAGGTACATTCTCTTTAATCAGAAAAAGTTTAATGCGGCCACGCAGTGTTATAAAATACCAGAATTTAGCTGTGATTTAATTTTTTCATGTTTTCTACTCATTATTCCCAAAATGCGGTGGAGAGAGCATTGCACATAATATAGATTTTTTATCCTAAGAATGGAGAAAGACGACCATGCCCAGCAGAAATAAACCTATATTACATTTGAGTAAATTCACCTAAAACTTATAGAATTTCTTAATACTTATCTGGTTATAGTTAACATCTCAATCGGATAATTAATCTGATAAAATAGGTTGCGGCAAATGAAAGGATGCTTTACTATGATGAAATGAATGGAGGTGGACATACAAAATTCTGCACTAACTGGATGTAATTTCCTCAGTTGTTAGTTTAGTTATAATTTATTTAATGCAAAGAAAATTATTTAAAACATCTAGAGATTATCATAGTAACAAAATTCAATCTATTTCAATTTAAAATTTACAAATTTACATTGATAAACTTTGGATAGAGACATCCTTACATTGGAAAGCAATGTCAAATTATTACACAAAAATTTTATATCTTGTATTGTCGTCGTAATGAAAAAGACTGTATGAGTAGATTTAATAAGATGATGATTTATCGATTTTAGATTAGATCCTTGCTCATTTTTATTTTTTTTTTACTCCTAAGCCTTGCTATGCAAATTCTTTTCTGTTCTATTCAACAAATTTGAATATCATTGACTGCAGCACATGCTTCTTCGGTTATGTTATAAATTTTAGGGTACGCGCCCTCTCTTTAACAAACGACGGCAAGTTTTTTATACGGTTGAGTGAATCGCTTTCTTTACTCATAAGCCGGTTTGGTTTTTATTCATGCTTGATTGGTTGACGAAAAACAAAGAAATGTACCTGTAGTCGTAGTGGTAGTTAGACTTTTCCTTAAATAGTCATTCAAGATGCAAAATTCGTTTAAATGCGAAATAAAATTTTTTCTCTTTTTTCGTTTGATTCCTAAAAAACTTCAAATTTCATGGGGTGTTTATTTATTGTTTTTTCTTTTTTTTTTTGGATATGAGAGTCATTCGTGGTTAGTGCATTGAATCAGTATAAAATGCCAAGGCTGCTGATACGCAATATTTACCGCCACTGCATTGCACACGATAATAACGAAAGCAATGATGATGATATGTGTGGCCTTATTGTCACTCTTGTTGTTTATGTTGTTGTAGTTTTTATTACATTGTAGTGCAAAAGAAGAAAATAAATTTAAAAAAAAATTGAAAGAAAACAAAAGGGAATAAAATCGGAGAGAATATAAGAGAAAAGGAAATGTAGTGAAAAAATACCTCTCGTTACATATGCTTCTGTAATTTTTTACTTTGTGCTCATATGTCCCTATTGCACACACATACTCTCTATTTGTATATGGAAGCAACCATAATATCACGTTTTATGAACATTTTTAATACTACACGTACACTCCATGATGGTAAACATGTCGACGCGTGTGCCGAGATCAATAACATATGGCACCAAAAGATGGCAAAAGTTTGATACCGTGCTAAACTAAACTAACAACTAAAAGAGATATAATCATACGTACATATATACAGCGGTAGGACATCGATAGATTGCGAAGCCTTGCGAAATGTTAAGTGTGGCGTTATATTCGGATTATATTAGCTATGATAAATATATGGTAGGATTTAATACGGTTTGCTATATTTTGAGAAAAATGTAAAAAAAGAGAAAACAAATGATGGAAAAACTGCAAGAAGCAGTTTAAGCCTGCGTGTAAAGTAAGCTTAATTATGATTGAACGAATTTAAACGATAATAATCTTAATTAATTTAATACAAAAATTATGATCCTAAGTTTCGTTTCTCGATACTTTAAATCAAAGAAAATCTCGCCTAAGAGTCGCAACATCCGAGTTAGTGTTTGCGCTTTCAACTCTCAAGAATGGTAGAGTTTACTTTGGTCGGTAAAGGCACAACACTTACCGAGTCGACATACACTTCACCCAATAAGTGCCGTCTCTTTCTGTTTTTTCAATTCTTTCTGACCACCAAGGCAGATATCCCTCAAACGATTGGTCATATTAAAAAAAAGTTCCTGATTGCTCGGGCAATGTTCCTTTTTGTTATTAAAATAAATAAAATAATCATTCAAAACATCTAAACTATACGTGTAGGATTTCCGACTGAGAAGATCATATACCTTGTTCAGATAACGGCTACAATTATAACACAATCTTAAATGGTTTGCATACAATACAATTCATTTTTAAATAAGAAAATCAAACTTCGATTAATTATATATTTTCCACTTTGGCGGGTAATTCTTGGAATTTTTATCCCTCTAACAATCTAATTTGTCTTCATTCACAGCGCCTTTTCCTTTTTTATAAATAAAACACTAGGCCAAGTATGTTTTCAGAACTACATCAATGATAAAAGTTTCACCAGCCAACGGTTTTGAAAACTGTGAAGCTAATAATAAGCAAATGAGGTCAGGATTTTCGCAATGATCAGATATAGCTTCCTAGTAAAGTTTCAATTATGTCGAGTAAATCGGTATTTATGCCTAGCCTTACGCGAACTCCACCCGTTTTCCTCCTTCACCGTTTTCTTGGGAACCACTCAAAATGCCTCTGTAATATGACTAATACCTTTTGCCAACTGCTAATCTTGTTCTTTGCGATATAGCCAAATAGCGCATTTTTGATCATTTTTGTAGGATGGAGGGAAAGGGAATGGAGGGAGATCGTCAAGCAAAAAATAAATAAAAGAATTTATTTTTGAAGAGATATTAAAAAATGTCACCACCGAAGCAATCCTTACGAGATGTGTTCAATTTAAGGGGCCAACTCGTGTAAATTAGAGCCTAAAAATTAAAAACGTATAATAAGCACGTCTAGAGCTAGAATAGTTCCATTTTCCACTACCAACCATTTGCATAAATTAACGTGTTCAAAATTCTGCCGTACTTGTCTTTAAAACATTAGATAAAAAGATACTCCAATGAAAAGAATGGAAAGAGTTGTGATTCAGTAATGCCGCCTACAGTTTTGAAAAATCGTGTTTCGGGAAAAACGAAATAAAATTTTCGCTTACATTTATACCGCTCGAAAATTTTGCCCCGCCCACGAAAATTGGTTGATATAATTCTTGTCTTTTTAATCCAATAAAAAAATTAATTTTTTGAAAAATTTGAAGCCATGCCAGTTACGTTTTGATGTAGTTTGTCGTTCAGTACGCTTGTATAGCAAATTTTTTTAAAATAATATCTTTACAGAGGACCTATTGTTAATCGTAAATTCTGATGTGTTTCATTCAGTGCATATTTCTTTCAATTCAATGTATAGCGCATTTTATGTGATTTTCAATCACTTGTTCTTCGTATTTCCAATTGCTCGCTATCTCGCGACTAGTCATGCGATATAGCAAGCGTGTAAATGAATGCATGACGCAGAAGCTGTTTGTGGCTTAACATTAAAACGGCTACCAGCAAATGTGGAAGACCGAAGGGAAAAATCGTAACGTTGACAGAAATACCCCAAAACACAGAAATTACACCGGATTAATTTGAAATAAATCATCCAGTATGTTAAAGGCATTTTTCTGAAGCGGTAAACGATCCTTTCGCAGAGTGGTGTTAAAGAAGACAATTGACTAATCTACGTTCCCGTTGAATAACACTCAGTAGTCCTCACACCAAATATATTACTGCGTGAGGAAATAGCTGAGCACGAATATGCGCAAAAACACGTCATTAGGACACAAAACAGACACAAAACCCAAAGGGAAAAGGAAGGAAGTTGCAATATAGATTAGATACTTATCAGTTGTTTAAAAACTCATCATCTCGTGATCAGAGTACAGCAGAATTCTTATTTCGCATATCGGAAATTCTGTTGAGCACATGCGTCCTTCTTCAGTTTGCCAGTGTACGGGGTGTTACGCAAACGCTAACACGCTTTAATTGATGGGCACTGATCGAGTTTGAAAGAGGACCGACACAGAAAAACTATATGTAGTTAAAAAAATAATAGCAGATATTAATATAAAATAATAGTAATATTGATTATGACATAATCATAATTGCGACTATTCTCGTTTTAGAGCAAAAATAGATGCCATCCTATGCAATAGACGTCAATAGACGAAACTCATGCACAACCTATTGGGCGCATTGAAAAGAAATCTGACACAAACGGTGTACATTTAAAGTGGAACCAGTAAGAAAATTAAATTCGGTCGGGATCGAATCTTTTATACCCGTCACTGTTATCCTAAAAAGACAAAAGAACTAAAACAACCAAATTTCCATGCTCTATAATAAGCAGTGGGCGCAGCTGCTTCTTTCGATTGTCAAAATAGAAGTTGTCGTCGTATAGGCATGTGAGCGTTGTAAGCGTGTCCTTTGAAAAGTTTGGGTTCATTCCAAAATCTTTTGCAAATTTGTAGGCGATGAATTCATTTTCGCTAACACGAGAATGTTTACCACAAATACCACAAAATTGCGCAAACAGACAGATGAACAGACGAATAGGCGGATATGTTTAGGTGCATTCCAAATTTGAAAGTGGCCAAGAATCTATATGCTTTATAAGATTTTTGAAGCTTGTTTTTGCGCTTTATATGGGTAGTGAAAAAACAATTAAATTTTGATACACTATAATATTGGGTAGGCGTGGTCAATTTTTTCCATTTTTGTTGTTCCAACTGCTACAGCATCGCCTATAGAATATGCGATCAAATTTTTGTACATTTATTTGCTATAGTTTACGAGTAACGAGCAACAATCCAGTTTTTCATTCCTTTTGAGAAACAGAGGTGTTCTTAGTTTACGTGGTGCTGTGGGCGTGTCCTTCGACCGATTTGGCCCGTTTTCACTACCAACCTGCGTGCAGGAACTTCCAATGTTTCTCCCAAATTTGAAGTCGATAGCTTTGTATTTGCGGTCAGGGGACTGTTTACAACAGACATTAGACAGACAGACATACTTAAATCGATTTAGAATTTGATGCTGATCAAGAATATATATATGCTTTATGGGGTCTCTGATGCTTCCTTCTGGGCGTTGCAAACGTTTTGGCAAAGTGAATATACCCTTCATCCTTCAGCGATGGGCTTAATGAACCAACTCGTAGATGACTTTGAAGCGGCGGTTTTTAAACATTTGCCTCAAGATGGATATCATTTTCTTATTTCTGTTGAACTATTGGCCAAAGTCTAAACATTTGGATGGAGAAACTCTAAAACATTTACTTTAGAGAATATGACTTGGAGTCGATCAAGTTATATTTCTACTTTCGTTGATTGTTAAAATGTCGCAACGCCCAAAATGGGAAAGTAACCTATGCTCTCATGTACATTTTATACATTAAGAGTTGGCAATATTCGCCCATAAGTAGGGTCGCAACAGGCAATGAGTTATTAGAGAGGCAAACAAAATTCTCTCTAAACTAAACAAAGTCCTCGTGCACATCCTGAGCGCCAGCTGTATCGAATCGCTTTTATGTTCCTGTTTTTCAAATCATCGAAACCAATGTCGTTTAACTCTAACTTTTCAACAAACCAATTTTTCAATAAAAACGTTGCATGTTTTTTGTTCGGATTTTTTGTTTCTTTGTACACAAGTTTTTATTTTGTCTCTTTCCGCATCCTAAACGTTTTTATGGTACTTAATAACCGTAATTAGTAAGCGGACAAGATTGTCAAAACGATAAGTTTTTTTATCCTATATGCGTTATTATTGTTTTCATGCTGCGTTATTATGACTTCAATAACATTTTTCTCAAGTTTTCAAAATACAAGAAAACAAAAACGAAATAAAGGAGAACATAAGAAAAAACGAAACAAACTAAAAATCAGCAAAACTGCCAAAGTTTTGTGAAAACTAATAAACGTTTTATGCCAATACCATCGTGCCACCGAAATCAGCCAACCAAACGAATACCGTAATGTTTACCCTTAATGGATATTCACATAAACTCTTAGTGAAACTTATTATAAAGAAAACCAACAAAGTTTTTTCTCTGGCAGTTCTTAAATTTTTCTTTTTTGCTCATTGTGGTCGATGTGCTGCTGTCAGCTAAGGCTTTTGCCAATAACACACTGTATATTCATGCACAGGCTTATACAAATACTTTTCTTCTATTAATTTTCTTGATATCTCCATCTCTTCCTCTTCCTCCTGCTCTTCTCCACTCTATCCACTATCAATGGTCCTTGATTGCAAGAGAACGGTGTGTGTCTTGAATATGTAACAACATAATATGGTCGCTGATATAAGTTTTATTTTGGTCAAGAGGTTTGTTCTGCTCATAGCTAGCTCTGCTTGTCAAGGCTTCAGTTCGTATCTATACAAGGGTGCGTGTAGAATATTTTAGTTTGTAAAATATCTAAAAGATATTGTCAACTGTCATTAGTCTGCCAATGTAGATGTGTATGTGTGTTGGTGTTGTTAAGCATTGGACATTTGGTGTTAGTTTGACTTATTACGGAAACTTTTTCGTTTCTGCGGACATGTTTCATTGATATTCCGCAGATGTCGACAAATGATTTAAGCTGGCTGTAAACCGTAGGCTTATGTTCCCATTCTTTACAAGCGATTTTGTTTTTCTCTTTCATATTTCCTTCTTTTTTCTTGCTTGCCCTACACACCAGTTGACTTTTGATGGTGTTAAACAAAAATCGGAAAAAGAAGGAAAAAAGTTTTCTATTTCGCTTTTTTTGTTGCTAGTTTAAGGGAAAAAGTTTGACACACAATTTAATTAAAGAAAATCACTCGTTTAACGTTCAAAAGAAATCGTGTGTACCACCAAAAAAAAAAAAAAAATTTATATTTTCAACGTCTCCAAACCTCGCCTCTGTACTAATAATTGAGCCAAATAAAAAAGTTAGCGTTATTTAATCAACACAAAAACGTTATTCAATGACTGCTTGGCTGTGCTTCACTGGATGTGTATAAATATGCATTTAATTAACTGAAATAGTAAGCGTAGCACATATTAATCGAAGAAAAGATGTTTATACCTCATGTTTCAGACATAAATTGATTGGAAATATTTTACATATATAACAAGCGATAGTTACAATGAAAGTAAATATGAAATTTATATTTGCTTTAGAACGAATCTTGGACATCCGCTATCAGTCACCAGTTGCACGTTTAATTTCATTTCGAGTTTCTTTAATAGCAGTTAAAAAAGAAAGCTTCCAATGCTTAATTAATCATTGATGCTACAAAAAATTAATCGTTTCATAATCAGAAAGAAGAACAAGAATTTGACTTCAGTGGACATTGTAATTAAGAAGAGAGTGGGGAAAGAGAAGAGAAAAATTGGACTATATATTATACATATATTAGTGGCGATTTATACTGTAAAACTGCACGTTTTTACTAATGCATGGGAAAAAGTTGAACCTTCCAAAACTTTTATAACTGATTTCTCCGATATATTCCGCTATTATTTCACACATGAGCGATTTCACGATGTACCAATTTCTTATATAACGTCGAGAGTATTTATGAATGGCTTGTGATAAAAACTTTCTAGCTATTCAAGAGAGCGTGAATTACTATATCGTATTGACTAATACTGTGAGTTGTCGGCAGCAAAGTACCATTGGAATTTGCGCACCACATAAATAGCACTTCCTGTGTTGTCGAACACAGTGGAGTTAAGCTTTCGAGGCAGGAAACCATCACGGACATTAATTTGTCGCATACTATGCATGCTTAATATTTATAAATATTGTTTCATGAGTAAATAAGTATAAGCGCGTGTTTCTTCGACTTTCGTGGACTCAAATTTGTAGCCTTTGCGCCAGAAAATGTAGAATGCATCAAAGGAAACGCAACACAATATCCTGGTTGTTTAGGCAGGTGGCAAAAAAGTTCTATTTTCAGCAAGCGCTGCTTTTCCTATTTAATTTAAAAAGAGGAAAGTGCTATTAGCAAATCTGTGAAGGGAAAAAGCATGACGAGGATCAAGCGACTGGTTGTAATCGACAGAATACGCCGTAATAGTCGGTATTTCAAGGTGAATTATTACTATATTCAAACTTACGAAACCATAGATATATGATATGCAGCTTTTTTCAGGTGGAATGTCAAAACTAATACACCGTCATCAGTCAGTTTTAAATTGAAAGGAGAAAATTTGTTAACATTAAACAACAACGATACTTTGAATATTCAAAATTCGTTAATTAAAATTATTGGAATGTATTCTGCATGATATCATTTCCATGAAAAGAGCAATTAAAAGTTTTCATGTTTTTATAAGACCTATCGAATTTTAAAATCTTATCAAGAAATTGAGCTCAACTTAAAAGTGAGTGGAGGGCTGATGAATAACTACTTTTTTGGCCATGAATTTAATTGTCGGCTTACAGAAATTCAATCCGAATATGTCTTTTTTTCATGCGTTAATGAAAATGCTTATATTTACTTTTATTTATTGAGCGTTTGGAGTTATATTTCTAATTGTAAAGAAAAAAGGGTTAAGCATTTACAAAAGACCCAGAAATAGTCCTCAAATTTGTAAGGACAAGTTTCTAAATTCTTCGTGAAAACATTGTAAATCTAAACTTCTTCGATCACCACATTTGTTAAAAAATGTTCACAAAATATTTCTTTTAATAGTTGCAAAGTGCTACGAGATAATGTCATGCGAGTTTCTATAACGATTTTATAGTTCAGCGATATTGGCGGGAGGAAATGTGGGATAGTTGCTTACATATCTTTCATTGCTTTCCGAAGACAACACAGTGCTATTTACGGTGATGAACGTCGAAATTATTAAAGTACTTCAATGAGCGCAATCCTTGTAAACAAAGGCTGTTCTAATGAATGCATTGTTGGATTGTGTAGAAAGGCTTAGCTGCAAGTTCAGTTTACAAAATTGCGTGTTTAACTTATTATGTGGCGTGCAGATACCGGTATCTGAATGTCGTAAAGAAATATATAAATGGAAGATTATTCAAAAATTTCCCCTAGCCAGTCTTCCTACGTCAAATAAATTATTCTGGCAGTTATTTTGGCTTTTACCTGACATTGGGTTAGTTTTCTGCCTACTGTAAGCACAAGTGGAACAAATTAATTTTTAAATCTTTTCAATCAAAATTCATTTACGTAAAGATGACTTTCAATATAAGAAATTCTAGAGATTGATCGAGGCAACGAAACAAACCGAACTGTGCGTCTTTAACACAAAGTTGTCACATATAGAATAATTCCCATCCCCGAAAAATGGATACAGTATATAGATCGAAGATAAACGTAATATTGTGAGTATATAGTTACTCAACGTTTCACCAAAAAATCTGATTGATGTCGCGAAAATGATAAAAGTTCTTATCCTATACAGAGAAGGACGAACATGTTTTAATGGTGCCGAAAGAGAAATATCAACAATGCATGACATGTTTGACATGGGAATAGCAAATCGCATCTGCTTTGCAGAACCTGTATTCAAGATAGAGAGAAAAGCATCTGGGTCTTGAGGTTTTCAAAGCAAGTTAAGAAATAATAATAACGCCTTTCCCAGCGTACTCACCAGACACAACGCCTGTCCAGACCGATGCAGGATGGCTTGGCTGGCAAAATGTTGTGGAAATTGCTGGAAAATATTTTGATTAACATACATTATATAAATTTTTCAATAAATGCTTTTTTCAATGCTTTTTTTGTGAAGAAACTCTCAAAAGCACCTAATACTTGACCTAAGTCGGGAGTGTGTTTTTCGCTAAAGTTGACCATCGGCCTAATGTGCTCTGTGCAGTCCTCATGAATAAGTGTTTTTACGGAAAAGGGATCTGCCCAGCAATGAAGTTTTTTAGTCGGAGTACTCGGCTATGCTAGCGTTCTCATCTGCCTCGTCCTTATTCGAACAACACTAACGTGATTGCTTGATCTTTCATCTGCATGTTCAGTGCTTGCGAGAAGACTTCCCAGTGTTCTTAATTTTAAATCATAGTTAAGTAATACCTCCGCTTAGCAGATGAAGAAGAAGGAAAACCATTTAAACAAATCTCGAATAGGGATTTGAAACTACGAAATATGCTTAGTCATCATAAACTTTCTTAAGTTAAAGCTTCGATCTGCGGCGTGTGAATCTTGCCCGCGGAAAGCAAGTAGCAAGTGGTTTAACTAATAAGGAAAACGTTTTATAATCGCCTTCCTTATGTCACGATCTGTCTATGTGTGCTGCATAAATGTGCTTAGTTTGACACCATTCTGCCACAATGTTAAATAATTGTCTATAAATTGTCAATCGGATTAAGCTGGGCCTCTAGGCCGACAGGCTGTAGTATATATCATAGATTTTTGCAACGTAGACGTTTTTACGTGTGCTTTGCATTATCTTAAGTAACTCTTATTTTTATGGTGGTGTTAATGTTGATAAATAATGAATCTTGAAAAATTAGGAAAAAAAAAACATTTGCCTGCGCTCTAAACCGTCCTGAGAAGAAATTTGATGCATTTAAAAAAAATCATTTTCATATTTTCTGCACAGTTCCTCCAAATATTGACGATGCTTTAACGTCGAGTGATGTTATTATACGTGAAGGAGATAATGTCACTTTAAGATGTAAAGCAAAAGGAAGCCCGGAACCTTCTATCAAATGGAAACGTGATGATGGCTTAAAAATTGTTATTAGTAAAACAATGGAAGGTGAGGAGACAAACTTTTCGAATGAAATGATTAAAAAATAAAAGGAATAAATAAATATATTTAACTTCCTTCTCACACACAGTAACAGAAGTTGAGGGTGACACCCTAGAGTTGGAACGTATTTCGCGCTTACATATGGGCGCCTATCTTTGTATAGCAACAAATGGTGTGCCGCCTAGCGTATCGAAAAGAATTAAAGTCAGCGTGGACTGTAAGCATTTCAAGAGGTGAAAGATATATTGGATTTAGTAAAACATAAATTTCTTAAATTAGTTTCGCCTATGGTTTGGATACCGCATCAATTGGTGGGTGTACCTATGTTTTTCAATGTCACCTTAGAATGTTTTATAGAAGCTAATCCAACATCGTTGAACTATTGGACTAGAGAGAACGATCATATGATAACAGATTCGTACAAATACAAGTAAGTAGAATTAAAAAAATAAAATCTTATCTTAGTTTTTATATATTAAAAGGCGAACGTAAAGATTTTTGTAATTAGTTTATAAAGTGCTTTTGCAGAGGAAACGTTAAGGAAAAAATATTGTGCGAAAAAAATCATGTATATTAAAAAAGTACAGTTAATGTTGCTAGTTGCTGCTTGGCCTTATTTGATAACAGGTCAAACTCATGGACAAGATGTTAATAAACAACAGATTGAGAATATTTTGCACGATGTGAATGCGAATATCCAGCCATGTCAAAGCTTCTTTGATTACTCTTGTTCGAATTGGAAGCAAAGGCATCAAAGCGATTATTATAAAGATATCACCGGCTTAGTCGAATTAAAAATGAATAAAGTGTTGGTAGAATATATGGAAACCCAACCAGCTCAAGCCGCGCTTAAGCGTTATTATGAGTCTTGCAAGAAAGCGGAAACTATCCAAATGCAAAAGTACCTACAGCTAGTAAAACCGGGGAAAGACCTCGAGTGGCCTATTCTAGAAGAATTAAGGAATCCTAATTTAAAATGGCCCAAGAAGAATTTTCAGTTATTAGAAACTTTAGCCATTTTACAAAATTATGGCTTAAATAATGTTTTAATGAACGTAGAAATCAGAGTGGAAGAGAATAAAAAAGCATTTATAACTTTGCAAGCTCCTGAAAAAGTGGAAGCCATCGATAAAAATTCTCATCTAAAATCGTTGGCTATATTGAAATTATTAGGCGTAAATACGGCACGAATTTCATCATATATGCAACAAGTTACATCTATTGAGAAAAGTCTTGAAGGATTTGTGACTAACGTCGCCAATTCCAACGATGCTGTGATACCTTTAACGTTAGACGATTTAAAACAGTCTTATCCTTTACTGAATTGGGATATGCTTTTGAAAACTCGACTTGAAGAAAAGCCAGAAAATCTCGAATTAAAAATTTTTGTAAAAAATTGGGAATACTTTCAAAAACTCCCAGACCATTTAAGAAATCAAGATAAAGAATTATTGTGCAACTACTTGATGATAAAATTTTTGAAATTTGTCTTACAAGACATGCGGAAAGGCCATGAAAAATTGGATTGCGTCCAAGATCTAAGAAAGAAATTTTCAATAGCAATGAATCACGTCTATCAACAAACATTACTACCCCAGCCGTTGGCAGAAAATTACAAAAGGGATATTTTAGAAATATTTACGAAAATTCAGAAAACTTTTCTAAAATATCTGAATGAAAACAGATTGAACCTATTGACTGCCCAAGTGGAATTTTTAATATCAAAGTTAATGAATACAACTTTGGTTCTACCTTCCATAGCTAGCACAGATGTCATGGATAATTATTATAAATCTCTACCTCAATTCGACGCAAATAATTATGCCTTTAATCATCTGGCATATCTCAAACAACATTTTTCACAGCCAAATATTATACAAGCACTCGTCTTTAACCAACAGGATCCTATACTCTCCAGCAGTTCTATACCTTATTATCATCGTTCATTCAATCAAATTATTTTCCCTCATGGCTACTTACAGCTACCTATATATGATGTGAATCTTCATGCTTTGTACAAATACAGCATTTTAGGTTTTATCTTATCCCATGAGCTAATGCATGCTTTTGATTCTATCGGAGCTACCTACCATTCAAATGGTCTACAGCATTTAACAGGCTATTCTATATTGCAACACAAAGGTTACTCAACAACCTTGAACTGCATACACCAACAGCATGTAACTGCCAGCGTAAACGAACGTTTAGCAGATTTATTAGGCGCACGTATAGCATATGATGCTTACTTTTCCGAAAATTCTTTAGAGAAATTATTACCTGGCACTAATCTGCCTGAAAAACGCGTATTTTTCTTGAATCTATCACAATTCTTCTGCTCTAAAATGGATATCAACTATCCGGAGCACGATGACGACAAAATGCGTCTACATGACATTCTTAAAAATTTTGAAGAATTTGCTGAAACCTTCCAATGTAGTCATAATGATAAAATGCATCCCAAAGAAAAATGTCGCATGTGGTGATAAGTATATGGGAATAAAGGCAAAAAAAAAAAAATTAAAATTATGCATTTGTTTTTTATTTTTTGCGGTGCACAATTAAGACAAGTAAATTAAGTGTTCCCTCTTGCAAATATCAAGCTTTTCATTTTAATCTATTTGGGGTTTCTATTGTTTTATTTAGACAGCGAAATACACTTAGGTTCAATCCAAAACAAGGTTTAAATTACTCTTGTGCCATAGAAAAGTTAGGTCCTTTATTAACATCCCACGAACCAAGATAAACTATAAAAGAAAAAAAAAAACATCGTCGTTGACTTAAGTCTATGTAATTAATCCAAATTTCTAGAGCGATTCACAAATTGCGAACCTAGTCATTTTGCAAACTCAGACACTGATTAAATTTAGTAGCGTTGATGCCTTTATCCAAATGTCTGTTTGTCTTACTCTAGGTTCCGTCCAGAGTTGTAGGGAAATACTTCTTATTCTACGTCTTATTATTAATACGTCTTATTCAAATTATAGTGCATGGAACTTTATTTAGAAAGCGACAAAAACATTAGATTCTTTAATTGTTGGTAAGACTCGCCAAATGTTAGAAATATGCGTCGAGCATCTCAAGAAGTATATACATTGTGCAGCATATAGTCTTGAGAAATCAATCAAATATGTTATATTTACGACCACAAAACATCATATTTTTAGTGTTTTTTCTCGCCGGGTTGAGTTCGAAAACAATACAAATCTCTAAAAAAAAACAATTTAATAATTTCACGTCATTTTTTAAGTACTAATTTAAAAATATCGCAGCTTTCAGTTTAAGGCTTCAAGTTAATTCTTAAATTTTTTTTTAAAAGAACCCAATTTCCAAATTTAGTTTCGATATTTAGCTAAATACAAACATTAAAAATCATATCCTAACAAATTAAAATGCTACGGTGATTAAGTGACATATTGGAGCCCTCGCCGACTCACCTAATGCAGTTTTTTAGTAAACTTGGGGATAACATGTCAAAAATATACTTTTTGCTTTCTTTTCTACATTACGGGAGGTCGCAAAAATAAACTTATATAGACCAAAGCTGCTACAGTAAAATTATATATCAAAGTATTATCAAAGTATGATTCAACACTAATTTAAGAAAATTATATTTTTTCGAAGACTCTTTGGGGAGGGATTCAAAAAATATTCCCAGCTTATCCAAACTTTTCACAATTAGTCCGAGTATTGCAAACTTAATAAGCTCCTGCCAGAAATAGCGTATGTACACATATGTGATACATATGTGATATATGCATAGATAACACATCTTATTGCACTTATTATATATGTATATCGTATTTGAAGGTATAACACATTAAGGGGTGTATTTAATCAGAGCCATGTATTGGTGAAAGAGATAAAGTAACGCGAAGTCTCAATATACAAAATAGTCAAATTCAATGGTTTTGACCTTTCTCTACATAAAATAAGTTTTCCATTTAGTATTGTGGAATTATTCGGTGTATACAGATGTTAATTAGTGAACGCTCAAAATTACATTTTCGCCATCCATCGCCTTTCTCATTTAGTTTGAGGCAACCTCATCATTCATGTCAATGACAAAGAACAGCCTCGAGGACCAATAAAGTTCGAAGACAATCAAAACAAGCAAGACTTATAGGAGCTCAAACTCTCAAAGAACTTTCGGCTCAGCAGTTGAAGACTCAACTCTTTCTAGATGTTTACATGAAATGGGAAAGATTCAAAAAGAGGGAAAATGGCTACCATACGAATAGACTGAAAATGCCATTTCGAACCGTTTCAAAATCTCGGTTTCATTGCTGGCTAGGCAAAAAAAGAAGCGTTTTCTGTGGACTATTTTGACTGGTGATGAAAAGTGAATTCACTACGACAATCCCGAAAAGTCATGTGTTAGCCCAGAGTAGCCATCCATATCAATACCGAAGCGGAATATTCATGGCCATAAAGTTTTGCTCTGCACATGGTGGGATCAGCAAGGTGTAGCGTATTACGGGCTGGTGTAGTGTAATACGGGCTGCGAATCAAACTGTTACTGCGTACGTTTAAGAAAAGTTTAAGAAAATGATGAAAAATTTTATATATAAAAATTTTATTTATATATATATATATATATTGTACCAATATTTTTCAAAAAGTGCATTTGTGATATGTAAAACGGTCAATATACAGGCAAGCATAAAATATATGTTATTAATGTATCTATGCGTAATTTGTAATGTATTATTATTCTTAAGATCCTGTGTTTACGATTTACATATCATATGATTGGTTAACGTGCAATCGATTGGTTAATGCTATAATGCATTGGGCTCGAGTTAAATACGTCTACTTCCACAATTATGTTAATTATGAACTTTTCACATGAAACGGGTGACAAAAACCGTATCAAATGTTATTTTTTTATTCCTAGCTTCTGTCTGGATGCTAAAAATATTCCATTTCCTGTAAAGAATCCACAGATCATCTTTTCTTTAGAACATTTCATTGTAAATTTCCTGTTGCGACACGGCCGAGAACATAAACAAATGCAGATGAAATACTCGCGCGAACTAGTGGCTAACAACTATTAAGAAACATATAAGATCAATATACAATTATTAGAAATAAGTTGCTTGTTGCAAAAGTAGTGTAATTTGATTTAAACGTCGAAGACTTTTATAAAAGTTTCCTTCTTTGTTATAGTTAATGCCTTTGACGGGATGCCAATAAAATAAACAAAAGAGGTTTCATTTATGCTTCATTTATAATAAACTTAACATAATCGAATGATGTTGTAAACACACAGTCTACTAACTTTATTTATCCTCTGCTCATGCTACCACCATGAACGCAGAAAATGTTCGCTAATGGAATTTATGCCTCTTTCTTCTATGCTTACCTACTTACTTTCTAGTTTTTTTTTTTTATGTCATATTTACATTTCTCGTCCTTTCACTTCTCTCTACGTAAATTTTCAATTCATTATCATCTGCGTGCCATTACGTATACTAACGTATATTTATTTATGTTCTCGGTTTACCTCTTTCAATTTAAATAGCTTTATATCAAATAACAGAAAAATCCGGAAGCTTTATTAAATTCAACCTTCAAAACCGCCAGCATCAATAGACGTCGTTATTTGTCGTCGCCAAACACAAGCAACAATAATAAGAACGTCTGCCATTATGGGAATCATGTTTTAAATCGCATATGCTGTGATTTGTTGTATATATACATATATATAAATGTCTGATATTTAGTTTTCGCTTTTTTCGCATAGAATAGAAGAAACTGTGCAATACATTAAACAAAGTCAGCTTCATTCGTAGACAGAGATAGAGAATGAGAATGAATAGCTGATAAAAAAAATGATTTTGATTTAAAAATCATTTGAATAATAAAACGAAAAATCCATGTTCTTTATTCCGCTAAATGTTAATGAAAATATGAATTGAATAGAAAAGTAAGAAATCAACACAAATTGTAAACATTTGTGATTTCTTTTTTTGCAAAAAGAAACTGAACAAAATTAGATGATTGAAAAAAGAACAAGATCAAGAAAAAAGAGAATAACTTAGAAATAGATGATAGAGATGAAAATTTTTAAAAAAGAATTTTGTAAAAATTCACTCACCGCCAGAAAGAAAGAAGATTAGTTACGAGCAACATGTGGTTGAACGCGGACTAAATGCAACGCTAAAAGTTTCTTCAAAAATAAAACTGTAAATTTGGAACAGAAAAAACGTTTAATAGCATAAACCTTCGACGGATCAACCACAAACCATTAAAACTAACAACAAGCTTCAGTAAATTTGGGAAGAGCTAAAGAAAAGAAAAAATATGCTGAAGCTAAGCATAACGCTGGGTTTATTGGCGTCTATAGTCTGGCAGACTACGCCGACCAATTGTCGCCAAACACATAATCAAACATTAAACATCAATCAATTGGCTGCGCTTACCATCGAACGGTATATGGATGCCACAGCTAAGCCATGTGAGAATTTCTATCAATATGCCTGTGGTCGTTGGTATCAACAACACATAGATGAAATGGATTACGGTGACGTATTAGGTATGTTGGATTACGAGTTAAATAAAAAATTGGAAAATTTGTTAAGAAAAACTAGCGCAGGCAATGAGAGAAATCGTACAGAAGAAAACCTTACTACAACTGAATATTCCTATATGACTACCAGCATTCCAAGCTCAGATTGGAATGCTCATGACTCTTCACTTTTGGATAAAGTGCGTACATATTATAAGTCCTGCAAGAAAGTAAAACCCTACAATTTAAAAAAATATCTACAATTAATACAACCAGGTGCCTCGACACATTGGTATATATTAGCTAAACAAGGTGGCAAAAAATGGTACGCGGATCATTTCAGTTGGCTGGAAGTGATTGCCAAGTTGCGTTTATACGGTTTAAATGGTGTGTTGTTGAAAGAACAGGTTTTGCCCCGTTGGGATGAGTCTTCGAGTATGAGTATATATCTCGACAAACCCAATTTGGCAGAAACTTCCCCTATGGGTGAGGGTGTCATAATCGAATTACTTATGGATATTGGCCAAACAAAACGTGCGGCTAATGAAATCTCACGTGAAGTTACCAGATTTGAATTTCAACTACATAAGCTACAAGAAATCGAAGATGAGGAAGGCGCTAAAGAAATGCAATTGGGATATTTGCAAGAGTATATGCCGCAAATTGATTGGTTAGCTTATCTCAAGGAGTTGAAAGGTCCAGGGACAGATCTCTCGACTACTGTCATTATACAAAATATACCTTATATGCGTTCTATGATAAAACTGTTAAACACTGTGGAGCCTTCTACTCTTTGCAATTATGTAATGCTGCGTTTTCTACTTTACCTCAAAGAACAAGGTCCTGCTGAAATATCCCGCCAGGAGTGTATAGCCAGTCTGAGACGCGCTATGCCTTTGGGTATGAGTTATTTGATAGGTATTCAATTCTATAAGGAACCTATTAAAAACGACGCACAACTGCAGCGTATATTTCAACAGCTTAAAGCCGCTCTCTATTTTATAATTAAAACTAACCGTTTGGAATTACCTGAGCTCATAGTACATACACAATTGCAGAAGGTGGAGACTATGCTGTTGAGAGTAGGCTTCACTCCTCGCAACATTTCTCTAGAGTACCTTGATACTTACTATGAAAGGGTGGCGTTAGATCCTAACAACTTTTACGCTAATCAATTAAGTCTTCTACGCCTGTCCGTAGAGCATAGCCATGAAACACTGGATGCTCAGCCCAATCAAGATTTAGCTTTAGAGGAATCAGTTATATCTTCGCAATGGGTGGGGAGTTCTTCTTCCCCAGTCTACATAAAGCCGGGGAATTTAGTTATCCTTCCTTACGGATTTCTGCAAATGCCCGTTTATCATCGTAGTCTTAAGGACATCTTCAGGTACTCTCTACTTGGTTTTGCTTTGGCTCATGAAATGATGCACGGATTTGACTCCTCGGGCATTGATTACGATAACATCGGCAACATTATGGGACCTAGCGAAGAAATTTCAGCTAATCAACGTTTCATGCAAGGTCTACGTTGCATGCAAAATGAATTAGCGATTGGCAGTCGTAGTCTCAATGAGAAGCTGGCCGACTATGAAGGCGTACGTTTAGCATATACAGCCTATTTCTCCTCGCTGCAAAACAATACATCTCTACACCTGTCCTTGAAAAATCCTAATGTGAAATTGTTACCTCATTTGGGGGCGGATCAAATATTCTTTGTTAATTTTGCTCAATTTTTTTGCGGTAAAGTGCATCCAAAATTGAGGCAAACGGCTTACTTAGAACATGCCATGGATGAGTTAAGGGTTTTGCAGACGTTAGCTAATTTCGAAGAATTTGCCAGAGCTTTTAATTGTGACAGGCGTGATAAAATGCAATCGCGTCACCGATGTCGTTTATGGTGAATTCATTTAGTAAAATTTTTAACTGCGAAAATAAAATTGTTTAAGACAGAAGAAACCAATGATTTTTAATTATGACTAAAAATAACGTCCGGGAGTTATCTTTCGCATGCTCTCTACGATTACCTTCAATTAAAAGTAAATTAGAAACAAATTGAAATTAAAATTGCACATTTAACTGCAAGTGTATGGGTGATCCCTTTGAGACACTTTTTGGATCGATCATGCAGGTAGTTCTGACGAACGTTTTTCCAGCAAGCTTCCCGAGATATATGTATAATAGACGAAAATATGGGAAAATTGTCGTTTTGTCGAGAATATTCCAGTTTCTTCTGCATTGTTGATGTGCATATGGACAAATGGCAACCATTTTTTTAACCATGGGCATTTATTCACTCAAAGAACGGTCGTGGCAATTCCAGTTTCGTCTCTACATTTTTGCGACGTTGACGATTTGACAAAGAAGGGGGACCAAAGTGATGTATTTTGGTAGAAATAGGTATATGTCGTCGGTATTTCGACAACTAGACCCGGTAGAAACAGAATGATCACGTATATTTGAAAGTCTTTTCGCACAAGAAATAATAGCCAACAAATTTTGAAACATTATCCGCGGGACAACCGAACATAATAAAATAGTTATACTGTTATTTTGAAGGTCGAAAATTAAAAAGGATCAAAATTACGTAACCGGTAGTTCTAGTGTTAACCACTAAAGTAGCTTACGGATTCATACACGTCACTCGTCTTTAATTCTGTTAACACTCGATCGCATAAATTATTATTGTTATCGCTTAGCAGTTTAATTGCAAATTCTCGTAATGAGAGCAACAATGGGTATTTGACAAACGACACTCGACTGAAAGAGGCTTCTTGAAAGCGACCACCCCAGTTCAATAGTATTTCGTGGTCGATTTTACTTATTCAATACTTGTCCGCGTTTAGATATCGTTGCAAGGCAGTGTTCTTTTCAATGCACGACCGCTTGTATGCTTTGAGATTGCTATTATTCCTCCAACGTGACACTATTTCGACCAATTGCTTTACCTTGCTTTCTAAATTTAAGTATTCTTTCTTACTTTCACATTACACTTTATTCACAATCAGTTTCTGTTAGTGGTTCTGCAGTTCCATTTATATCTATTATACACATGATTATGAATTACAATTATGAGACGTAAAGGATTATCACTAACGACATTTCTAAGAAAGATTACAAATTTATCTGTAAGTATTTGCCGAATTAGACAAACCAAACTTTAAATTTTACGAAAGAGTATAAGTTGTAGACGGTTTAGAATAATTGCACTGGGCACCAAAAAGAAAAGCTAAACGCAGAATGTGTTACAAATTTCGCTTAATTAAAAAGATACTATTTTTGAAGCACAACGGATGATCAACAACGTATGCCTTAATATATCCAATGATGTCGATTAGGCGAACCATTTATGTCGACAATGAACTCCTATATCCATGCCCACACCGTTATACACAACTTCAGCGGCACTGAACTGGAACGAGATGCCTTTACCGCTATATATTCACTAGACAGTACTCTGTCTGATCGACACTGGTTTAAATTGACGGCTCTGTGAGAGTAACACCTTAATTTTGTCGACGGTGGGTGCATTCTAATGGAAAGACGGAGAAAATCTGTGGCTAGTCATGGGCAGTATTTAAAAACAGATTTTTTTATCATTCTTCCAAAATAAGCCACATAAAAAAGCATGAAGATTTCACTACTATATCTAGCAATCAGCCAAGAACAAAGCGGTATCTAAGCGGTATGTCTAAGAGCAGTATCTTTGATGACATAGTTTCTTTGACGTTGCACTTGCTGACCAATACAAAGAAAAGTCTTTAGTATAATGGTGAGGGATGAAAAATATGTATGTTATGATATCGGAAGCATGATGTCGATTAAACGAATCGTTAAGATCGATGACGAGCTCGACTCAGTGTAACTGTAACGTATTATAAATTGATGCAAGCCAACAAAACCGTTAGATAGGGTACTATGACTATTGATTAAAGCAATTAAGGTAGTAATTAAACATCCTATGGCGATAATACGGTAGAAAACTTGTTGATGTGCAAGACTAAATTCGATATACTGCGAAAAAATTCCACATCAAGATTTATGCTTAACATTATTTTAGAAGTTTTCCGATTGAATTAGATCCAATTTTAAGGTTTCAATATCACGCTGATATTTTCAGTAAGGGCCAGTGTGAATGACAGAATTTCTCCTACCATGTACATATTCTTTATTAAATCTATTCGATGGATAAGTAAAAATATTGTGTTTAATGTTGGTGACGGCTAACTAACCAATGAAATAATTTATTTATAAATGCTCGATTGCTCGATAAATGTTCATAAATTATTTATAAAAATTGCCTGTGGACTTATGTATTTAATATTTTTATTAAAATGCGTAATAAATGCAACCTCGCAATTCGATTGGGAAACTTGTACTTGCTGCACCGATGAATAGAAGAAATGAAATATGTTATATTGCAGTCAATAGAGAAATACACGATTATGAACACATGTAACGTGATTTAAAAAAAAAAATGAAATAAAATAAAACGAAGAAGAAGAATAAAAAGCAAGTAAAAAGCATTTGCTTTTTCCGCCTTGGCCTTCACGATTTATATTGTAGAGAAAAGGTAATAATAATAAAAGCAGATGCTATTGTGGATCATAAAGATGCGAAGAGGAACATTAATAATGAAATACAGACGAAAGAACATAAATTATTATCAATCATTACGTATAATAGAAATAAAAGTATGAAAAGCTCGATATTAATTAAATTACAAAGAAACGGCAAATAAGAGAGAGAATTATTTATATAAGTCGTCCAAGAACAGGTTTAGTAATATATTGCAATATATTGTGTTATATTTTAGCTAAATGCTTGCACACATTTCCATTATATACTGTACAACAGCGTGGCGTATGAGTGACACACTAGTAAAGCGCAATTTTATATCTCTTAATGTCACAAATATGAAATCTTGGAAAATCAAAGCCCATTTATTTACGTCATTTACTCAATTGATGGTAGCTAAAGTAAACGTAGTAACTGGTGTAAAGGCTTACTACCTCTTAACCTTGCTCTTCGAATGAAGAGGAAAAATACTAAATATGTATTAGTAAGAGATTTTTGTTATTAAGTTAACTTTTATAACCTTTAAATAATCGAACCCAACCGTGAAAAAGTTGTGACCAACCCAAGTTGAATTCTGGTTTGATTCAAGCCATTTATCTAAAAAATGAAACAAGAAGTGAAGTTATTTATTAATTATAATAGTCTTTAGAGGCTAAGTGAATGAAATATGTAAATAATGTATGTGTTGAAACGCGTATAATAACAAAATAACTGCATATTTATTTGAAACCTAAAGGACCCTTGAAGATCTCTACTGCGGTGTAAGCTTTTCAAGCTGATAAGTCAAATCTCCGTTAATTTCATTTGTCACGATGCAAAACCTACTCAACACAATAGACAACAGCAGAGTCATGCCTCAATACGGAATATATATTGTTTATCGAATTCGGTGTTCCTCCATGACAGTGCTAAGACTAGTCAAGTTTTGTTTTTCAATATACGACTCTGTCGTTGTTCATAGTGCGTTTCTGTACCTAATTTGACGACTCTCAGGCTATTTCACATCAAATTAAATAAAAATAAGTAAGAAAGTTATATTTGGCGGGGGCCGAATCTCGCATACCCACCACTTTGCTTTTCGCATTTTACTCTCCAAGTTCTTTTATTTAATACCCACATCGCTGGTATTATTAAGAAAAAATTAATCGATGTATCCGCCTTATCGTTTTATTGTTAACCTCTTTTCAGGCGGATAATATATCTTTGTTTGCAGAATGTACAAAACATTCTGTTTTAAACATTCTGTCTAGTTGGCGTCATGATAAAGGGGCATAAAACTTCAAAAAAATGAAAGAAATAAATTTTAATCAATTATAATTTTGTGTGGCCAGGGCCGTAAATAATAGAGCATGCCGTAAAGTGAACGTGGGAAATTTCACCCTTACAACTTTTATAATTTCTGAGTAAGGAGCAAAAAGCTACAAATTTTTGTTAAGAAAAGCGAAGTTGCATTCAGTTTATGCCCCGCTGCGGGCTTCTGCTCTGATCAATGTGGCCCATCGTCAATACCAATATTCGTGCGGAAACTTCCAATGTTTCTACCAAATTTGAAGTCGATATGTCCATTGTGGCGACCAGAAGAGTGCCAACAACATACACCGCACAGACACATAGACACACAGACGAACCGATAAGGCTAAATAAAGTCAGAATTTCACGCTGATCAAAAATATATATACCTTATAGGGTCTAGGAAGCTTCCTTTTCGGTGTTACGTACATTACAAAAAAAAAGTATACTCCCATCTACAAATTACAATTACCAGCCGATTTAGTTCATTTGCGAATTTTATCTGATAAAAAGTTAAGTATGATATCTAGTACGCCACTTTAGAATAATCTTTAGAATAGCAATCGAAGGGTTGATCCAAAATGCATATATCTTGTGGGGTCTCCGATCGATATTTCTTTGCCTTACAACCGTTTGTCAAAGTTAATACATGTAACTTGGTTGCAAAGTATCCGGCTTGAACAAAAGTTAGTGGATAAGTTGAGGAAAGCGCCCTACATTTTTTTTGTGAACTGTTTGAGTGAGTCGATGTGGTTTTGCGAGACTGAAAACAAATTGAGTATCAGTGCAGTGGGTTTAACGGGTACGCGTAAACACAAACAACATGTAATTTCATCCTGGCTTTGGAACGACCCTATGGCTGTTATTTACACTCTTTAACTCCACCTGTAAACGTATGGTCATACCATGGTTCGCGCATAATAGGTTTCGAGAGGGCCTTATCTGCCTTATTAATCACACCAGATGCAAGGGTCACCTATATACCGTAATTAAAGGCGCACCATGCACATGTGATGTTGTGCAATCACCAGTTTATCTCTTTGAATATCACTATATCTTCTTTATTTATTCATTCACCTAACATAAAATATTAGCTAATATACGGCAAATACTAAGTAAACTTATAACGAGGTAAAATCAGATGAGTTGCATTAAGTCACGTTACATTATATGAACATATATGTAATATATATATATATATATATAATAATAAATTAATCAGAATATTTAATTTCCTGCACAGTATGGCTTTCAACTCAATAATGGTACGAAAAGAATACTAATAAGAATTATATACAGTAGTTTACCATTAATTCCCCTTTCTAACTTAACACCAAAGTTAGTCTTATAGCTACTACTTTTGCAGTGAGAAATAGACATTAAATCTCGTAAAAAGTAAACAGTTTAGTTAACAGCCCTTTCGTTATGATAGCCATTTAACAAACAATGAAACTATGAAAAACTTATTAATAAAATATATAGTAATAAAATATTGATGTATAACATATAAGCAACTCAACCGCCATGGTTGATATCATGAGTATCGAAAATTTGGCTTAAGACAAATTAAATTGTGTTGAGTGGCAACCTCAATTGAGTACATTACGCAACGACAATGTAATCACTTCGATCATCTATTCAATATATTTAATACCCTCAGGCTGGAAAGCAGGAAAGGCTAAAAAAGACAGCTCGCTGGATCTTTCGGTCCTATAGTCCCCTCTGTACCACTTGGTGAAGAAAGTGACATATATCTCTCCGAACTCGATAAAGGCATTAGTCTCTCAAAAGATTTATCTCCGGGATTAGGTGGCATTCGTAACCCCATCTCTTAATTCTACTAAAGGAATTTAACATTATTCTAATTACCGATTATACAGCCTCTTCCCGGCATGAGTTCCAAATCTTCACTTTAAGAAAAAATAATAGCTCATCAGTTAATCTGCATTCCTAGAAATGTATTGCTTTAGTTTCCACCCTTAGGAAAATTTTCGCTTGGTGTTTTCAAAAAACACGAGAGACCCCATGGTTACTCCTCTGCCCATATATGATTTCTCTATTGCGACTTTTCGACTTTTGACTTTTTAGGCTTTGCCCTACTCTCGAAACTTTCCCCAGCAGCTCACATTGGCAAAACTGCCAAACAGAGTTTTCAACTCATTAACATACTTAAATACATTTGTGGTACTTCTTGGGGATCCGGTCCTTTTTGTATGATTAAACTGCATCTCAGTTTAGTCGGGCCAAAATTAGAATTGTTCGCTCTTGTTGGACAATTCAAATAAAGACCTTCTGAACTTATGTAGAATTCGATGGAAATGCCACAGTCTACCTCTTGGTGGCATGAAATCTACCCATACACTAAGCTTGGAGCAGAGAGCAAATGTTATGCCTCTACAAGAAAAATTTAGTTTACCAATTTTTCATCTAAAGCAATTATACCTTTTGACAACCATCCGGCCTCACCTTTCATTTACGACCTTCTATACCTCAATTCCTTTCCTTACTTTTTTTCAAATTTTTGGCGACGAAATTATTTTTCTAAAAATTTCAACATTACAAAAATTCCTTTTGGTTCTCAACATTTTCGGCCGGTAATGAAGTTCTTACCAGTGAGAAAATCCACTTTTTTACTTCGGCAGTGGTGCGTCACCGCTACTGAAACTGAAGCATTTTTCACTCATCTTTACTGATGGATCTAAGACGGATGTTGTAGGCAATGACTTTTAGTTTCTAAATGTAGATATAGAAGCCTACTTCCCAAATCACCCCTGTAGCACTATATTTTCAATTGATTGTCTTGCGATCCTGGAAGCCATCCGCTTAGCGAGTCCTTAGCCTCAAAAGAAATGCCTTAGTGTGTCAGACAGTAAATCACTTATTCGCTTTCCAAGCATCTCTTTCAGGTGAAACCCACCTTTACGTATTAGAAATCAAATCTTTACTTTGTAGGCTGAAATCTGACACATTTTGTTTCCATTTTCTCTGGGTGCCCAGTCACATGGGCATTTTTGGCAACACCACTGCAGATAAAATTGCATCTTCCAGACCTCCTCATTTTAATGATCGTGTTCTGATTTCTGCAGATTTGGGGACAATCGACCAAAAAACATTCAGTTTTTTCTTGACAACAGCGTTGGAATAGTTTACCCTACGATCGTCAATTATACTCTTTATGCCCACAAATAAATAAAACTTTCCGGACGTGACATTATTTGCCTTGTTAACAGGCTGATGTTTAATCACACGAGATTTAATGATCGTCTGTTCAAAGTTAACATAGTGAATAGTCCTTTATGTACATGTATGGAGTTACAATCTCCTGAACATATCCTATTTGTCCGCTCAAATGTTGCCACTTCTATGCACCATGCTTTACGTTTTGCGTTCTCACAACTTAACAGTTTACTTCGCAATCTTTTCTCTTTTTAAATCATGTCATCAAGATATATAAGCATTCACAGTGAATTTATAAATCTACTCTCTTTCACACTTTTTTGCTCTCACACCCTTCAATTCCTTCATATAACTTTTTATACTCATATACCACATTACATCTTACACACCGAAATTTATTCCTCGTTCTTCTGCTTTATCCTACGTGGCGGACGAGGAATATGAATATTTTAATAAAAACTATGAAAAAAAGAACGTGGCGGCAAAATTAAAAAGACTTTAATCGAATACATTTAATAAATAAAATTTTCCGAATTTTCGGTTGATGATTTGCAAAATAGAAGAAGAAGATCATCTATTGAAAATAAGTGATAATAATCATTAAATTGTTTACATAAATCACATAATAATCCTACATTGAGCCAAGTGAAGCGAAGTGAAAACTCGTGACGGAATACGAAAATCTAAACATCTTAAATCTTGCTAAACAAACGTGGTGGCGAAATATTCAAGCTTCAATAAAATGGCTATTCCAAGGATCAATCTTCTACGTTCGAGCTTTAGTAAATTGATCAAAAGCAACCAAATATACCTCGCACGGAGGTAATGTGCTGTTAGTATCCCATGCTAATCCTCGTAAGACAAACCGAGCAAATAGCTTTTGGTTTGATTCAAACGAAATAATTATAATTGGGAAGACCAGCAACACACGCATATGCCACTAGTGGTCTTACCAGCGAAGTCTAAAGCCCTTTTGGTAACTTCTCATAAAACCAAGCGCTGATTTAACCTTATGTACGACTGATTTCACATTCAGATTAAAAGTTACATTATTGTCAAAGAATCTTCGTCATCATATGATTCGGAATTTGCTCCCCGTTTACATCGCAATCTTCTCTTTTTACAAGCTTTTCGCTTAATACAGTTATTTGTATGCCGGCTTTTCAGAACAACGCGTGGTTGAAAAAATGCTCCGATTCTCAATAGCGTCCGTTTTTGGGCCGTAACACCTCGATTGCATGATAATATCTCAAACATAGCGAACTGTAGTTTGAACAGACAAATACGAAACACACAGACGCGAAGTCGGGTGGATAAATAAACATGCTAAGATTGATTGGAAACATAACACGAGCGTAAGCATAAGCGAGTATATCTCAAATTCTCTGGGTGTTATATACACCTAAGGAAATCAAAATAAATTGAAATAAAAAATAATTTAAAAAAAAGTAACTGCTATCTTATTAAGGTTAAGACTTGGAGTTTCTTGCTCTCATTGAAAGTTTTCTACATAGCGCATTGAATCATCTGTTGTTGAATTATAGCAGAAGAAGAATACAAATTGGAAACAAGTTGAGTGCCGTGCACAGGGCTTCTGTACCGCCATTTAACACCACACAATTTTGTGTCCCCGAATCGAAAGCTCGAGTGACGATGGGTTTACCGGTTTGCGAATTATGACAAGAAATATTTGAAACAGCCTTGAATTCTTAACAAGAGAATTTTTTTCCGGAGAAGTAGCTCTAAGTGCTATGAAAAAAAAGGGAAAATGCAAGTGTTAATTGATTGGTTCAACGCTTTCCTTTGATAGCCGGTGATGTTGTCCAACTAAGAAACAACGAACATTCAATTGTTGAAAATTTTTATTTAATTTTCTGCTTTTCTCTTATTCGCAAATATTCTATTTTCTTGTTCCCAACTTGGTTTAATTTCTTCATTTTTATTTTT
Source organism: Glossina austeni (assembly GCA_000688735.1). NCBI lineage: Eukaryota > Metazoa > Arthropoda > Insecta > Diptera > Glossinidae > Glossina > Glossina austeni. The sequence continues at coordinate 679,188 of KK502433.1, read as the reverse complement.
ATTTTCCTTTTTCTTTTTCAATTCTTCTACATGCCGTCGCAAACACAGAACGGAAACGATACCCGGTAATCCCTCATATAAGGCCACAATGCGTCTCACAATAACAAATGTACAAAAAAGTGATTACGGCAGCTACAAGTGTGTCGCCAAAAATCCTCGCGGAGAAATGGATGGAACCATAAAACTTTACAGTAAGTTCGCTTCTTCTTTTTTATTTTTGTGTTTCCTTCGGTTGAGCACAAATTTTTTTATGTTCATCATACACATGAGTGTTGTTAACACCATAACACACATGAATATATATATAATATATATATGTATACATATATACGTCCTTCGCACATGAAAGTGTATGCGTATATGTACTTGTGTATACGTTGTAAAAAATCCATAAAAATTATTATCCCCTTAACGTAAAACATAGTTTTTATTTTTTTTATTTTACATAACACTATAATTTTTATCGGCAATAAGAGTCAATTTCATGAGGAGGTGTATGCATGCATAATGCTAGGGCATATGCGTTCATCATGTAGTTGCTTAAAAGCAATTATCTTTTGTTTATATAAGAATTAGAGATTCATTTTCCAACGAGCTTGATTTTACAAATTGCTTACATGAAAGTTATAGTTAGCGTCCGGATATCTTTTTTTTTTTTATGTTTATCATCCAGTTATAAAGTAAGAATTTTAATTAAATTCACATTTTAAAGATTTTCAAAACTTAAAGCAAAAAATGGTAATGTCTTTAAATTAATTAAAAATTTTATTTTATTATTACATATCCAGGGATTGTTTATATCACCACAAATATTTCAATCTACACTACGCATATGAAATATTAAATTAGCTTTCACCTTAACGATTCTATATATAATTTAATTCGAATACTAGAAAGGGATTAGATTCAGCTTAGACCGAGTCTGTTAATTATTTTATTTGCTCGCTTTTAATGCACACATTGAGAAATAACTTTGGAAGACTTTCCAAGAAATGGTTTAACACCACCGTAGGTGTTATCCAATGGGCCCAATCGGAAAGTGCGTCTGAGACACATAACGTAGGCATCTAAATGTACACGACAATTGCGCACATATCTCTGTAAGGGCAAACTTATTGTTGCACAAACATTCTGAAAACGTGTTAGCCTACGAATAAAATATGCATGAAAATCGGTCCTAGCATAAGCAGGGAATTGATAATAGATGCTTGCATGTATTTTGTATAAAACAATTAAATTCGATTACTATGACCTTTTGCTAGATAAACCAACCATTGTCCATTTAGCATTATTGAGGTAATAAGTGTATATAAACGCTAATCATAGAAAGCTCAAAATTGCATTTTCAACATTCATTACTTGTATGGTTTCACGTGGAGAAATCTGCCGCCAAGCGTATCAAACACTTTTAGAAGCTTATAGTGATGCTGGTCCTTCATAAGCCAATTATTGGTTTTGGTCTCAACGGTTTAAAAATACTGATTTTGATATCAATGACAAAGAAAACCCTGGAGGACCAAAAATTTCGAAGACAATGAATTGCAAGACCTATTGGACGAAAACCCAGTTCAAACTATCAGAGAATTTTCGAACAGCTTAGCAGTTGAGGAAGCCACTGTTTCTGGACATTTACATGGTATGGGTAAGATCGAAAAGAAGGGGAAATTGCTACTAAACGAACTGACTGAAATTGTGACTGGCAGTGAAAAGTAGGTACGCTACGATAGTTCCAAGTGCAAAACGTTATAGGTTAGTCCACAATAGATATCCACGTCGATTGTTCATAGCCATAAAGTTTTGCTATGCATATGGCGGGATCAACGACTTGTAGCGTATTACGAGCTGCTAAAACCAAATGAAACTGCCACTGCAGGTGTCCACCAACGTCATTGGAACAAGTTGAACGACCAGCAATAACGGTTAACAAACGCAAAGTCGGTTCGGCATGACAACGCTCGGCCACACGTTGCAAGAGTTGTCAAAGATGTACTCTTGCAGCTCGAATGGGAAGTTCTGTCGCATCCAGCGTACTCACCAGACATGGCCTCGTCTGGTTATCACTTACGATCGCATGAGTCCGAAAATGGTTCATTGATTGAATCGCCGCCAAACCAATAACTTTTTTCGACACGGCATTGCCATGTTGCCAGAATAGTCAATAAATGGCTTTTTTAAGTGAGAAAACGGTCAGAACACATGCAAACACCTAAGGATTTCTAATTATCGTAATTTTTATATGTGCATCAGGAAATATATTAGATTCTTAAAAGGTTGTGAGGGATAGAAAAGCGAACGACAGATCTTTTAAAATATATAGATATTCTTGATCGCTATTAAGGGCAAAATTCTATCTGGAACCACTATTGCCACGCAAAACTTTGTCTAGCGAGATTAACTTGGTTCTAAATTTCTTGTTTACCATATGAACAATTCAAAGTTAAGCTGTCACTTTACGCTTTCTCTCTACCTCTATCATATCTCGTCAATACTCATAAATTACTAAATACTGTCTCAATATACATATAACGACTCCATCAAATCCTAGTGTAATGCTCTTGTATTTCATCTTCGAAACGAACGTCATTGCAACTGGTTTTCGAAGTTATACTAAGAGAGGTAAAAAGAAAGACTTGCTCCAAACAAAGCTCGGAAATCGATACTATCTTCAAGGACAATAGACGGTACGAAATAGGTCTGGGTATTTATATTATTTTGAAAAATATATCTCTTATGAGGTATCCAATGTATGTATATACGTATGTACACATATACATTTGTATTGTGTAGTACTAAATATGTCTTCTTCGGTATAGTTCAAGACGACTTTCCGCGCACTTTCTGCGCACGCTTTGTCGTCGTACTGTTTTGCTTTGTGTAAAGAAATTTTCTAATTTCTTTTGTTTGTCTTATTGCTTTTTATCTTGAATATTGAATTATATTGAACTTTTTGGCCAGATATTCACTTTTGTTTTTGCGATCAGCACTTAGTGCTCTCGTCAATAAGTCTCTTTTTTGTTCTGTTTTTTTTCGTGTTTGCAGTTTTTTTCTGGCGCGCTTATTGTGTCTTCAATAGTGTGAAGTTTACGTCTAATTTGCGAGTTCATTTTTGTGTCCGTGACAATCTTTATTGTTTTTTTCTTTTTTTTCATAATCTCTATCTTGTCTGTTATTATGGAGTATTTTATTACATCATGTCGAACAAAAACGGGCCTCGAATCTAAACGATTCATTACTTGCGAACGTTTTTGTCATGCGATGCATGCAAGTAACAATGGCCGTCCTGCAAGTGCAGCCCTAGATCCTTTGAAAAGTTTGACTTGGTCATGTCTCGAGTGCAGGAAGCCGGATATTGACTTTTATAAGCTGTTCACAGAGACCAGGAATGGGTTTTCTGAATTAAGCGAAAATCTCGTTACTTTATGTAGAAAGTTCGAAAAAATCAAGTCAATCCCCACGAATGTCGTTATCTACAGCACTCACATCCTCCCCCAGGCTGTACAAGACCAACTCGTGGTGTAGCACGTGGCACTTCAGCTCCGTCTTCGCCTATATCTGATTCGTCGACTCATGTGATTGCTCCATTCTTGCCTACAAAGAAAAGCGTTTCCGCTGTCGTTGAGTCGATCGGTGATAAAATAATTAAAAATGAGCTGCGAAGCCCACCACGATCTAGCGGTGCTGCAGTGGCAAGGGTATCTTCTCCCATTAGTGGCGTTCAGTCTACTTTGTCTACCAAAAAATATTAATAAAAATAACAAATCCGCCTCTCCCCCTGGCTGTTCGGGATTGTCTGCTGGTCATCACGCTGCGCAAGTCGCACAAGCTGCACGTTCAAGTATGGTCACCCCCTCCATATTCTGGCCAACTCAAAACTCTCTAATACTGTTGTTTCTAGTAGGGATGACGTCCACTTGTCATCGATACCCCCAGAAAAGCAATATTTGTATTTAAACTGGCGCCTGACACTACTTAGGATAACATAACAACTTATCTGGCTAATAAAATCCAATCCGTCAATTTGAAAGGCGTAAGCATTTTCCAATTGGCTCCGTCTCAACCTAGAGCTATTTCGTTTTTTAAATTATTAGTTCCGCCTGAATATATGGAAATTTTGCTAAACAAACGATTGTGACCAGTTGGTTCCTTAATTGAGGAATTCATTCCCCTAGATCGACTCCGTAATATTAATTCGGTAGCTCTTCCACCATGAACAAACTAAATGTTTCTTTAGGCCCACTGACTTTCATTTGACAGAATTTTAGAGGCCTTAACTCAAAAATTTGCTCTACTTTTCTAAATTCTGTGAGCACGGAGTTTTCCTGTTTGGCCCTCACTGAAATTTGGTTAAAGCCTGATTTACATTCACCGGAATTTCTTCATAATTTTTTCCAGCTTTCAGAAAGGATCGATTGGATCGCACTGATGGTGGTGTCTTTATTGCCATATCAGCTGCGGTCCCGTCCTATTCAATCGAATTTCCTACTCCTCCCGACTTTGAATTTATTGCCGTTCGGGCGAAAATTGCCAATAAACAATTATACGTAACTTGCTCCTAAATTCGACCAAATGCGGAGATATCCATTTATAAGAAACATGGTGCCCTTGTTTGTGATGTGGCTGAAAAGTCGAAACCTACTGATAGCGTTGGGGGACTTCAATTTACTCACATTAGGTCACTGGCGTTATAGTGATAATTTTGGCTGTACGGTCGTCACTGCCATATCTGATAGAGCTATTGTGTTTTGCAACGAATTATTTGGTCGCAATTTTCTTCAGTACAACCGTACTCCTAATTGTTATGGCAAACTGCTACATCTTTCCTTTGGGAACCTTCCGGAGGTAGTTCTAAATCGCTGTCCACCTTTTAATGTATCTGATGATCCGTACCATCCATCAATTTGTGTTTCCTTTTATTACAGACAAGATGGTCCGTTAAACTTCCAAGTGCCAAGTTCAACTTCCTCCAATAAACATTATGATTTTATCAAAACCAATATTTTACTACTTAAATCTCAGCATATAATATATTGAATCTCTATTGTCATCGTTCTATAATATATTAAACCCACTTATTTCCACATCCGTTCCGATTAAGCAATCTCGCCCTCGAAACAGGTGTCCGCCATGGTTTAACAAGACAATTACATATTACAAAAATAGGGAAAGCAAACTTTTCAGAAAATGTATGAAAAGTGGTTCTGCTTACGACTACTTTGCCTGCTCTGCGTCGAGGCATAGATTTAATTACCTCAGCCACCAATGTTATTACAGATACCTTCAAATGACAAAATCCTCACTGTTTGTTTAACCTAAGAAAAATGTCCATATATATCCCTAGCGTCTTTCTTTCAATGGCTCTGGGTCCTCTTATGATATCGAATCTCTTTGCTAAATACTTCCAACGATATTTTTCAACTGTCAACTATCCGTGTCCGATATATAGCTCGGTTTTGGTTCCTAACTTGGTCAATTCAGAAAATGATATTTCAGATAGTTTAAGGGCTCTAAAATATAGTTCTGCACTTGGGCCTGATAGAATTTCATCGTGTATAGTTAAAACATACTTCGCCGAGCTCAGTGGTGTTATTTCAATAATTTTAACCGGTCCTTGAATTCAGGTGTTTTCCCTTTGTGTTGGAAGAGTAGTTTTATTATTCCAATTCACAAATGTGGAAATAGACATCGTGTTGAGAACTATAGAGGTATGGCCAGGTTGAATGTCCTACCTAAATAATTTGAGCGAATTGTTACTCATTCCAGCATGGCGTTCGGAAAGGGCGATCCACTGTTACGAATCTCTTAGGGTTTACCTTGCCATGCTTTCAAGGCTTTTTCTAGTGGCTCGCGCACGGATGTCGTATGTACTGATTTTAGTAAAGCGTTTGACTTAGTTAATCATACCATAACAGATGATCTGCAAACTCTAGGCCTTGGGCTTCCCTTTGTACTTATTCAAATGGATAAGCTCTTATCTACATAACAGATCATTCAGGGTTCTGTTTAACTTCATCAACTCGGATAAATTTCCCGTGAGGTCTGTCGTCTCTCAAGACAGCCACTTAAGATCCCTTTCATTTGGTTTACACATTAACGATCTGCCCGCGGTGATTAAATCCATCCAATTTTTAATGTACGCTGACGACGTTAAACTTTTTCTTTTTTTAAACTTTTCCTTTTCCTTGGAATGGCAATCGCATCAGATTCAAATTGACTTAAAGAACTTGGTTACATAGTGCTACATAGTGCTTTCCTTGTCAAATCTGAACTCATTCAATGCTGAGTATTTCATCGATTCACACAAGTTGGAAAATGTTGATTCGTCGATTCGGGGATTCCATTCGACCAATGATGACGTTTTAATTTGCGCATTGAGGTGTCTTTAAGTAAAGCTATGTCCGCGCAATTCTTGTTGTTTGACCCTAGGGATTTGAGTTGGGACCCGTTTGCCTCTCTTCCTCCCTACAAAAATAGCTTTCTTTTGCCGTCACGTGAAGAACGTACATTCATTCTTGGTGTCTTCTTCCTAATTAAGTTGGTTAATTGTACTATGGATTCGTCCACATTACTTTAATGCGCCTAACCTCTTCTCTGGCACTGAGCCGTGTCAATGTACATATAATTATGAGCTATTTAACCCGTTCAGAGTTGTTTGCAGATACCTAAATGATCTCTATCACTTAATCTCAATATCGGATTCTTTAAATCTATCAAAACAACTTTGCTTAATGCACGCTATTTGTCTATGTCATATTTAAACTAACTCGAATCTTAACATCTGATTTTGATTCGAAATTAACTGATGTTGTTTACAGTAACGGTTGCCAAGGTTTCGTATCTTTACAATGGTTTACGCATTCACTTGCAACTTGGATCTGCACTGGTTGTGGGTGTGCCTCTGTGCTAGTTGTGTACATGTTTTTTTCTTTTTTTTCTTTCTTTTTTATTTATTTATAAATGAATTATTATTTAATTATAACTTTTTTTTTTGCTTCTCCTTATTCCCGCTATACTAGTTTTTAATATTAATTAGTGTAAGATTTATTTCTAAGAGTTAATTGAATTCGAATTTGCGTTAGTTGAGTTTCATGTGTAAGTAAGTAAATAAATAGATTTTCCCTTCGCACGTCTAATTACAAATCGCGGATAATATCAATCATCAATCATTTAATGCACGTGTTGCTTGAATGCCTTTATCCGTTGTCGTTGCATGCCGGAATGCCTCACACCGCAACTTCTCTGTGTTTGATTTCACAAGAATTTTATACAAAATTGTTGATCTCATATAATACGTTAACAATAAATTATGGGATGCAATTTCCATTCAACAATCCTCCCGCTACCTTCCTACATAAAGAACATTGCTGATCCTTCTTGTATCTAGGTTTACGATTGGTACCTAGTCCTCACACAACAAAATTGTTCTACTTAAACTTTTCATATTTTTAAGAAAACTAATAATAAAAACTAATTTAAAATGAGGGAGAAAATTATTAGGTATACAAATAAATTCTTTCCGGTAAAATTGGATGCTTAATAAAACGTGCCTATCATGTTTAATTTTACCGAAATTTCAGATATAGGTTAACTTAGATATTAAAGTTTGAACGACGTAAGTTTCAGACAGGCAGTCGTTCAATGTATATCAAAATTTAAAAAGTTGACGCCACTGCGTTTTACTGTGCTTTTCACTGGCTTGAAATTCGCCTACGTCCGTCCGTCTCCCGCAAAAGCTCACTAAGAAGTAATTTTCAGTTTAGGCAGGAAAGCTTTACTGCACCCGTCATATTCTCCAGTCCTGGCATCTGCCGATTGAGATCGATGCAGTTACATTTAGAAATTGAAGATGTGTGACGGTGGGTTGATGGCCACTTCAACTCCAAGCCGGCAAGTTTTTACCCCGAGGGCATTTATAAGGTAATGAATAAATGATAAGAGACTAGAGATCATAATGATGGATTATTAGATTATTAAGCTTTGTAGGAATTATATTTAAAAAAAGTTAAACTTTATCAAAAGACGGACCGAATTTATTTGTATACCTAATGTAGTCGAATTTCTATACGCATCATATTTACTATAAAAAAACGCAGTAATAAAACGATAAAAAAAGATTTGGTAGTCTGCAATGCGTGGAACCGCGATACGCGAAAATATTTATCGTTGTATCTGCTATGGTGTATGAGTAGCGACTAACAAAACCAAATTTTTTCATTCTAAAAATAAAGATGCTTTCAGTTTACCTGGTGGTGCGAGTATAGCCTTCCACCTCTTTATATCATTTTCAATACGAACCTGCGTTTGCGACGCTGTCTATCATATACACCCTCACAGGCGAGCAGGTCCACTAAAGGTTTTTGTGGGTGCTTAAAACATGTTAATTAAATGGACATAATTGTCAACTGCTCAAAGCAAATGTGTGGAAGGGAGCCTTACGGGCTAAATTAGGCCAGCTTCGCATAAGCTCTATTCTAAGAATGAACCTTGTTAATTTCTAGTTTGACCAGTACAAATGCATTCATATTTACGTGTTTATCTAGGTATTAAGAGCGTTATACAAATCGTTTCTTTTATTATTTAATTAATTTTTATATTGTAACGTAAACAGTTTTTCGTAATATTTTACGTTTTTACTTCACTCCTTTTGGCTTAAAGTTCGTACTGCTGGCGCGTGAATTTTAGGATGGTATAAATTTCCTTAGCAACTCTATATACAAATTATTTACAGAGACTCTTATATGCAACGCTTTAATTCTCGTTCTAATCTTGCCCATTCGAGCATTGCAATTCAAGTCTCTTGACTCAACTCTAACTCTAAAATGCCGCTTACATACACTTTTACAAGCAAGTTACTATTACCTAAATGTATCATGATATCTTTGTGGTAATCCGTTTTTCCGATAAATTTATGCACATTTTTCGCCAGTACATTTATTTGGCTTCAACCCTTCTCTGTAATTTGGTTTCTTAGAAAATCGACTAATTCTCATGAAAACTCAAATCGTAAAATATGGGATGTTCGTAACAATGTAAATTAATGTTCAAGCTATCGCTGATTACAACGACTCTTCATGTAGGATTGGAGACATCGCAAGAATAATACTATAGGGTACTACACGTTCACGAGGTTTTAAATGTCTTAAATACGCTATGATTTCCGCAAATTAACATGTATTGGCGGTCCTTATGTCCAGGAAAGAGAAGTGGTTGGGAAATATCGTCCTGAGATGTATTCCTTTGTCGAAGAAACCGCATATAAATATTTGTTTGAGAAAGGAAGCGATTGCAAAATGAATCATTATTACCAAGACAAAAACTAAAAGCTTTCTACAATTTGTCGAAGATCAGAGGAATGGAATTCATTTATTAGTTCGCTGCAGGTAGCAAACTTTTGCTAAGTCTTCAAAGAATTATCAATTTAATGCCTGTCATATTTATATACAGTCTACCAATTTTATATATAAGTGGTAATATTATCCGTTAATAATTATAATGTTCAATGATCTCTTATCTAAACTTGATATAATATATAAACTTTATCCGTGTATTTTTTTATAAGAGGTTATTGGTTTTCGTTTACCTTAGAAGTGACCTAAGTCCATCTCTTCACACTGCCTTCTCCTTTGACTTTGGGGAAAGTGTTATAATAATGGCGCAAAGAAGAGGCTCATAGTAAAATTTTCGGAGAAATCCTTCTCACATCACCTCAAGTCAATACATAAAAGTTACAAGGAGGTTTGATCACCTTGAGTAAATCAGCTGGCCGATAGATTCGTTTTGAACTGAAGAGCTGTCTAGGATTTCAGACTTAATCCACATGCCTTTGTACAACGTATAAGAGACCGCAACTACTTACAGGAAATATGTTGAAGTTTCCTTATAGGAAAAGGCTTTAACTTTTCGTAAATATCGATCTAAATATTAGTGGAAATCTTTCGCATCTAAAAACGATTCGAAAATGAAATCGTATGCAAAATTGGCATTGTTCGGATATTATAAATACTAAAAAAAAGGTATTCATTTCGAATGACAGCTGAAAAATGTTTATGTTTTAATAAAAAATTCCGTTCACTTTGTCAAATCAAAACTTCTAAAAGAAAGCAAAGTGAAAATGAAACTTTAGAAGATAAATTTTGTAAATCAAAATTTTCAGAAGAAAAAACCCTATATTAAATAAATGATGATTAAATCTTTTTAGCATATACTATATACAAATGTTTTCGTTTTATATGTTTGTATGCAGCGTTATATAAATAAATAAATTCGTTCTTTTCCTTCCTTCAACAATAGAATATATTTTATGTAACTTTTTGCTTACACGTAGACACATATATTTACTTTTATTTATATGGTGTGACTGTAGCAAACTAACTGGAATTTTCATGTAACATTCTGTCAGAAGCAGGCGAAAGAAATGAAAAAAATACTTGCAAACGTATTGTATATTTTGTTGATATCATCAGAATTTGGCGACACTTAACTTTTGCACTAAAAAAAAACTTATTTACGCTAAACGAGATAACAAATGAATAAATGCACAAATGCGTGTATGTGTGCTGTATATGTGTGCTCTAACATATAGTGTATACGTTTATCATACACTAATCGTAGAATAAACATTAGCTTGAATATATAAGAAAAAACAAATAGAATCATTCTGTTCGTGTTCGTGTGCGTGTGTGTATGTTTTTTTTTGCTGCATCACAATAAGTGACCCATAGAAATTCGATATGTGTGCTTCCTCCTTTCTTCCTCTTACCCTTCGCCGTTTGCTACATCAGCGCGAAGTTAAAAAATACTTTTTTCCCCTGTAGCAATTTTTACGAGGCAGTTTCGATGTTGAACACACAGCACATTTTAAAGCCCATTAATGATGCCCTGCAAATAGCATAAGTTTGCTATCACAACAACACAAGGCACAACATATTATGGCAGTAGTAGTACAAGCAGTCACGCAAATTTATTACCCGTAAAGTATGCCATGTAAAAAAATAACACATTCATCAATAATTGGCCGGAATATTTTGTGATTGCAACAATTTTGCCTGAATATACGGGAAAATAACAGTAATAATAATAATAATAATAATAAAAAAAATTAAATTGGAAGTAAGTTAAATGTTACGGTAAATTATTTATTATATCTGTGGAGAGAATATCTGTATGAATATGACTAATAAGTGATCGTATGTGCTACGAATAATGCGTTATGTCGTATGAGTGTTAAAGCAGAAAATTGCTTGGACACAATTATTTATCACAACCTTATCAGTTTTAATATCATTTAATACACAATTCAATTCGGTTTGATTCGATTTCTTCTTGTTTAAAATAAAGTTTTAAAATAAATTAATTTTTTTAATTTAATATAAAATTGTACGTTTCTCAAATTACATATTTTTTTAGTGTCAAGTCCACCTACAACGTTGCCTCCGCCCACTACAACAACCTTATATACAACGGCAATAACATCGGCTTGGAATGAAAATGAAAGAGCAATTAATGGCATCGGGCCAACACATTCAGTTATTGTCATTGATAAATGTAAGTTTCTTTTCTATTCCTCCTTTCCTCCTTTGCTCCTTTCCTCATCTTCCATGTATATTTAGAATGCATATTTGTATTCCCCAATCTTTAACAGAATGTACTTTGTGATATTTAATGTTCGTATTACTTGGTTTACCAAAAATAATTCAAAAGGTCAACGAAAGTTGTAACCATCAGCTCTAATTAGTCTTTATAGCTTGACCCCTACTCTTTATTCTATCTTTTTATTGAACGGGCTTGCATGAACTACATGCTACAATATATGCAATTGGAAGATTTCAAGTTTGAGCACCGTTACCCTTCAACGCATACAATGGACAGAAGAGTAGTAAAGATTAATCGATCTGTGGGTAAGCCCATGCTTCAATATCCGACCGTTATAAACGTGCAGTATGGACAATACTTCCCCATAAACCGACCACTCTTGGAAGCGCAAGGGGACTAGCAATGGTCTTCGTTAATCTCGCGCTATCGGTCCTACCGTCCCTTTCCGCTGTTTTGGTGGTCATTAGCCCGTAATTATTTAGAACAATCAAGCTATAGTCAAGAAATTCAGCAATGAGCCGTTACGTTACATAAATACATATATGAATACATAGATAAATAAACAGACGGTTAATTAAATGGAGGTAGGAGTTCAGCTCGCCAATCGAGCTGCTTTCTTTTTTGAGAGCACAGACCTTTGAGACGATCGTGAAAGCAAATGACTTTGCTTAAAATATATAGACAGTTTCTGTCCAAGATTTAAAAGTGTTGTCAACGCGGCAATGTTGTCAGATTGAGTATCAGAAGCTAATGTTATTATATAACTGGAGGACATTGGTCGATTAATCGACCTATACTAAATTCTGGGAGTAGACTATCTAAATGCGGTGCACTGTTCTGTCGTGTAGAGTATATATATCTTTAGGATTTTCTAAAATTTTCGAACTTTACTACCACACGACACTCCACCCACGCAATGGAATAAAACAACTTCCAAATAATACTGTCGGGTCCAAAGGTATGCACAATTTTAATTGAAATAACTGTTATTTGTATATAAATATGGTGAATGTGGTATATATATACAAGATAAGATTAATTTTCAAGTTAAATTTCGCGGGAATGTCGAATATTAAAAATATTTTTTTTCTTAAGTGATAGCACTGTGACATACATCTGTGTCAAATTTTACATCATAAATGTCAGCAGTGGTTCAGCTGCGCTAAGTTTTGTACGACTCAAAAAGTATCTTTCCCAATTTTTGCAATTTGTCATTTTGTTGAAAACAATCAAAACTTTGATCTACGCATTCGACCTGGAAAGCACCGATCATGCGGAAGATGTATTATTATATACATATTTAGAAAAGAAAAAATTAAATTGGTCTTACTTTTTGAACCTAGTAGTATAAGGCGATGTTTTATTCGATTATTGTGATAATTTTTTTTTCCAATATGACCAATTAGCCACGGTGACGATCGAAATGCAGTGAGGAAAACGTGAGAAAGAGTGACCGCAGCGTAGGGTCTGCATGGCCAAATCAAAAAAAGCTATAACTTTATCGCTGACTTGGTAGTCGCAATTCTTATCCACTCGGCTACTCAAGGAATATTTTTTGAGCGTTATGTTTCGTTTATATGAAGCTATTCACCGAAATTATTGGTAAACATTTCTTCATTTCTGGATGAAGCTTCTCGCACTGCATCTGTTTCTCGAAAACTTTCTTAAAAAACCACCTAACAGCGCTCGGAGTTATTCGCTCTAATAGATTGCGGAATGTTCTCGCAACTCAAAGAACACTTTATTGTATACTGTGGCATGAAATTTAGTACCGCCAACTAACTTTTGGTGGTTGGCAAGTATGATTTAAATCTGAAAGTCTCACTATCTTCTGATCAGAGTATTTCACGTAACCGTTCCTCCTGCAACGTGAAATGTTTTTTCAGGACATGGCATTGGACCTGTAAGCCAAAACCTCGATTCCGTAAATAAACGATAGCACGAAGCTTTACAGCCACTTTACAGCTACACAATAGTGTACCCGTTTTATACAGACTAACTTTAAAATTTTATTATAGAGATAAAAGCCCTACAATATCACAAACAATCAGTTTCGAGACTGTAAACATAAACCTGGTTTCTATAGGAAGTTTTTGCAGAAAATTTTCTAATCAGAAACATATTACGTAGTGGTACAAAACGGAGTATAGGTATCTCGGAATAAAACTCGATGTTCGAACTGAGCCACAACACAAAATGTCAGCCTTTGTCTGTGCTATAAATTAAAAGAAGCTTCTTTCCTTTAGTGTTTAAGTTTATAGCACTGAACTGTGGTTTAAAGAAAATGTTATATTAAGCTCAACGAGATGAAAAAATTCCAATGTGAACTGTTCGGGCTTTGAATTACATTTCTATGTTTAAGATTATGATGTAAAGTTCAGGCGGCGTCTCATGATATGTTTAGGATCACATTCAAATTGTATCTAGCTATACTTTGCTTTCCTATATAATCGTATATAATCAAATTCTTCAAACTCTGATTTTCCATTTTATATAAATTTATTGATTGATTCCCTTCCTTTCTTCACTTTAGTGGGCACCAAATACCAGTCAAATTTAAATGAAATTGATAAATCCGAACAAAAATTGATGGGCCAATCTCCTAAAGGTTATGATTGGTCGAAGGACAAGCGTACATCATCTTCTTCATCGTCAACATCGTATTATTTTCGACTTTCAATATACGTGTTAACAATCCATTGTTGTTTAAGCTGGGCTTGCATAAGGTTAATACTAATACCGCGATTGCAAACGTAAAACTTAGCAGAAAACTTGCACTGAATTTCGAGCTTTTTATAATCAGAAAACTATATACGTTAGAATATTTAAAGAATTAAAACAAAAACAGAAAACAGCAAAAGACAGGTATAATAAGTATATTGGTATACATGCGTACACTTAACTAAATATAGAGAAGTAAGCAAAACATAAAGTTTGAAAAAGTGCCAACAAAATAGCATTACAGTTACATATAAATAAATTGTAAGAAAAACGGAAACTAGAAGAAAAAAACCGCATAACAAAAGATATTTGTTTTATAAACATTAAAAGAAATAATAAGAAAAATTGAAAGAAAAAAGTTATATTCGCTATGTGGCGAATCGTTGCTGCCCACCACCTTAAGCCAACACCTAAGAGCACAAGATATTTTCTCAAACAAACTTTTCAGATTCAATTTAATTCTAGCAAAGATTTAGTTTATTTCACTTAAGTTGTTTGTTTTCTGTGATTATAGTGGACTCGCTGAACATTTAAATTGTTCGGATACACAGAGCCAAGCTCGCTGCAAATTCTTACATTTCTTACATTGTACTTGATGAGATCGGTGATGCATTTATCTAGCTGTCACAAATGATATCATAATCTTGTGTAATTCTTCCTTTTGTGGTGGGTATGGAATTAAAATTGATGAAAAAAATGTCGCTTTTAAAAAGTTAAGATATATGTGTACGTTCCGCTTACAAATGCACATGAATAGATATACGTAAATGTAATTGACTCGTTTTTGTACATAGTTTCCACAAAAAAATTTTTTCATTTTTTTTTTCATTTTTAATGTTTAGCTAAAAGCAAAAACTTATGAAAAAGATGCCCCCACCATATTATTTGTAAAACTAAACGCATCAGGGGAGTAAAGAAAATAGTTTCCACTTTGTCTTTAATGATATTTTGTTACTTATGCCGTTTTAAAAAGACACAAAGAAAACATGTCCTGTAAGCCTACGCCGTTGAATAGTCCTAGTTATGTAAAAGATCGATAAGTAGCCTCATAACATTCTCTCTGATGCTTCATCTTCGGATTGTAAGGCTTTTTCGCTCCATAAAAAATATAAAGTTTATAAAGTTTTATAATTTTTTGAAGCAAACGAGAAGCAGAAGTTGCAATTTGGCAATTATATTAAGTGGAGGACATATTCGTGTGCATTTTGCTGATTAAGAAATATTTTTATTTCTTTAAATATATCAGATCTCTTTTCCTGAATTTTAATATTTAATTTTTAAAGAAATTGAATAAGACATCTCTCTCTTGTTTATATCTAGATTTAAAAATATTTGATTAGAAACATTCTTTTCTCATTCCAAAAAATTACTGCAACTTTCAGTTCAATGGCAATTGGAATCTGGTTATAATACTTCCCGGCTTTGTTTTATAATTGCGCTCGCTTCTTTCAGTTTGGAATTGAACGCAGGAGACGTTACGCGATTACTTATGCTTAACCTTAAGTAAAGCAAACTCTCCTCAATGTTAACACATTAATGAAATTATCAGCCAACCCTCTGAACAACGTCACAGACAGTCCACAAGTGGCTTACCTAACTTGTTTTATACAAAAATTAATAGTGGTGAGAAAGAGAGAAATGGAGAGAGGGAGAGAGAGAGAGAGAAAGAGATTAGGAACACAACATTCGCCCCAACCTTCGTTGTGCTCGTTGGTGTGAGCACAATCGCTCAGAAATCGCTAACAATATGTCTCTGCCAAGCGTCGATAAGGCGAGCCTCTAATCTTTTTATGCTTTTCTTCGTATTCTGACGAAACGAATGACCTGACATAACTATACTCTACTCCTCCTCAGCAACTCGCTGACCGTTTTTATCATAATAACTGAGTATAGTGGAACAGCATAAAGGGAAAACTTTAGAAAATTCAGAGAAAATATGAAAGAGAAGGATGGAGAAAACGGGAGAAAACATAATTGCAAAGTTTTCATTCAATTTTGTAAAAAAAGAAAACGAAAAATGTTTTACTTTTTATTTATATAAGGAATAGGAATTCTTATATTAAAATAATTAGTTAATAATGTGTATTCAATTTGTTCCATTTTGTTTTTGTTGTTATCGTATGTTAAAAATCCTTTTTTAACGGAAAACTGATGAGAAAAAGTTTTGTCACTTTTACTCGACATAAATACAAATTGTGTGACCGTATTTACAATGACAATAACAGAACAGGAAAGTCACAAAAATGATGACGGAAAAAGTCAGTGCTTTCTTTTATGACTGGTAAATGATCAGAACGTCAGAATACGGCTGCGCACTTCATGTTTTAGAAAAAGTTCTGAGGAGCTGGCAGACCATGAACAATGATCTGTTTTTAAGGAAAATCAAGAATGTATAGGATTTTTGAATTTTTTAGTATGCATTTTTTCATGTTCAATGCGTCCTCCGTGGTGGGTATATAATTATTATTTACATTAATATAAAAAGCCAACAAAAAAAGCATTTTGTTTAATTTTGTAAATATTGTATTAGATGATATAAATAAGTTATCAAATGTTGAAATATTTTATTGTAAATTAAAAAATTATTTATTTAACGCCAATAATGTTAGTAACACAAGCACGCAGTCATTATCAAACAATTTGTTTGCAAAGAGTATTATTAAAAAAAAAAGAAAAACAACAATAAACAAATATAAATATATTTCAAATAACTATATACGATTAGACTGGGACGAATCTCTTAATACCAATCAGTTGGTGGTTTATGTCGTATTTTGTGTACTGCAATATAGCAAACGGCATATTTATGAGAACATAATCCTATACGTAGGCATCTACAATTGTAGTGTTGCATAAACGGAAACTTTTTCACAAAGTGTATGAACTATAACCCGTAAAAGCTTGCTATCTGGCATATACGATAGTAGCTTTTCTACGCATCTACACAATATAAGAAGGCCATGCAATATAATAAAACATGCGATCTCTTCCTGGCAGCATTCATATTTCTTTGCTGTTGGGAGGCTTGCGTCCTGAGGTCCCTCTTTTTTCTTTTAATGTTTTAAATTGCCGAAAAAATGATCAAAACCGATTTTAATTTAATTCTCTTTGTACCAGATAATTAATTGTTTATTTACGATTCCTTATAATAATCAAATATCATTTCGTAAACCGTGCGTGTATCTCAACAATTAAGTGATGCATTTACAAAAACATGGGAAGCGTCAGCTGAATCACAAAGGAACCATAATTTCAGTTAAGTAGATGAAACCCCATTATTTAAATGTTTAGTTTCTAATAGAATTGTGGTAATTTCAGGCATAATATATGCAATATACTCTAATCAATAGCATGCAGCGTTTTATGCATACACAATTATTAAAAACAACTGATCTAGTTGAGTGTGCACTTTACTTTTTGATTTGCAGATCATATAGTCATGCACGGACGATACATCCTCCAATTGTTTACCGTCTTACCTTTTGCCACAATAAGGCACAGGAAAGAATTGTAGGCAATGTCGAAGTAATGATCCGAATTAGGCAAAAATATGCCGATTACAGAAGCTGGATACCGTTGCCGCCGATCTACGATGTGCCCTTGACATCCAATCTAGTGCATGTGAGATGTGGTCGTCATCACTTTGCGGAATCGTTGAAATGTACAAATTATTTGAAATCAAATTCGATCGACGACCTTGTGACGCGGTGAAAATTTATTAGCGAAGCATCATTTCGAGATTTCTATAAAAAATATTCCGTAAAAAATATATATACACAGATTTCCCATTAAATACCGACACACTTTTAACAAATAATTTTAATTTATTTAAAAATAATTGAAGCGAACAAAATTGTATATGTTGCATTCTTAAGAAATCGGCACAACCTTTAGTAAAATAAAAATTAGTACAAACAACATTAAACGTCTTGCCATTGTTAACAACTACTACTCTTTTGTCGAATAAATTTTATCCGGATAAAATGAATGAACGCGTTGATATGGAAGAATTCGATGACAAATATGAAAATATAAAAAAACGTGTAGCGTTCAGTGAAACTTCTTTGAATAAGCTAATCGATACATTCTACAGAACAGATGCACTGATGCATTTTACTGCCAAGCACGATCAGAACAGAGCAAATACAAAGAAGAAAACACAGGAACAAAAAGTTCAAAAAAGATTCATTGTATCGAAATGAACGAATAGGAATGAACCGACCTTTGTAACGTCGCAACAAATACCGAAAATAATCCAGCGATCCGGGTGGTGGAGTTATATGGAGAGTAGGTGGAGGTCCAGTTACAACCAGGTACAGATCCGTCGTCCAACCGAGAAAAGGACTGAGACATAAAATATATCAAGAGATTTTTAGGTATCTCTTGTTGTGAAAAAACAAACTTGAATAAAGCAACAATGATTGAAATAAAAGCGATGAAATTTTCCTTACTTGGAATCCATGCATAATTTTACCGCTGTATCGACAATTAATATTCCATTGCCAACAATTATACAAGCGTCCTATAAAATGTGGCAAAAGATTCCCGATAATCCGGATCGCTTTTCGAGACAACTAATTCAATTTCATGTTTACAAATTCGGCAAAAAGTTTATTCATGATGCTTAACAGTAACAATGCGATTGAAGGGAATTGTAGCAGTTGTGTCAGAAAACTTCGTTATTCGCAATTACTTCCAAGCTAGTTTCCCCGAATAGTCTGTCGAGATATACTATAAAATATATAAAATTGTCCAAATAACGACTTATCGAAAAAAAAAAAAAATACGTAAGAGTTACGTTATTAGAAAATTGAAGAATAATGTCAAAAAAATGTCAGTAAATTACGAGTCCGTGGAACAAAGTTCAAGTTCTACTCATTAGTCGCAATGCAAACTTTCTTCATTGCAAAGTAATGTGAATGTGTGTGCACATATTTGTATATAAATATTCATTTACACGTGTTTCTCTCTATATGCACATATATATAAATACGTTTATACTTTAATGTGCATGGTCTCCAAGGCGTATCTCTCAACTTGACATCCGACGAATCTAATATACTTACTGCTGTGGGTAACAAATAGGTAAACAAACTTAAATAAACAAAAACAAACTAAACTAAAGCAAACAATTAAGTCCGAGAACAATCTCTACAAAAAAAATGCACTTTATTTAGCTTATCAGACCGAGCAAACCTCATAACCGTTTCACTTGTTGTTTGCATACAAAATTACAAAATTTATCAAACAACATAAAAGAGAAAAATATTTCATTTTTTTTATTTCTATTTTAGTTTACAAAGTGTTTTAATAAATTAATAAAATATATTGAATTGTTTTTTATTAAATGGCAAACTTACAAATAAAATAGAAATCCATAATCCCACAAAGCAACAGTTACAACAACAACGTAATAACGTTTTAAATTAAAGCGTATGATAACAAGAGTAATTTATACAAAAAAGTTAAAGTAAATAAAAGCACACAAAAAACGCCAAAGGACAGAAAATTGAATATTCATAAAATGTTTACAGGAAAAGTATTAAATTAAAACAAAAGAAAAAAAATTAAAAATGTAATAAAAATAATAAGAACAAATTTATATTCAAGTTCTAACGAATTTCGAATGCTTAACACATAAGGTAAGCATAAGGTTTTCTGTCGATCAAAAGGCCGATATTCTGTTCTTTAGGTACCTATTGTCAAAACTTCTGGTCTCTGCAAGGCGCTCTTTCTATTCCTATAAAAGCCACCATATTCTTCTCAAATCGACAAACTAACGAAGTACGTTTATCATCGAGCAGCAACGAGAGCAAATTAAATTATTTGGATGCAAAGGGCATAATTACATAGACTGAGCGTTGAGCCTAAGTATAAATTCCTTATATAAAAATATTTGTGTATGTCTTTACAAGTTAAAAATTCAAATGTATATGTGAAGTTTAAGCTTATTGAACATTTCTGACCGTTAAATACTGTAAGTTTTAAAAGTAAATGTCACATCGTCAATTTGCTAGTCTTCGGTTTGGCTGGTAATTAACTGCACCTTTCAATTTAAAATTCTTTTTCTGCGAAAAGAAATTTTTTTGCCAGTTAGTCGATGTGTGAACAAAAATGCAATAAAGTTTGCAAAACATTTGACAAAGGCTGCACGAAATATTTAATAACGTAAAAAGCATATTTCGTTAAAGGTAGAAATTAGCAGAAGTCAAGTAATGCCCATTGCCCAAGAGTTTTTGAGAGAGGGAGAGTTTTTGCGTGGACGAAAAAAAAAATTGTCTGTTAACGCACGATCGTCTTTTTTCTTCTTTCGTATGTGTAGAAAACACATACTAATGTAGCATTCATCACACGCAATTTTTTTTACTATGTGTAAAAAATATAGTTGCAATGCTACCGCTTAGGGCTTTCGTTTTAATCGATGTATTGTTTCTGACATACTTTTCAAACCTAAACAGTTTATCGCAGACAATTTTTGTATTCATATTTTTCACACTTTTTCTAGCATTAAACAAATGCGACCCGTTACTTATTTCGAGTATTTCATTCAAGTTCGGTTAGCATGCACGTAGTAATATAACAACTAAGAGGTTGGTGCATAGTTATCAGGCGTTTTTAAACGATGTTATCAGGCGCTCTTGAACACTATTTATCATGAGAAAGGAAGCACAAAGATTCAACAGTAACATCTTTAAATGACTGATCCGGAGTGTAGTCATCATCTACTTCAATAACTTTCCAAGCTTTTTGAGACGACGAACGTTGGTTGAATGGTCCACATTGAAGCTGTCGGCCAGCATTCGAGCTGTCAACCTTTCGTTCGTTCCACGGCCGCCAAAGATATTTGGTCGTCGAATCCTGGCTTACATTCCAAGCTAGTGTTGCCAGATTTGAAAAGTGCAAACCATTCCATGGCTCGAGTTTCATAGATTGTGTTCTCGCCGACAAGTTCGTTGAGATCGTGAAATGACTGCCCTGCTTTCCCTACTTTTTCAAAGTGGTACGGCATAATATGACGAATATGAGTATGATTATTGACACACATTTTTATAATCTAAAAGTAGGAGGACATTTTCATTCAATTGAGTTTTTGCATGTAAAAGTGAATTTCCGATTTTTGGTCAATTTTTGACGTCTCAGTCGGTAAAGTTGCACAATTTTTTCCCCAAAAGTTGTCAAACACGTCTCGTTTTTCTACCCATTTTCAGCAGATTCATGGGCTCAGCAGATTCATTTCCAAACTTGATGTTCAACTATAAACTAAATGTGTATACGCCAATCTGCTATCAGAATTTTTATAATTCTTAGATTTTTCGCTACAAACTGTGGAGAAATTAATGAACGAAAAGATGCCAAGATTTTCCGAAATGAAATTAAAATACGTGTTGTTAGAGGTAGTTTTATACCTTTATTGTTATATACGAAAACATAAGAAGAAGAAAAAGAAGAAGAAAAAGAAGAAGAAAGGAACATTACCGTATTCTAGCTATTAATTGGAGAGTTATATCTTTTGTCGACGTTTTGTTGAACGAACTAACAACCGGAAATGCCTAATTAAAGCATGATAAGCGACGATGCGTTTGTTGCATCGTTGCAAAGCAGATTTTTGAGAAAAGACTGAAATGAATAAATAAGTTCATTTTGCTGGTCACCCACGCGTGTTATATGCGCTTTAAGGATGGTTATGAAAGGCGTAACTAAAAATCACATGCCGCGAAATCGAAACTTGTGATTTCTGAAAATGGTCTCGTGAGATTATGTCTTTTAGCCACTTAAGGAAAAAAACCACACCTGCAATGGATGTGTAAACCAACAATAGCATTTTAACAATCAAGCGCTTAGCGTGTTCGCCTGATTTAGCATCGGATTGTTTCATGCAACCATTATGCCGATGTGACTGCTGTGCAAAAAGATTGCACCGATATAGTAAACATACTGTCACATACACTGGCATACCTCTGTCTTCATATATCTGATCGGTATCCATGTTTTCAATCAGAGTCAAACGAAGCCCTATCTTCTCCTCTCAGACAGCAAATAGATGTCACCATTAGATTGTATGAGTTTAAAAAAAAATTCTGTTTATATATTAGGAAGTGTCTTACATTTTATAAAGCACTATGAATACGTTCACGCGACATAAAGATACTTAGCACAAAGTACTTAGCTCACCCTCGGCTGTAAATATAATTCATATTTTGGAAATATTGCGTTTAAATATATTTCAAAGGAGTAAATAATAGTGCAAGCAGGGCGCCGAGAATAAAACTCGTAAAAATAAAGCATAGAAGAGATGATGTCTGTTAGCATTATAATGCTTCGTAGTTTATTTAACTTTACTTTTATGAAGTGTTGTATGGTCTCGTGCGAGGATTACGTTAGCTTCCATCCGGCTTGTTTGACTTCAAAAGCAAAATGCTGAAAAGTGCACCTTTTTATTGCATTAACTTTCACTAAGCAAGGACTTTACATTGTAAAGTTGTTCCTCGCTTTTGCATTTCAAAAAAAGATAAACATTTTACACTTAAAATTAAATTTGTAAACAAACAGATCTGCGAACAGAGCGCAACGAAAGAAAGATTAAAATGAAAATATTCATAAATAAATAATAAGAGAATAATTAGTAAAATAATGAAGAAACCTTAAATGAAAATTAAAAACACAATTTATTACTAAAATATTATAATTGTGATTAATAATTAAGTAAATAAATAGACAACATTAAAATAATAATAAAACAACAAATAAAATTTGTAAATAAATTAAATTAATACATAAAACGTGGCTCTTTAAAAGTTTCGAAAATAACACGCCAGGGTAGTAAAATTTCTTTTTGATATTTTGTAGAATGCCGAAGTTCAGCATATAAGTGGATCTGCCGAGTTTCTTTATTCTGCATTATATTAGGAGCCGAGGTGCAGTATCCCAAAAAATACCATTGATTTGATTGTTTGTTCGACTTCTTAAGACCCCTCTTGAAAATGCAGCGTTCAACTGGAACTCTTTCCACTGCATTAATCGCATATTGCTGTTTCTTATTAAGACCGCTTCGAATCGATGACTTGTTGTCTGCTCAATACATTTCGAAGCGTTACTTGTCGAGTGTTTGATCGAAAATGGCGAAAAGCAGTTACCTTTTATTAGGCAAACCGAGCATTATAGTTCCATGCTACTCTGATCGTATCGTAATCGCTACTTGATCAATAAACCTGATAGTGGACATAAACAGTGAGAGACGCTAAAGAAATTTTCACTCAATTCAACGTTGGGAAGCATGTTAACGATGTGTAAGTTTCTTTGCAACTAAGAAGTATAAATAAGTGATAAGAATGGGTTTACAAATCCAGAATCCAACTTAACAATTGAAATTATTGCGAAGCATTTGGTGAACATAAAAAAAATTGATATTTCTTCAATGTGAAATAATCCATGAAAACGAATTGCATTTGATATCTGCGAGTCTTAGTACTATTTAGTAAATGTTCTTATTTGTGTTGTAAATACAATTAGGGACAGTTCAATTTTTTTGATAAATGCCCCCAACAGGTCGGAAGATCAGCGTGCAAGTAGCAAAACTCTCTGCTTCTTATATACGTTTAGTTTGATCAGTGGGTATTCTTTATCAGCTCAATCACGATTATATTTCTCTTTGTTAATATTTTCTTCATGCTGCTTGTTTTAATCTGATATTTTACAAATACGTTTTATTTATTTATTTTAAAGTTAAAAATAATATAAATATGATGATAACAATAATTGTAAAATAGCCTCATATTTGATAGGAAAAGCTGCGTTCATTTTGGGGCGAATGTCTTTTAGTACACGGTGGATATGAAATTTACATTCTGCACTTTCAGATAGCACTAAACTATATTTAAGGCGAATTTTGTAGTGATGTCACAAATTGAAATTATCTGTCTTTTCTTAAGTTCTCTTAGGTTCCTGTGTCCAGATCCTTAATTGCTCGCATAGCTTAAGGTTACGTATGTAAAGTTATTGCTGTTATGCTTCAATTTTGACCACCAGCAACAGCCAGCAGATAGAGCGAGGAACGTATATGACTCAATGAACCCAGAATACAGCTTTCACAACCAAGAAAAAATATTTTTTATGGAGTTTTAGATGCTTACGTCTGAGTTTAACAAGTAGAATAAGATATTTAATATAACTTTCGGGAAGTGTGCGATAGCAGTGTGTGTATAGTAATAAACTTACACTCATATGTGTTGCACACATATATTAAATAACTATTGTAAAACATAATAACAAAGCCGAACGAAATAACATAAACGCGCACACAATATCCAATAATAACAAATAATTAATTGTTTTGCATTAAATTATGTAAAAAAATTTAAACAAAAAGAAATTTAAACAAAAAGAAATTTTTTTTTCTGTTAACTCTTTGAATTTTTGGTGTATGTATGTACGATATATATGTTCGAAAATAATAATAATAAAAGCGACATAAAAAAAAATATAAAATATTATTTTTACATATGTTACTAGACAACAATTTTCGTATATTATTTTTTATTTTATGTTTATATATACAGTTGCGAAATATATAAAAAAAATATTTTTAATAACAATACTCTGTTAAATGTTGCCAAAGTTAAATCATATTAAAGAACATTATAATAAGTATTATGCATAAAATTC
Organism: Glossina austeni; assembly: GCA_000688735.1. Taxonomy (NCBI): domain Eukaryota; kingdom Metazoa; phylum Arthropoda; class Insecta; order Diptera; family Glossinidae; genus Glossina; species Glossina austeni. The sequence goes on along the minus strand of KK502433.1, from coordinate 654,216 downwards.
ATAATGTAATAAAATAGAAAATTATAATATGCAAAGAAAAAACTAAAAATCATAAATTTAGATATTATTGCAATTAATTGATTAAACGATAATATGTTTAATTGTATACCTACGGAAGAAATCAATTATAACAATTTAAGAATGCAAAGAGTGAAATAAAAGAGAAAAACATGTGAAATAATTGACATTGAAAAACAAGAACTTAAATAAAAAATTAAAAAATGCACATAAAAAATTGAAAAAACAAACACTGAGTTTTTCTTTGAGAAACAAAATGGCAAGAAAACCTGCTTTGACTCGATCCAATCGAATATTAAAGTCCAGAAAGCTAAGCAGTCATTTATAGAAGTTCAAGGTTACAACACTTTGACATCAGATATATAATAGACCTCACATAGTAGTACGGTAGATATTTAGAACTGTAGAACTTTAAAACGTCACCTTTTCTTAAAAAATAAAAAATATTGCGATTTTTCTGGCTCTTATTAAACTCTTCTTTTATTCAATGAAACCGTTACGCCATCACAATACGTCTTTGTGAAAATATGGACGGAAAAAAAATCAAGTGAGCATCACAGATCTCTTTCGACGTCACCTTGACGTCGCCCTCTCTCAGCAGAGCGAGCGCGATAAATGATAATCGGACGGTGTAAGGTATGAGCTAAACGATGAATGCATCAAAACTTCTCGGCCAAGCATCATCAATTTTAGCGAGGCTTTAAAAATAAGCGGTCAGGCATTCTTATGGTGCAACACGAGGTTTGTTTTGATGAATTTTCAGACGATTTTTTTTGAATCACTTGAATCGACTATTCATCCGACAATCCAAAGTTTCGCAAATGATTCAAAATGTGTTTTTTTGTTTATAAATAATGCATTAGCAACGGCTTCTCAATCTTTTGGAAGATTTCATTGGGCGTTCAGGGTAGCACCTATGTTTGGTGCCGAAATTTTCGGAACGGAAGCACTGTTGCTTTTGGTAAAGTACCTCGACCGTAAATATCGCACATTTTTCGGGGTTCCACAGCTAACTAAAATCATTTTGCGGGAAGTGACCTTTCCCCAGTTTCAATAAATTTTCGTTTGTTTTTCGACTTTTGGTGCGATATGTTCTGGGATTTTAGTTTTATAACATTTACAAGGTGATACACGGCAATGTGAATTTCGTAGTGCAAGGAGCACAAAAGTGTGTGTGGAAATGTCTTACGGAAGAGTTGAAAAGATGCAAAAGTAAAAGAGTATATGAAAATTCTTAGTTCGACTAAGAATATAAAAAAAAAGAAGAAGATAGCGGTGTAAGCCGACAAATTGCGTCAGTACAAAATATTAAGAACGTTGCGATCATAAAAATTGCGAAGTGTAGAATAGGGAATAGAAGTGGCTACATTCGGACAGACAAATAGAAAATGAATGAGGACCATGAATTAAATGTTCCAACGATGTTTCTAAGAAACGAATGAGCGGTTCTTGTCGATTGCCCTCAAATCAACGGAACCCCGAGCACGATCATTCATATATAATGGTCTGGAGGATGCGATGTTATCTGCAATGGTATTTCCCTGAATATCCATGTGACTAGACACAGAGAAAATGGAAACGAAACACATCAGATTTGAGATTGTATAGTAAAGATCTAATTTCTAGCAAATAAGGCTGAATTTTAATTGAGGGAAGTAAATGCAAACCAGATAAGACCGTGATTGCGTACTCGCTAAGCTTTCTAGGATCGCAAGACACTCAGCCAAAAACGCAAAGCTGCTGAGAAAAAAGCCTCGTTGTTAATATTTGGGAACCAGAGATCGTTGCCTACAACGTTTGTAAATGAACGGTAAAACCAGATGACTCTTGCCGGATAGAATTTTATTATAGACGAAATTGGTGAGTAAAAAAACCTTTCGGTTAGAGGCATAACGACATGTGTTGAGTATGCGCGGTTTTCATGGTACCAAGAACAAAGCAAATACGTGTCCTTTGAATTCTGCACAATTTCGCAAAATCCTTAGTTAAAATATCCAACAAGAGTGAGCAAGTTAGTTTGATTGTGCAGGAAGTGTCGCAACCCCATGACATGTCACAAATGAATCTCGGGACGTTAGTTAGTTGGACGTATTGTTTGTAACTTTAAGAATGTGAGCAGCAGCAGAGAGTTTCGAATGTAGAACAAAGCCTAAAAAAAGGTTTTGATAAACAGAATATTGGAACCATATATGAGAAGTGGGGTAATGATAGGGTCTGTCCTTTTCTTGGAAAAAACCAAAATCTTAGTCTTATTAATTGAAAGTGTGCGAACTGGAGAGACTCAAGAACGGATTGTCTTGCTTGCCTGCGCAACTCTGAATCAGAGTGAGCGTCTACATAGCCCAAAACTGAGATATTCTCAGGAAGGAAGTTGAAAATTTTGTTAATATATAAAAATTAAAGCAAAGAGGGCTCAGCAAAGTGCTCTGGCGAACGTCTGCGAAAGATTTCCTGATATCGTAAGACGACCTCGATGTTGCTAACTAAAATGGTATTGTAAAGACAGAGGATACACATTAAGTTACAGAAAAATACAATTGATAAAATTATTCTTCATCCTCTTCTTCTTGAATATTCATCGAGTCAACAACAGATGACTGGCCGAGTTATAAAAAAAGCTCAGTGTGAAAACAAAGTTCTTCGTAGAAAATGGTGAAGATTTATGAAGCGACATTTCACCAAACACCTTCAGACAAAAAAACTTTCAACATATTCTCTGTAGTAATAATATTTGTTAAGCAATAGTCTCCACCTCCTTAATTTTTATACCTTTCACCATATTCTCTGTAGTAATAGTATTTGTTAAGCAGTAGTGTCCACCTCCTTAATTTTTATACCTATATAAGTCATTTAATCCATTCAGAATCTTTTTTGAAAACATTTCCCCGAAATTTATAATCTTAAAACAAATAGAGCACCTCGGATGCGTCTTTTCTAAATAAGTCACATGCTTTGTTTTATATATGAATTGGACTGTAATCCTTTCTCCATTAATCAGAAACCTTTCCCTAAATAAAGTATAATACATTACTTCTTTAGGTTACGACTTAAGATCTTCATGTTTTTGACAATATTTAAAAGAACATATGTGTGTGTGTGTGTGTGTGTGAGAGAGAGGCAGAGAGAGAAGATTCTTTTCTAAAGAAAATTGCAATGTCATGTGAATCCCATTGAATCCTTAAATACCGAAAATTGGGCACAGGAGGCTTATTAGTAACTGTAACTTATATAACCACCAAATATCGAAGCAATATATCACCACTATTTTGGAAGAAATGACCGCGTCAGGAATGTTTAATAAAGAATTTGTTTTTACACTTAGTATTTACAATGAAGAAGAAAAGAAGAAAAAAGTTGTAGAAAAGTTACAACATAGAAAGTGTATTATGCAAGACTTTAAAGATATATGCACATCTCAGATTTTTTATATGTCAGCTATCAGAAAATCTAATTTCATTGCGATATTCATATACGATTATCGCTAAAATCCTCAATACATGCTTTGCCACATACTCGTCTATGTTCCTGAAAATTTTTACAAATCGATTTCTACCTCACATTCTTTCAGTAAATGTATATAAAAACTGAATGGTAGATAATAGCAAACACTTAGGTTACTTTGTTTCGTATGTGCAAGTTGTCTGCAAATTTTTAATTTTGGTGTTTATTTTGTTGGTTTTTGTTTCGCTTGGCAGTAAGTCATACGTTAACTAATGCACCAATTTAGAATTTTTAACAAAGGCACAACCCTTGCAAATTGGGGCTACTTTCACTTCGGTAATATTATCGAGCTCATCAGCAAACATGTCACCCATATAGTTAGTTGATTGTACATGGCCAGTTTATTTCATAGGTGTGCTGTTCGACTATGGTTTGATACCTTAATATTCTAATGTAACGTAAATGCTTAGTCCACATTTTCTCCATTTTGTTTTTAATATGTCTTATATGTAGGAGTGAGTTTACCGCCACGTGTTCCACACTAGCCAACTAACTCAATGACATTCAGATTCTTAACGAGTTCGTTGCTCTGAGGAGCCTTGAGGTAATAAGGTGATCTTTATATGTGGGTATACAGAGTTATAAAACCCGCCGCAATAAATGGTTTGGCAGGATCTATACAATAGTTTGTAATAAGTACAAAAGCATTAACTTCGCTTTTATTATTAACAGTATCTTACACTTTCGGACCGTTTTAAAAGTGGTGGATCAAAATAGAAGGAAGACATATTCTTTAAATAAAAACTAACTAAAATCTACTCCGCATCTAAGTCAACATGTGCTTATGAAACAACGTCAAGTAAGACAACATAAATTATATTACGGAATAAAGCTCAGGTTCAATCGAACATTAATATAAATTTATTTACAAAAATATTTTTCTAGCAAGACCTTTCCCTATGTAAGTACGCTCTTTAAACATAAAGCGATTCTGATTCTAAACCAATTCTACTCGTGTATCATTTATTAAACGAAAATAAAAAAATATCTTTTAAATTTTAAAAATTTACTATTATGATAGCTTAAGGTAAAAAAGTGAGGTTTATCCATCTGCAAATATATATAAAGATCTTTATACATTTTTCGTGTTATTTTAGTATATTTTTCTCGTTGCAGAAATAAAAATCTTAAATATATATGCTACGAATTTTTATACAATCTGTCGGCATATGTACGGATGGTGAAAGCATAGGTAAGGGGCGTGTGAGCATGAGCGAATGTGTTGCTGGCTATATATGGATTCAGCTCTATACGTGATATGTGACAAAAAAGTGCACATGATGTTGTTTGTCAATGGGTATACGATGATGTTGATTTTGATGGATATGCAGATAATATGGATATGTTGTAGAAACATATACATACCGCAATGGTCTCTGGATAGCATCTCAAAAAAAAAAAAAAAGAAAGGAAAAAAAAACCGAAATTGCATACATATGTGTAGGTAGATATGCTTGTATGGATATTATAACAACACTGTATATATATAAAATACATACATATACAACGTATATTTGTGCACATGGCTCTACCATGCCATATGTATATTTGGTTGTAAGCGTATGTATATATAATATTAAGTATACTGTACAAATAACAACATTTAAGTTTGTGTATAATTTACTATATGTTGCAGTCAATCTCTTGGTTTATGTATATGCAAAACGACCACTCTCATCATCAGCGCCAACGTTTGTCAGTATCGTCGTCAACGACGACCCTATCACAATCATATATGCAAATGTGTCTGTGCGTTTGTAATGCGTTTGTATTAAGTTGTGAATGAATTGAACAGCTCGGTTTCATGTCTTCATTTGTTTTTGGTTTTTTGTTTTTTGTTTTTGTTTTTTCTATTTCTTTTTTACATTACAATTTCATTCCTGGTTTTGGTATATGTTGACCAAAGTAAATATTTACATTATAGAAACAACATTTTGCGTTTTAGCTAGTGCTGCTTATACGACTACAACAACTGCTATTACTACTACTTATTGCTTTATAGTGCTAGTAATAGTGCTGACACTGGTAGTAGTCTACTAGTGGTGATTGCAGTGCAGTGCTTATGCATGAACAAACCAAAGTCAACTTTATGGATTGCATATATTTTAAGGTATAAAACTGTTTATATACATTCCTCGACGATGATGAAACACTCTCTATTAATATTTTATAACCATCACTTTAACCATTTTAAAGGATTTTGTTTTGAAATATGTTATGCAGTTTTACTTTATAAATCTATCTCTCACTGCATTGTGCATACGAGTAAGGGTTTTAATATTTGTTGTTTTGTTTACAGATTATATTGATAATGTTAATATTGTATAGCATAAAATTCTACTTAATGCAACATCAAATCATACCCATACCAATCTGTTATTGTATCTGCTTGCCCTAACAAAGCTAAAAAAAAGAAGAAAAAAAGGGACAAATTGCGAACAAACATGTTTCCATTCCGGCATATGAGAGAATGTGTTGAAAACTATTATTTGAAATTGATGGTGATCATAATAAAGTTTTATTGAGAATTTATTTTACATTTGATTTGATTTAAGTAAATTGCATTTTTTTGTTTTCGCATTTTTTTTGCTATTGCTGTAAGAAAAATAGGGTATATCTATAAAATCTTTTTTAGATTTCATCTGTAATGGTACAAAAATAAAAAAGTAAAAGTCATAAATATATACATAAAAAGTTTAAATTTTTAAAATTGCATTTGGCTTTCATAGCAACCAATGCGTATAAAACATAGACAAAAGCCCTAGAGCTTTGAGTGTGCTCGTGCGCGAATGTTTCATTTCTTTTTTAAGGTGGTGACCCACCGGAGATCGACTACTTTGGGCCGTGCAAGCTTTTAATCCGCTATAGCCTACCCATACTCCTACCTCTAGCGTATGGCACACGACCGCTTAGCTATACCTTCACAAAGAAACGTCGTTTGACGTTTCCTCGTTTTTCTGTTTCTTCAGTACGTGCACGGCAAAGAGAGAGTATCCATCTTTTCCGTCGTGGAGCATGTTTGTCCCAAGATTTACGAGCAAAGAAAACCCTGCAATTTCCGTCTATAGCCTCTGCCGTTGGTCTTGGTATTTCGGACAAATAAAAACCATCTGCCCAGCGTCTTTTGTAACCTTATAAATATTACACACAAGGGTAGATTCGAATTTAAGCCTGGTGGATAGGCTCGGAAGCATCTATTCTCAGTTAGGTCAAGCAAAGCCGTCATTCTGCCTTTTAATCCATTGACTCATGTTTGCAATGAGCTTATGCGTGCATCTTCCTTTCGGGAATTCTCTCTATCGTACCTGCCATTCATCGACAAACTGGCGCCTTCCAAACGTTTTACAATCGCAGTTTCAATTATGGATCCTAGCACTCCGGCTAGCCGGACAATGTATCCGGCTTTCTTTGGTGTGCATAAATGCCATTAATATTTTTGGTGCTGTTTTTTCTTCCGCTAGATTCAATTCTGTCGTGCGTGTGTTTACTAAAGCTAAAGTATCACCCAGGCCTTCCCAACAGACCTTTTCCAAAAATTTGAATATTAATTTGATTTTTTATTGGTTTTATTATTTGTCTTATTGGTTGCTGGGGGAGAGGAAAATGTGATCTTGGACCAAAGACTCGAGTACAAAGAGAATAGCTTGGAAGCAATATATTTTCCTAATGCTGAGAGATGTATGGCGAATTCAAAAGAAAACATATAAAAAATATTCCCTCAAGATGTTTACAAAATATTTTCAAAAATTGAAAAACTGAAAGTGAAGAAAAGGAAGAGTAATTGAGACAATTTTATTGGATAACATTAACCCAATTCTCGTTTACGTTTGTTCGATAACGAGAGCCATTCTTTTAAAGTAGAAATTCGCTATCTAATTAGGTCAATAACGAGAACCGTAAACCTAACGTATTTGTATTTACTTTAAATCGAAGGTGGTGTTGCTGCTTATTATTGCTATTTTTTATAAAATCTAAAAAGCTTACATTATTCAAGTGGTCTGCTTGCAATTGGGAACTGAAGCAGAGCCACTTCTAGCAGCGCTTCTCGGTGTCCAATATACTTGTCGGGATGTCAAACAATATGTCTTCCGCATAAGAGTGAGAACGATGTACATAGCCGAAAAATAACTCGTCGGTCGAGACCAATTGCTTAGATAGTTATCAAAAATAAGGTACAATAACTAATAAAACGGTTTTTGGTTGTTTGGTGTAAGTTGCTTCTTCTTCACGTTTCTTGGTGTAAGTTGCTTCTTCTTCAAAATCAAAGTAACATGGCATCACAATTCCCGTCTGCTGAATTGGAAGTGCCTTAAAGAGCGAACGCTTTGAGGGCGCAAAAAAGTCTGAAAGTAAACAGTTAGTGCGCCACCTTCATACAAGATTAAAGAATAGTCTCAAATATGCGATGTTTACTTAATCTCTCCGTTAGCGTTTAGATCCGTTAAATAGAGAAAAGTTCACTTACGCGATATGATTTCAGAAGATGACGTACTCAAGCACGCACACATACATTAAGTGCTATTTTGGTTAATTTTGAATAACTAATTTTTTTAATATGATTTATTCAACATGTTTTTTTTATTTATTTTTCTTTTATTACTTTTAATGTTATGTATAATACCTATTCCGGTTTTAAATGCGTATCGTAACGATAACAAAACATCTCATCTACGATGTGACCTTCATCCTAAGGTGTAACCCATTTGGCGGCGCTTATTGTAAACTTCTAATCACACCTGGAACGTAGAACACTCTTCAAAGTATAAGCCTGAAAATTTTAAAATAGGATCCTCTAGAAGTTTTTAGTAGTCTGCTTGACCCTTCCCTTCCAAAGTCCCACTAAATGCAAACAATCCACAATAAACACAATATTAACGGAGGCATAACAATATGCTTACATTTTGATTTGCACCAATTCATGCAATGAAGGATTGTATATGTAACGGAAATGATCAGCGATAAACGTATCGTTTCCATCATTCCCTGAAACGCTCGTCAATGCTTTGTAATTTTTTTCCGCATTCCACTGTGTATTCATTATTTAAGTCCCCTAAATATTCTTGTCTTTAATTCATTTAATCCGTGGAAATGTTTTCCAATTTCTTTAAAAGTTTGCTTATATTCGCCTTCAAATTTTGCGCACTTTTTTTGTACGCTTTAAATGCGTAGCTCTAATCTGCTTATTAGAAAGGGTTGCTTGCAGAGCTGATGTAGTTGTTGCCATTATATGTAGGAAAGTCGGGAACTTAGGCCAACTTATAAACAATTCAAATTTTCTTTATTAATTTCCAAGTAACTTCTGCTGCTGCAGCTGTTATTTTTATTTTTTTTTTTTTTTCATTAGGAGGTAATTGCGAGAACAGCTGTTTACTTTATAGCTGACGTAGATGATTTAAAACAGTAGCAGACTGAGCAGACTGTAATAAACTTCTAGCAACTTCGCATAACTATTACCAAAGTCTGCAAATTCAAAAAGGTACGCAGATGAAAAAAATTTATAATATTAAACAGCACTTTTTAATTGTTGTAGCACATGTTTATCTAAGTTTTCTATTTAATAATTTTAGTATATATTTTTAATTATTATTACCTACAACTCATTGTAATATTTTAAAAGTGGTAATTATTTAAACTAAGACGGAAGAGGAAAACAAAGAGTTGAAGGCTACGTGATCAAGTAATGGTTTTTGTTGGCGTTAAATTAGCCCATGGGATTGGTTCAAGTATGAGTATTCTATTCGCAATTAGCCTTAAGGTAAAATTAATCATGAGACAGGAGAACAGGAGAAGTCAACTCAATACTACTTCCCCCCCCCCACCCCCACCCCAAAAAAAAAAGAAATGTCGCTTTTATAGAAAACAACGTGGACCCGCGCTCGTGCAGGTACATTAACAGCAATTTGCTTGTACCGTCTTTCATTCTTATTATTTGTGTTGGCAAGAATTCTGTTGTTTGCATATATATATGTATGTATGAAAAAAAATTAACGATGGTGACGCAGATAATGTGATTTATTTTCATTTCAGCATTTATATCGACTCACATAGAGGCTTTCTAAATTATGATCCATATATGATATTCGTGTTTTGTCTATGTCAGGTAAATAATACGCAAATAATACGTACAAAAGGTATGCAGAACACATAGAGAACGCAAGGCATCCCTAGAGATTCTGTATGCGTTCTCTGCATATTAATTAAATGAAGTTTCATTACGCGAATTTCTTGAGACCTGTTGTGGTGTGCTCCAGCAGAGAATCTTTAGAGACACGTTGTGTTGTCTACGCGGAATAAAGGATGCGAGAAGAGTCTTTAGAGATGCCAGTTGCATAAAAATTTGCATCGCCTGGATAATGTCTGGACGTAAAGTGAACAACAGGCGGTCGTCTAAGCCCAATTGCCAAGATATTATTTTAGATTCACCGCTCAGAGCCGATCTTTAGCTACCCTATACCACTTCGTGTAACATAATGCTCCATTTATTTTTCGTGATGAAATACCAAAACTACGCAAAAGTAATTCATCCAACACATTTTCAATATAGTTTGCTTTTCGGCAGAGACACCTAAGTAAACACAAACTTAATATGTTACACGTATTAATAAACAATTTCCACTAAAATTGGTTGCTTGATAGAACGTAACTAACGCGTTCAACTGTTCCGATATTTTGGGTACAAGTAACTTGGGCATTGGTGCTAAGTTCTAATTACTTACAAGTGTATAACAAAGAGTAAAGAGAAGGATATCATTTATTTTTCGGCATTTTTTCTATTTTTAACCGAATTAAAAGGGGAAAAATACAACTAAAACTGGAAATGATTAAGTTGGTCTAGAGTGAAAATGAAGTAATCTACGAAAAAGTTAGAAAGTGGTTTGCGATATTTCGGAAGACAAATGTTTGCATTGAAAGCGATGAAAATCCGTATACTTCCGTGTGTCCCTAGCACGCGCAACTCGGGAACAGATCTTCGCCTTGGGCTGTGAACTTCTCCTGACGGCGGTGTTATTTTTCAGACCGCTCTCTTTCTGATTAGCATTGGCCTATAGGTAAGGTTTTCTAATAATGATGGTGCATACTTCGATGTAAGAAATGTTTTTTATATTTTACCAAAAAACGGCAGAGAGAGAAATTCGTTAGTAGACCTAATACTTTATGGATAGGCGGGATATAAGCAGACGTCCCCCAGTGGTCCCATATCACTATAAGAAATATTGGTGTATTGGTGTAATGGTATAAAAATTTCCTAGCGCTAGCTAAGTACCCTAATCGACCAAGTGCACGCCCACCATTAACAAAGTATGTTGCAAAGCTATTGTATTGATTTGAAGAAACGAATGTCAGGGCAAATATTTTAATTTCTTTTATGGCTATTTTATTGAGAATAAAACTTAATCAAGCGAAACGTACAAGATTTACTTTAAGGAAGCAATTTATAGTTTGTTTTTAAAAGGTTTTCCTTAAACTTATTGAACGAATCAAATATTTATAAGGTGATTTACTAGTAATTGCCATTTTACATATACATATGCAATAACATGCATGCACAAACGTACAAACATACTCACGTAAGCACGCATAGACGCATAACAAAGTATTTCTTTGATCATACTTCGATACACTTAGTTCAGGTGCACTTTGTCTTAATCAATGACATCATCAATCTTTTAAGTAACGTCATTTGGAAGAGCAACTACAACAAAGGACAACAAGGAAAAGGTTGCCTTAGAAACTTACAGAAAACATAAAAACACGTAGACACCAAGCAAAACTTGTTTATTAAAAATCAATTTTTTGCCCTTTTGAAAATTTTCATTTCATTGAATATGTGGTGCATGTATTCTGTTTACATTGATATTTATGGCTTGGAAACATTTGTAACTTCTTATCCTAAATAGAAGAAATCCTTAACTAGATTTCAGCAAAAAACTTTGCCTGCCAATACACTGAAGCTCATAGATACACGTACACTCTGGTAAGTTAATATCGACAAATCTGTGTGAAGAAGTTTTTAGTTGAAAAATCCAATTTAATGCGTTACAATAACTCAAAGAAGCAATAAAACAGGCAAATCTGTTAAGGCTAACGTATACCTTGACGATGATTTGATTTTATGACCGCCTCCTTAAGGCTAGTGTAGACACATATGCAAATTTCATTTAAAGCAACAGAAGTGAAATAATAAACAAAAATTTTTTTATAATTTAAGTAGTAGTTAAAAGTGAGTAATAAATTTTAATTGGGGGAAAAAGGAACAAGTAGTAGATTATCAAACCAAAACTCGAAATCGAGTCATTTCTCTATGTAGTTTAGTCTTGCAAAGGTAACATGCAGCCTAATACCACCATTCAAATAAACCTCCATCGAATCTATTAGAATAAAATTTTTTCTATCTGAAGGAGTTCTGGCTCACTCACAATAACAGAGAAAATTCGTGTCACAAAAAATACAAATAGAGAAACGTCTGTGTGGCTAATAATACGCAACCTTTTTAAGTTACTTTCGAATCGCTCTTATCGAAAGCAAAAATCAAATTCAATGTTCCAAGTAAGGCTTTGAAATTGTAGTCATTGCCTCTAAGGGCAAAACCAAGTTATGTATAGCTTTTCCATTGTTTGGAGTTTGAAGCTTAATTTTATTGTAAAAAGACTAAAGCTAATATGAAATAGGATTTAAGGATATGGCGTGTTTACTTAATCCTATATCATAATTAATGCAAAGAAGAAAAGAGCATTAGATTTCATAGTAACACATATATGATGTACGTGGAGAAGAAAAATTTATAAATAAAAACTACCGCTTTTTTTGAAGATTCAAATAATTTTTACAAATATTTAAGACCGCTCAAAAAAGACGATTGCAAATTCTGAAAATTTCACCAACAATGGACACTCTCCTTAAATAATTTTACTAGTCTTTCAGCTTCATCGGACCAAGGACGGAAGAAATATTTCAAGGTAAGTTCGGATATTTCATACAAGCTTTTGTAGCTTTCCATTTGACTATTAGGCAAATGGGTAGGGCGATGCAGTTAAAACATATTCGTTAGTTGAGTTCGACAACAATACAATTTTTATTCCGAAATCTTCTAAATATTTAGAAAGGAAAAACAAACCGATGCACTTTTTATTTTCACTTTCACTTTTTTAGCGATAAGTACATATTGGAATTTTGGCGGAATTCTATCTAAACTTAATCAGAGTGATAGGAAATAGCATTAAATCAAATTTCAAAGTCAAAATCCAAATTTCCTCAAATTAACGAATGGACGGATCAATATCGTTAAAGAAACTTTATTACTCAACAAACGTGGCCGTTTAAGTACCTATTATTTTCATAGCAATGTCAAAACCCTATTTTCGTTTGTTAAACACCGCTCATTGACAGACAAAAAAAATCTTTTAAACTCCGCATTGGCTTGAAAGGTGTTATGGCAACATCTCTGCGCAAAATAACAATTTGTCCCTGTTTTGTTGATATTAAAATATGGCAGCGTAAAGAGCTCGAAAAAAGCAAATAACAAACTTTTTAAAACTGTAAGCGGAACAAGGGAAATGGAAACAATAATTAGTAAAATTAATTTGAACAAAGGAAGGTGGAACAAAGAATCTTTGAGGTCGATGTTGTGACGGCACTAAGAAAATCTTCTAATTGTAATCAAAAATTCAAAATGAAAATTAGTCATCAACAATATTGACGAAAATTTGGAAAATAAAATAACAATGACAAAAAGCGAAACGAAGGATACGGTCGAAGCTGATGAGAGTTCGAAAATTAACTAACTGTAGAAAAGATCAAGAAAAATGGACGAAGAACAGGTACAGAACTTATTCACCAAATAATACTTTGCACAACTATGTTTTTTTCCACTTAAGTATTAATTCCGTTTCTTAGTCCATTTAATGTGTGATGTTTTCGGATGAATTTTATTATTTATTGTTAATTATTTTCTTTTATAACAAACGAGGCCGCATAAATTAAATGAGGAAATGATTTTGTCTCTCCCGACAATTTGTTTTTTAAACTCTACACCACTTGTGGTATGTTAAGATTGTGCGGGCTTAATATAAACCTACACGTTATTATAATCGATCTAAGCTCGTCTATCCGCTTGTCCGTTTTGTATTCTTATGCTAAACCTACCGCAATTTTTAAAATATGTAAACGAAATTTTGTGCACTGACTTGTTTTCGCCCAAAAACGAACACTAATGGCAATAATCTAGGTCGGACCACTTTTTCGACTACCTCCCATATAACATCTTATTTGGAAACTCGTTGTATGAAACACGGTAGGATGGTGTACGATATTCAATGGTGGATCTTGGTCCACAATAGCGTTTTCACTTGTTTTATTTCAATTTTAATTTTTTTTGCATAAATAATCCTTTCAATATGAAAGAAAATATGACGGCTGTAACTCCGGGGGTAAAGCAGTGTCTAATGGTATTCACAACGGTTTCTTACGGTCTTGTTCCTTCTGAACTTCAAAAAGTAATTTTTGCGCTCAGTATTTAAAAATAATATGGTCTCTGTATCCGGGAGAGCCAATTGTCGAATCATCCTGATTGTGAATGAGATGAAGCCGGAAGTTTTATCATGCCTTAATAATAAGCTTAAGAATTGCATATATAATAAAAAATAAAAGCAAAAATGCATAAAATTTAATTAAATTCATTTAATCACTAGATGAAAGAAATAAAAAAGCGTATTGTTTTGTTCTTTTTCTGGGCGTACGTATCAAGACATGTACACAGCTATGCGTAAAGTTAAGCTGGTTTATGAATAAAATTGTTATGCATGGTCAAACTTTTAACCTATGTTCGCGGTGCCAGTAGTCGTGAGGTTTGCTATTGTTTTATAATTCTATCCTCTTTTTTGTTTTCCTTGCATAAAATAAACAAAACAAAATTCCACCGAAAAGACGAAACTCTTTGCTTAAAAACAATAACAACAACAACAACAACAACAACAACAAAATAGAAAAACTTCATCTTTTCAGAAACACCTCAACACGTTTTATACGCAAGTTAGCTTTTTTCTTGTTATTAAACCGCCCTAAAGTATACAACAAAGCGTATAATATTATATTTAGTTTTAGTCTTTTTTATACGCGGTATAACGCTGCGCTGCTGCCCGTACTTAGTTTTCTTCTTGTCGTTTTCAATTTTGCAGTAAAAAGAAAGCTTATAGTTTCTCTTTGTATACCAAATAAAAGTTATAGAAATGTGGAGAAAACATTTCGAAAAAATAAAAAAATTGAATAAGGAAAAGAAAAAAAAAAGAAAAAGAAAAAGAGAGGAGGAACAAAACTTGACCTGAATTATTCTGTAATTACTTTTTCAAACAAAAAGATGTATGTATACATATGAAATTATAGTATTTTTGTTTAGAATTCGCGGATTTTTACGCGAAATATTTCTAATGAATTCCACTTAAGCCTTTTTGCTGCGAATTTCATTTTCATAGAAAAGTCTTAAGTGACTCTTTAAAATGTGGCACCAACAGCGAAATGGATAAGTGTTATATATAGAACAGAGATGTGCAAGCTTCATGTTCTCAAATTATACCATATATTGAATTAAAAAAGTTATCGGAGTCACACATACGTGTGCTGAAAGTGTTTGAAAAAATGAAGGAAAGCCTTTTATTTGATTTTGTAAAAACCGAAAATAGATAGAAAAGTCATCATTAATATAAATAATTGGTTGCAAGGATTGGTTGGTTGGGAAGGTTGTATTTTTATAAACGGTATGCAATCGTATCTTCGGATTATTGTCAAATTCCTTTGGCTCCGCCACAATGCTCCACATCTTATAGAGATGGACACGTGACGATAAAACGCACAAATATTGCCAAATGTACCTAAAAGAAGCAAATGAAATATGGCGGCCTTAAAACGATAGTCTTCGGGCCTTCTAGCCCTAATAACGTAAGGCGATATGCATAACATATTATATTAAGGACACATTTTTTGAAAATTATTTAAGGAACAAAACACGAACGTTTCAAGTAAATATATGAGTGCTTCGGATTTCTATCTTCATCTCTAGAAGCAGAATTCAGGTGAACGTGTGGAAAGAGTTTATTCTCATATCTCAGTCAAGAATCGAAATTTTTAATATATTTTTTGGTCTTTACGCATAAAAGAGTCCTCGTCAAGTACATAAAACGTATATGCAGCTATATAAGTACTTTCCTTCTTCCGACCTTTTTTGCCATTTAATAGCATTTGTAAGTACCTTCATCGAAACTACTACTACAAGATGTAAGGCTTGAAGCGACCAAAGGTGTCTGTGCTTCTGACAAAAAACTAAAAGTTTGGGGTTAAGCTTTCTGTGTTTGTTATAAGCAGGAGACTCACTATCGACCATTCCACAAAAAGGAGATTAAGACAGAATATTTGAACAGGGCAAGGCATTTTTATGGTCTTCGGACTGCAGACTAGAAATCTTTCCATATCACATTCCAAACTTTAAACTTACTTTTGTCGAATCACGATTTTGCAAAACTGAAAGCATCTCTAACAATTCGTATTCTTTCTAGTCGAATGTTTTAGAATACCTTTAAAACGCGTAGAATACTTTAAATAAGTTGATCTAAACATTACTTATTAGGGACAAATTGCCTTTTTTGTGGCTCAAAATTTGTTCAAATACTATCGTCAGCATCAATATTCCTCAGAAAATCGTACGGGCTTCTCTACCTGTAGACATGCAGACTAAACAATTTCTTTTTTTTTGTTTCAGTTATACTGCGAGTTGAGGATCATTTTCAACTAAAGATTTTACGAGAAAATGTCTGTGCTATTGCCCTATTTTCACATTTTTAAAATATATATTTTTTTAATACTTCCCATTTAATACCTTCCTTTCGTCAAAAAAGGAATTTTCTAAAAAACCCTTAGGGTTGTTACAGTGGTTTGCTTCTTTAAGAGATTAACATAAAAAATCGCAGCATCCCAAGGTAAAATGTTTTTTCTAAAGCTTAGACATCGAACTAAACATCGTTCAAATGTTCGCCATAGCTTTGAGCACACTGAGACACATCGTAGCTTCATTTGGTACTACAACTACTCGGTAATTGATAAATAGACATGATCTGTCTATGATGATCTGTCGCTGATTGACGTTATTTTTAACATATTCCCACAAACGCACTGTAGGGAATATTTTTATCGGCCTTTCGATTAATATGTTTCATACTTTTTCTAGTAGTGGTAGAGTTTGCGAGCGCATTATGTCCACTTCTTTCGTTAATATATATATTAAGTCTATGACCAATATTTTAAACAGTTACGTTGTAAGAAAGCGTTTGGTTCTCTTACAAATAACAAATGGTCCGTATAATTGTCCATCCGTGGTCCGAAATACCCCTCACCCGTAACTAAGTAAAGTCTAAAAGCAGTCGGCTTGTTTGTATGATTCGTCCGTTACACGTTACACGTCAAAGTATAGATACCTTTTTGTCGACCATATCCTTAGCGTAAGTGTGTAATAAGGATGTGTAAAATATCTTCTCTTTTCTATTCATGCTTTCCTCTATACTACAATGATACACTTCCTCTATGGTATAAACTTATTGCAGTCTGTATATTTATACAGACAGATATATATTGTATTAGAACTATGAGTAGCATATATATCATAATACATGCATAAGCCTATACCTATATACCTAACGATCTTGTATATTATATTTATTACTGTCATACGCGAAATCATATGCCTAAACATTTACTTGTTTATTAACAGTGACGTCAATATGATAGGGCTAGCATGTTGAACTGTTCTTATTATTTAGGGACTAACGGTTACATATTGTAATATGTTTATGGTGATATATGATATGTTGCAACTATAAGTAGCATACATATTACAATACATGCATAGGCATATATATAACGATCTTGTATTTTATTCGCTTATTCGTAGACCTAAACGTTTACTTGTTAATTAACAGTTACGCTAAGGAATGGAAATAGAGTTTTTTTTGGCATAATTGACATACATTCGAACATTTTTACTTTCGTAGGCATATATATAATGATCTACATGTTTTGTTACCTACTCTTATTTCTGAGGTATTACTTGCTAAGGTTAGCATATTGAATCATTCTTGCTATGTAGGGATTAACGGCTACGCATTGCAATATATTTATTTTTGTTACCTTCCCATACACGACTATTTTAATTATAAGCGATAAACGTATGTGACCACTCTCTCTGATGAATTTTCGAACGGTTAGGAACAATAAAAACAACTAGAACACAGATAGGAGGGGACAAATAGCCCTACTAGCCCAAGGTTGGCTGCTGTAACATCCCTCGCGTATTTTGCAGAGCTCTGGTACGTACAGAACGCGGAAAGAGATATCGGATAAAATAGGTATGAGTAAAAATCGGGTCGCGCTAGTTTTTTCCTTCTACGAAGATCATAACTATATTACCTTGATCACTAATAGTACGTTAATCACAATTGTATATAGGATCGCTCTCGTCCTAAACGTACACGAAATCGAAAATACGTATTGAATTCCCTGTAAACAATAAAAAGATAATTTGGAAAAAAATACGAAGGTCCAAGAATTTTTATATATTTCTTGGCAAGGGACTTCTTGGGAAGTCCTGAGCACACCTCGGTTAAGAAGACCCGTTATAACGGCTTTTAGTCTAATAGGAGTGCACTTAATGCCAAATATTGTTAATGCTAAACTTCATCGGTGACCATGAATCTGTCTACTAAATTTTGTCCGTCTTAACTTTAGTATTTGCGGTAGCGAACGTTTCAACAATGGACAACAGGTAGACAGATAGGGCTAAGCAGACTTTATTTACTATACTTCTCACACTATCGAGAGGACAAATCTAGTACATTTCTATGCCTCGATAATGGGCATGAAAGAGAAAAAAACTTTTGCGGTTCTGCGTTCAGTAATTCATATAAACTCGACAATTAACCCTCTTGTGAATTCTCAAATTGTAAACACTTTTGCTATTTTTTATAATATTCTGATGCAATGCTAACATGGAATGTTAAGATCAATGCGCCAAGATGATCTCTTTTGGTCTAAAATTGTACCTTCAATAAAGTCTATACATTTTTAAGTAAAAGAGCTCTGAATAAAAATTTCAAAATGTTGAAAAGCGAGCGGTATATAATAAAGCTATTTAGAATTCCGAACGGATTTCTTAACTGTTAGTGAAATGCTTGTTGTTTAAACTAAAAATAGCAAAGGCAAATTTTATGTCGAGTTAATGATACCAATTAAATGCTATCTGAAAGAACTAACCTAAAATAAGTATATGGTAAGATATACATGATAATTTTTGGAGGTTATTTTTTTCGTACTCTTATCTTTTCAGTTTAGACGCGTTAGCTTTAGAACAAATCAGACACTTACAAAAAGGAATAAAACATAAAATAGTTCCATTGAAAGGGTTTTCCTTAAAGATTTCAAAAAAATCAACTTATAATAAGTGATACAAACCATCATCAACTACTATTTTCTTGTTTTTGCAAAAGTTTTCTTTTTGGGCTACATTAGGCTTCTAGCTAGCAGCACAACAAAGAACATGCAAAAATCTATTTGCCTCTTATGATGAATCTTCGATTTTCCGCACTTGGCAGCGTTTGAATACTCGTGAACGTTTTATCCGGCTGCTGCAAAACTTAGAGGTTATACGTCTTTAAAAAGAAAATATCAATTATAACTCGCTGAAGGTTTTCATTTCTTGTATGTTGTTAATTTTTTTTTAATATTGAGATAATTTAAGTAAAAACCACAAAAAACCAAGGCAGACAACATCGTACAAAAGATTTACGTAGACATAAGAGTTCCGGAAGAGTTAGATTGTTGTTTGCCCGCTACGTTTGGATGGTAGACTTTCTGGATTATGTAAAACTCCGACTTCTCTATAGTCATCTTTCATATCGCTTTTAAATAATTTACCGATCGTTTAAGGCAATTAAAAAAACACGAGCACAGAAATAGGGAGGAAAATGGGTTAGTGTTGTCGACAAAAAAAGATGTTATTGATTAGACCTCACCTTCTCTTTCCTCAATCGCAAATAATGTGGTTATGTTTAGGGTGTTTATAAGCGTTTGACTTACCAGTATTTAGGCTTACGGTAAAATTGTTTGTTAATTTGCTTCTTTTTGCGACCTCCTTTAAAATTTTCCATTCACCATTTTATTTTATTTTGTGTACCTTTGCCCGTAACAATTGCTATTTAAATGAATGTAAAAAACGCCTAAATTTTATCAACTTTCATAATTAAAAAATACTCAGCTCATTTCAAAATATTTATTGTATGTTACACATTTTATGAACATATGCAATTATGTAGTCAAAAAATAAGCAAAGAAATAAATCATCTTCTCTATGAAATTCGTCATTTCAAACCATCATCTACACTACCGTTCTATTCGTCATCTTCAACTCTGCCATCATCATCATCGTCGGCGTAACGAATTTGCTCTTCAATATTGTGCTAAGAATTTCATATAAGCGAATAGCATTTTCTTATATATATCATCGTTAAGTGTAGTTTCGTTTTTGTAGAGCAATCAAAAATATCAGCCAACATATCCTTCTGAATCAATTTGTCTGTCTGCTTAGTTATTTACTTACTATATATTCGTACCCAGAAATGGGCTAGGGACATCCATAAGACACAGTTTGAAACGTAATGTGGGAAAATCTGGTAACATCTGGTATCAAATTTATGACACATAACATATATCAGCCTTCGGAGTTTATCATGAATAATGATAACAAAAAAATAAAATGAGAGAAATAATCAAACACAAAATTATTCTTTCTATGTTGTAGATAAACAGGCAATACATCAAATTTTTATTCAAAATGTGTAACATCAGAAGTGATGGGTATTTGAGATTCGTTTTCGTATGACTATACATTTTTTTCTATATTTTTGTTCCTACATTTTGCTTCATTTTTATCTGCAGCGCTTTTCGGAACACTTACTGCTGTGGAACGTGTTACACTTACTTAAGTATGGAATACATTTAACATATTTGGCACATTGACATATGTTGCATGCAGATAACGCCATGTGCAACGTATCACGTCATGAATAAACAGAGCGGAGGGAATTTAATGGTAAGTTAAAAACAAACAAAGATTATAAGAAATATCGTTTATCACGTTACAGAAAAAGTTAATAAAATATCATCAGAATTAAAAAAAAGAAAATCGTTAGCAATACGAATAAAAATATTACAGAAAATAAATTTAATTTTGTCTCTAATTAGCGATTCAATGGCAAAATACTCTTTGGTCCTCTTCATAGACTATATATTAGATTTGTAAAATGTTTCGAACATATATTGCGCATAAGGTACTTCATGTGACGTATATCTTTTTAATTAAGATTGGTGAAAGGTGTGTTTTTGGATGCATTTCGCTGTCCTTCTGTTGATCACACGATTACGAGCTCGGTTCTTTGGCTAAAACATGAAAATTATTTTTAAAATGTTTTTTATTGAAATCATTCTCAAAATAGTTCCACCTGCTCTGAAAAGTAATGACTTCAAAGTGTCGCGCTTTTTAATTTACAAATTTTTACAAATTTACAAAAATTGATTTTTCACTGTTAAAAAATTTCACTTTTCTGATAAAAACGAAAGGTTAATGAATCGTACTTTCTTACAGTGAAACTGAAACACACTGTGATATACTAACATATGATAATAAATGATATCATGAAAGCACTAATTCGAATGGAAAATAAACGCTAAAAAAGGCAACATTAGGCAATGCGTCAATCTATGCGTCAAATATACTCACTTAGAAGTATGACGGTGTAGTCGCCACAAGAAGACCTCACGAATTACTATCAAAGTGTATAAGAATGTGTTTTGAAGCATATACACGCTATCCGATCATATATAAGGAACGACCTACGATATCTACACGAAACAATTTACGATGTGCATAAAAAAAACATATTTTAATTCCACTTTGCAATTTTGAAGTAAAGTTTTAAAATTCTGGAATTTTAAGACAATTTCAAATATAGTGGATGTCCGTGCATGACGCACATTATATTTAAAATTTCTAATGAAAACATGCTAAACCGTTTCATAAAAAATTCACCTGCGCTTGCGTAGCCTGCTGTGCTTAATCGACATCTTTGCTAAAAGACGGTCATCTTCATGCCGCTTTAAGCGACATCGAAAGGTTAAAAAGAAGTGAGGTTTTAAAAATTAAATAACTGCAAAAAACATAACCATAACCAAACATCAAAAGAGAAACGGTTACTTTTACAAAAAAGAATTTATTATTACTAATCATCAGGCTTTGTGCAACAATAAAATTATCTTTTCCTGATAGCTTTTAGTGAACGTTAAAATATAAGAATAGTAACAAATGGGATTGTCCTTCTGGAATTTATTATAACGTCGTTATTACGCTTTTTGCTTTTTCAAGGAAAGAACTTGTGAGATCATACGTTCACAATATTAGTAGCCTTAGTTGGTTTCACATTTCTAGGTGCACTTAATTGTTTCACATATTAATTTTCGGTAAGGTTATATCAAGCTTATGTGGATGTATATAACAACCAATACTATTTAGAGATATTTTATGACACGTTATGCACTTTTGTGTTCAAACTGTGGATAGAAACTTTGAAGAGATTTCTGCTACACTTCCATTTCTTGGTAGAGGGATGGAAATGGATTGAATCGGACCATTTTTACAGTCATCCCGTAGGTAAAATTCCATTTTTATATACTCGTTATATGTACAATGTTGTAGATACGTAATATTTCCTCTCCCACAGAAGTATTCCTTTCCTAGGAATGTTGTCGAAGTAATATATTTGTACCCATCGATACAATAGTTTGTATACCCGTTGGGGTCTCATTGCAACGTCGTGCTCTATCCAAAGGATCGAATTTTCCGAATATTTCAATGAAATTCTGTGCACTAAGATGGATTAGCTCAAGAATGAACTGCATTGAAAGTAACGAACGAAATACACCACCCCTTGTATAACACCTATCTAAAAATGCGCGACAAAATCCAGTGATAGGTTATATTTTGCAGACTTGACAAAAATTTTCTAGCGTAAGATGATTTTTCCATCTCCACCTTATATTGATCTTATAAGTAAGCTTTGGTAACGAAGCAAGGTATAATTGTTATTATTGTATGAAAAAAATTGGTGCAAAGTAGTAACCTTCCCTATACAATTCATGCCACAATTCGGACCATAACCGTCTATATTTCAGATCTTCCTCGTATAAAAGTTCTCACCAAACGTAAGAATTTCTTTGGCAAAAACTATAATTTTTGGCATATGAAGGGAATGGATCAATAACGACAAAAAAATGAACTTCACTAAATGTGGACCATATCGCGTCAGGTCTTGAGGTTTTCTCTCTATATATTCTACAAGTGTTTTTTCTTTCGAATTTCAACGGAGCGCTTTCTCTCTTCACATTCTACTAGAATATAACGGATACTATATCGATCAATCATAACTGGTAAAATGTTCCAATTTGGAAGCCAATTTGGTGCCAATATTTGGCATAACTTAGCAGCTGCTGTGCAACAAGTTATTAATGCGATCGAAGATTGTTGCCAAATGGACAATTTCAATGAACATTGCCAAACCATGCTTCGAGCACCCTTTGCCTTAAACTACCTCGATTTTATTCAATTAATAGAGACTATTACCGAGCGCCGCTTACATTGCTGCACCGAAAACGGGAGCGAAGATAATACGTCGGTTTTAAACTCCGATCAATGCTCATCGTCTTCCAGGCTTGTTTTTTTTAATACCCGTACGCCCAACGGTTATCATATTAAGCATGATTTGCATTGTATTCAGCAGTTGATGAAGGTTATGCTACAAGATCCCGTGATTTCGAAAACCGTACTTTCTTCGTACCGTACTACTTCGTATGTTTGTTTAAATGAACTCATGTCACCAACGTTGTCATTATCGACATTAAATTGAAAATCTAGTCAACAAGTTTACACTTGAATAGCTTCAAAAGAATATGAAACGTGTAGAAGGAACTTAGAATGAAAAACTATTTTTAGCATATACATATAAATATACTCTAATATTTTATACCAAAGAGGAATATATTTGGAAAATAAATTGAAAAATTAAAAAAAATGAATGGTTTAACAAAGAGCAGGAGCGGTTTTCATTAACAACAAGCAACAAGTTAATAAAAACTAAAAGTCGGAATCATCTTTGTTTTCGTCAGATGGTTCCTTATCAATACCATACTTTTTTCACTTTTAGTAAAGTCTCTGTTTTGTTTATGCATTCGTAAAATCGTACAGAAATAAGCAAAGTCGTAATACAATACGAAACCGAGCACAAATAGTGAGCAAAGTGCAAAAATGCCTTTAAAAGGTGTTAAAGTATTGGAATTTTCCGGTTTAGCTCATAGGTCGATAGGTTCCTGATAATCCAGTAAATTGTATGAATAATGGAAAACGAGTATTTGCAACAAATCTCAAGAAATCAGTAGGTCAGAATTTGGTACATCGCTTAGCCAAAACGCAAGACGTACTCATGAAGCCTTTTCGCCCAGGAGTTATGGAGAAACTGAATTTAGATCCCGAATTACTTTGCCGCGATAATCCTCGTTTAATGTATGCACGTTTGACGGCATTTGGTCAAAGTGGGCCGTTGTCGGCACGTGCCGGCCATGATATAAGTTATGCCGCAATATCTGGCGTACTATCAATGTTGGGAAGGGAAAACGAAAAACCTTTACCTCCCATAAATATATTACCAGATTTTGCAGGCGAAAGTCTTATGCGTGCGTTGGGTATTTGCTTAGCCCTTTTGGAATGTCACCGTTCCGGCCGTGAACAAGTAGTAGACCCAAGTTCCCAGGGTACCTGTAACCATTTGACCTTTGAACAGCAACAAGGTGGAGTTTTTGATCTTATTCGTATTACACCGCAGCTTCACTTGCTTTTACAATTATTTTTCCTTAGTCCGTGGTATTCTATAATATAGCAAAAGCCTAAAGGTATGTCCTTTGGTAAGCAAACAAAGTTGAAATACTCATCTATTTTGGTGGAGTATGCTTAATTCTGTACAGAAACTAAGCTTATAAACAATTCCTGCCGTGGCTGCGCAACGATTCACAAAATCATGCTTTTCTTTAGATTTTTCGTCATCGTATGATAATAACCGTAATAAACTCAAATCAGTTATACGTTCTTGCGTTTGGTATAGTAAAGTATCTTTCCATTGTAGTTTCCTGTAGTGTTCGTATACGAAAGTTCGTTTAAAACAATGATCCTGACACCTAAAAAAAGTCTTCGAAGGAAAAAGTTTACCAACGCCGCTGCATTGAAAAGTCGCGATAAAAACTTTCAATCCTTTATATAACAACTGTCAGCAGTAATGTGCGAAGTGTGCAAAAGTGATTTGAGAAAACTCTTGGTGCTTAGTATTGTTTATTGGTATACATCTGAATAAAAACTAAAGGAATTAAATATATATTTGTTTTAAATTTTTTAAATTAATTATATATTTTTATCATATCTTCGCTTTAGCTTTTCTTTTCTTTTTTTTTTTTTTGTGACTAATGCCTTTTTTTGTCGCTTTGATTATAAATTTTTAATATTTCAATATATAAAATGGGCAGAAAGCCTCTTTTGAGTTTGAAACATTATCGCTGTTGTCTGTTAGCGACCCTTTTTAATTAACTCTCGTTCTAATTAATTATTTATGAAATATTTGACCGACCCTTTAAACGAAAAAAAATGCCATACCCAACAACAATCAGTCGCGTAGAATTTTAAACGACCTGCAGCACGAGCAACAAAAAGTTTAAATACCCATTTTCCGTGTGTGGTCATGTGTTTCAGTAAACGAGAGCACAGTTAAACAATCAAAAAAAAGAAAAAAAAACTTAATTAGAATCCTTCAATGGATGTTTGGTTAGGATGTCATTGTTTGACATGTTTTCACAGAGAATAATAACAACACTAAATGAATGCTTGCAGCTCTTTAAATCCATTACCATAACTGACATTTAGTTCTCGGATTCATAGGACTATCCGATGGACAAGCGAAAATTTCTGCGAACTCAGGCGACTGCGATAGAGTGTAATTTAAACGAACGCTGTCTATATCATGAGTCGAATCCTCAGCATGAAATGCGTCAAAATTGTCAGCGCTACCACAAAAGAACTGAGCGTATTGTAAAAAAAATAGTTTAGCGTTACTTGGAGAAAATAAATATTTACGTTTAAAAGTTAATAAAGCTAATCGACTACCACTAACGTCAGCTACACGCTCGTCTAAGAACTGAGTAGCTTTGCGGTTCAAACATTTTATAGCATTCTTGTAATGCCAGTTTTTGGATATTAATTTGAAATCCATTTCAGCCAGCTTACCATCACTGTCGTAAATCAAACTACTGGGATCGAATGCATGAATCAATTCATGACCCATAGTAGTTGCCAAATCCCCATAGACTAAAGGAGGCCAAAATTGGGGGGAATAATACGGTACTTGCAGATAAGTAAATGGTAATGTTATCGTATTCGTTACAGAGAAATAGCTAGCCGTCGAAGCACTGTCCAGCACAAAAGGATCGAGAGATTCAAATGAAAACCAAGGGGTAGAGTCCTTTGAAGAAGAGGCCAGTGAAAGTTGCTGAGTATAATAATGCTTCAAAGCCAAGAGATGATTAAGATAGAAATTTTTTGTTACTTGATAATCTTGCAAATAGTTTTGGTAAAAATCATCAGAAACATTTGCAGGTAAGTTTCCTATATTTAAAGAAACCCCATTCAATTTACTCATAAGATATTTCTTGTTTCGGTCTGCAAATTTTAGTTGGTTTTCTTCGACAATTTCGGCAAACGTTTGTTTTAATTCCTCAAAAACGTTTTTGATTAATTGATCGCTTTCTGTTCGTATCTTGCTATAGAAAACTTTCTCGTACAAATAATTCATAGGCAAATCAAATACTTTGCGCATATGGTGGACACATTTATAAGGACTATGTTGGTTATCCAAGAAGTTAACTTTATCAGCCTCCAAATGACTTAAAAACTTAAATAGGTTGTAAACATAGAGTAAATGAGAATCTTGTCGACTTAGATAAGCGAATAAATTATCCAACGTCTCAATGCTGTCAGTTGTTACGTTATCCTTGAACTGCAACTGAAAATTACTTAACACATCTGACCAATTAATTGAGGTTTGTTTTTGCAAAAGTTCTTCATAAGTGAGTGTTTCAGCTGGAACACACTTACTGGCACAATCCGCATCAATAATCTCATTTACTTCATTTTCTAAACTAAGAAATTTGGTTTGCAATTCTTCCAAAGAAAGTGAAGTGAAATTTTTTAATATTTCATATAAATCGGTCGTAATATTTGTTTCGTTTAGATTTTCAGGTTTGTCAATGGTTAAAATATATTTCGATTTTGTGAACTTCTCTATAGAGAAGCGCCAAAAGTAAGGATTATCCATAAGTAGCTGCAATTCCGTATAGGTCTTTAGCCAATAAAGATTTTCCGATTGCCGTAGAAAACCCATCTCGTTCAACTCGTTGAAATACAACCACAATATCGACGAGTTTTGTTGTTCGGTTTCTTTACACACCTTATAATAGTCGTTCAGCTTCTCGTATATTGCATTGTTTTGTAATTCAGCTTCAAGTTCTGGTTTACTATCCTCAAATATTTCTAAAAGTTTTTTTGTCATTTTTTTATAAGCAACTGCGGCCATGGTCATCTCGTTTGGATGCTCTCTTTTCCAATGCTCACAAGCGTACTTGTGAAAATCTTCACATGGCTCAGACTCATCATTCATATATGTGTTGATTTGCTGCAACTGCTTTAAATTCACGTGCTCATCGCAATCCCGTGCCAAACACGTTCTGTTTACATGCTCCCAATTTAGTAAATCGTTTAATATAACAACATCAGCAGTATTGGCTTGCGCCCAACAGTCCGTGGGCTTTCTTATTAATGCGAACAATAGTAAAACGGTTATTGATATTTTCAACGTTTTCAAATTCGTTTTTAAATACATCTGGAATAGTAATGTTCAAATTCATATTATATATATAGCAATTACTGTTACATGCCACCATCAAGAGAAAAATTTACACCAAAGTTAAAAGTTTTTGAAAAGTTAGTTACTTCACAAAACGAACCAATTGAATTTAAATACAGCACATCCGTCTCTCTATCCTTCTAACTCTTGATGTTGCCGTATAATTGAAAGTTAAAATTTATCTTCCGTATAAAGAATCTTAATTTTACTCGCTGAATATCATGGACATGCTTGGACTGCAAGTCTTAGAAAGTCGTTTTGCATTCTTTTGAAAGTCATATATTCCGATCACATTTGGAAATGATTTCCACCCACTTGCGCGACTCCCTATTTGTTCTGTTAACCCAAAGCTTGAAATACAAAAATAAAATTTCTCGTATGCTTTGCAATTTAATCAGAACTTTACTACGATATGTAAAATCCAATGCGTTCTTTTTTATTTAGTTTCATAAGAAAGATAATTTTGAAATTCATGTATTAAGTGTTTAGACGAAGGAAACATGAGTCAATTTAAATTAAAATTAACTTAAAAAATTCCGCTGTACCGATTAAGTACAAAAACATTCTAAACGTTAAACGGGTTCTTGCAAAGAACTTTTGAAAATCACTTATACTTTAAGGGCTTGGAACCAACTTCTACACCAAACGAAATCGTAAACAAAATATGGACCCTAGATGGACTTGTGGATTTACGTATGAAGGAAAAGGCTTAATTTCCTCAAACTCCTATACTGGTATTTATATACAATATGGAGATTTTAATGTGATGTTCCGGACAAAGAGAAACGCAAAAACCACATAATATAATTTTTAGTTAAGGTGTACTAAATGAAAGCATAGATGTAAAATAAAAATTTTGGAACTTTGGAAGAAGTTAAACGTCTAGCCTTAAGCTCTTACTAAGTTTTGATGGTGGTATGGTGGATACATATTAGTAGATCAAGATGTATAATGGTTAGTATTAACCTTAATGAAGGTCACTTCACTTTTAAGTAAATGCTTGGCTCTGTTATCGTCTTTTCATTTAATGTAAGAATTATTTTTGTAGCAATTTTTCTTCCTTCACATAACGAAGAATATTTCAGTTATATACTTTTTACTTTATTTATTTATGTTTCTTAAGTTTAAAGTTATTATTCTATTTTCGTTGGCTTCAGAAAAATTATGCTCCACTTAATATTATACTTTCGATGACTACTTCTACTTAACGACTAATTGATTCAATAAATACAAATTTTTTAAATTGTTATTATTTACTGAATAAGCAAAGGTCATTTAATTTATTTGCTCCCTTTAATCTCTTCTGGACTGTACAGCTCTCATTATGTTTCGTGCCCTACACCATTTGTAATATGGAGTATATTAAATTTGTGTGGATATATGTGACACACATAAGGACTTATAAGACCGAATTACCTTTCACTGTAGCGATCAATTCAAAATTATTTTCTGAACTGAATTAGATATGTCTTTCCGTCTGTCTCTCTGGCGCTATCGAAAATCGATTGAATCGAACCACTTTCGCGCCCGCTTTAAAAAACTCGGTATACGAAAAATATCAAGATACCAAAATTTCTGGACAAAACTGGGTAACGGTATTCCGCTATACAAAGTCGGTGCCCACAAGTTTGAATCAAATTGATCAATGTTTCAACCCCCTTGCATATAAGTGTCCATACATAAAAGTAAGCCTTTATAAAAAGGATCAATTTCATGTATAACGGTTCTTATGAAATTGTGGATTAATGGAGAATTATATCAGGCCGAGTGATGTAAGGTATTTAGTAGCCGGCCTAGTTCTACGCCGCATACAATTTTGCTTGTTTTTAATATTTTGTCTGTACTCACTATACAGCGCTTAATTACTTGACGTCAATATGTTTATTCTCAGCAGTTATCAGGTGTGGTAATCTAGTGCCATCATTCCATACGTAACGTCGAAAAAGATTAATAATTAGCACCTTTCCTTACTGGATTTGTATGTGTTTATTACGTGTTTTTTTTTTTTTTTTTCGAAGCACTTGCATCGGCTTGATCTGTCTGTACAATTTTTAATTGAAATTTAAAAATTTAATTTATTTTCCTTTTTGCTGTAATGCTTACCTCTAACTCCTGCTAAATTGTAGCATTGGTTCACCTAAACTAAGAAAAAGCCAGAAAATTACATAAGTTACTCTAATTCTTTTTTAGTAATGTTCTTATAGCTATCGCTGAGAAATGAGCAATAGATTCATTTTGCCGTAATGTTTGCAACGCACAAAAGAAAGCTTCAGAGAACTTATACAGTATATGTATTCTTGATCAGTACAAAATTCCGAATTGATTAAGCCATGTCTGTCCGTCTGTGTATCTGCAAGTCTGTGCTGTTGACACCCTCCTGGCGGCAAAAATGAAGGTATCGACTTCAAATTTTATAGAAATATTACAAGTTTTTGCACGCAGATCGTAACAATTGTTTTCTATTTTTGTAATAATTGGTACAAATACAACCATAGAGAAGGCCGGTTGTTAGTCTCGCACGTTGAGAAATGATTGTTGCTCAGATGACCTTTGCGAAAAAAAGGAAAGGAAAAAAGAAAAGAGAAAAGAAATTTGGTCAGCAGAAACACGAATGAGAGAAAACATAAGAAAAATGTTTTCTGAAATTAAGTAAAATCGCGACGGATGTTAATAAAAAAAAAACTATGAGTTTTATTAGAAACAATAATTTTAGAGAAATATTTTATGAACATTAATTATTTTTAAAAAGCATTCCATTTTTACCATTTTAGGCTTTTATCATTTGGAGATTTAAAGATTCCTAAAATGTTCATGAAAAACTGGAGGGAAGTTTGGTAGTGAACATACAATAACTTTATGTTTTACAGGTCTAGTAGTGGTCTGACGGTATAATGGAAGTAATCTAATATTTCCGTATATATTTGGTCTTCCTTTTTTAGGTTAAAGATCCAAAATGTGGAATTTAGGGTTATCTAAAAAAGTTTCATAGAACATCTTATAAGGTTCATTTTTCTAGGATCTCGTCCATTGAACTTGCAGCCCGTGGTATTTTGTATCCTTCTTGTCGTGGAGTCTTCTAGTGATTTTTTTGAAATAACGACATTCGTTTTACTAAAAATATGTTTCATCCTCCATACCTTTCCCTCGATTCGTAGAAGTAATTTGCTTTTTTTATTTTCATTATCATCATCCTTCATTTATCTCGTTACATTGTGTGCAAAGTTTGAAAAAATTAAGACAATGTTCAATGAGTGTCGTTATCGAGAGCACTCATCTTCTTCCCCACTGACGTCATATACACCGATTTTAGCAAAGCGTTTGATTTGGTTAACCACAAATTACTTATCTTTAAACTTCAAGCCGCTGGCTTCCCTTCCCATTTAGTGAAATGGATAAGCTCTTATCTGCATAATAGGTCATTCAGGGTTTTGTTTAACTTCACCACTTCATATGATTTCCACGTTTTGTCAGGAGTACCTCAAGGTTGCCACTTAGGCCCCATTTTATTTAATCTTTACGTTAATGACTTGCCTTCGGCGATTAAATCTAGCCAGATCTTAATGTACGCTGATGATGTGAAACTGTTTTCTTCTTTTTCCTTAGAATCGCAATCACATCAGCTTCAAACTGACCTAAATAAATTGGTTGCATGGTGCTCTGCAAATTATGTGACACTAAACCTAAATAAATGTAAGAAGCTTTCTTTCTCTAGAAGGAAGTCATTCATAACCCATTATTTTATAGATTCGCACAAGTTGGAGGACGTTGAGTCGTTCACAGACCTAGGCGTCCTCTTTGATCGAGGCTACGTTTCAATTTGCACGTTGAGTTCTCGATAAGCAAAGCTAGGTCCGCTCTTGGTTTCATCAAGAGGTGGTCCAAAGAGCTAGATGATCCGTATATTACCAAAAGGCTGTATACGTGTTTGGTTAGGCCTACACTTGAGTATGCTTCTTGTGAGTTCTCTTGTGTGGTCTCCTTCATATAGGTGCTATGTAGACTCAATTGAATCTATTGAAAAGCAATTCCTGTTGTTTGCTCTTAGGAATTTGGGTTGAGATCCGTCTGCTTCTCTTCCCCCCTATGAAAATAGGCTGCTTCTTTTGTCCTTACCGTCTCTTGAAAATCGTAGATTTGTTCTTGGCGTTTGCTTCGCAATCAAATTAATAAACGGCGCTATTGACTCGCCGTCATTACTTGGAGAAATAAGTTTTAATGTTCCTAACCGCTTCTCTAGGCACTTTACCTTGGTTAAGCTTAGTCATTGTAAATATAATTATGAGCTGTTTAACCCGCTTAGAGTTGTTTGCAAGAACCTAAATAACGTCTATCACCTTTTTTCATTATCGGACACTTTAAAGTCCATTAAAGCAACATTGCTTAATACACGAGATTTGCGAATGTCGTACTTAAATTAGCTCTTAATCCTAAGTAGTCATTATGATTCGAAAATTAATTGTTGCTAACTATTATCGGTTGCCAAGCTTATGCATGTTTGCGATGGCTTAGGGGTTCATTTGCAACTAGGATCTGTACCGGTTGTGGGTGTGGCTCTGTGCTAATTGTGTACATGCTTTTTTTCTTTTTTTTTCCTTTTTTTTTATTTGTTTTATTGTACTTATACTAAGTTTTTTTAATAATAATTAATTTAAGATTTACTTTAAGAGTCATTTGAACTCGACTGTTGGTTGTTTTAGTTGAGTTTCTGTATAAGTGGAATAAATAAATAAATAAATAAAAAATAAAAGATCAACTCGTAGGGTATCACGTGGCTGTTCACTTCCGCCTTCGCTTATATCTGATTCGTCGACTAATGTGAGTGTTCCATCCTTGCCTACACGATCTAGATATGCTGAATTGGCAAGGATACCTCATCCCATTGGTGCCATTCAGCCTTCTTTGTGTACATCTTTAAAAAATATTAATAAAAATAACGGATCCACCTCTCCCCCTAGCCGTTCGGTGGTGTCTGCTGATCACCATGGTGGGCAAGTCGCACAAGCTGCAGGTGCAAATGTAGTCACCCCATCTGCATTCTCGTCAACTCAAAACCCTCCCCCTGCAAATACTGTTGTTTCTAGTAGGGATGAAGTCTGCTTGTCGGAAGTACCCCCGGAAAAGCAATATTCGTGTCAAAACTGGAATCTGACATCTCTGTGGATAAAATAAAAGGCCCCATCTGTCAATTTGAAGCATGTAAGTATTTCCAAATTGGCTGCATCTCAACATAGAACTATCTCGTCTTTTAAAGTGTTAGTTGTAGCTGTGAACTTTGAAATTTTGTTAAACAAATCATTGTGGCCAGTTGGATTTTTAATTATGGAATTCATTCCCCGGGATCGATCCCGTAATACTAATCCGGTTGCTCTTTCATCCTCAAAAGACTAAATGTTTCTTGAGGCCCTGTGAATTCCATTTACCAAAATGTTAGGATCCTAAACTCAAAAATTCAAAAAAATAAGATTTATTCACCGAGGGGAGACAATTATTGCATAAATTAAATAAAAGGAGTCCTAAGTGGCTGCCTTGAGGGACGCCAGACGGAAAATTCATCCGAGGCGATGAAATTAAACAGAAACCTGAATGTTATGCAAATAGGAGTCTATTCACTTCACTAAGTAAAAAGGGAAGCCAGAGGCATGGAGTTTGAAGATCAATAAGTTATGGTTAACTAAGTCAAAGGTTTTACTAAAATCATTATATACGACATACACGCGATAGCCACGAGAAAAAGCCTTGAAAACATGGTAAGTAAACTGTATGAGATTTGTGACATTAGATCTTCCTTTCCGAAAGCCATAGTGGAATGGAAAAATATAAGATTTAATAGCAAAGGCTAGATGGTGAGTAACAATTCAACAATTCAACAACAACTGAAACAATTTAGGTAAGACACTCAAATTCACGATGCCTCTATAGTTCTCAACGTGATGTCTATTCCCCCATTTGTGAATTGGAATAGGGGAACTATTTTTCCAATACAAACGAAAGGCACCTGATTTCAAGAATTGATTAAATCATTGAAATAACACCGCATAGTACGATTTATATGTATGCGATGGAATCTCAGCGGGTCCAGGTGCATAGCTATATTTTAGAGATCTCAAAGCATCTAAAACGTCATTTGCTTTACCTAAAACCAGCTTTATGCAGACCAATTGTTCTCAATATATTCACTTGTCTTGGTGTTAAATGAAACCCGATTAAGGGCTTTGCAACGTTCTATCTAACTATTCAGTCGCGTCTACCGTCCAGAGTAATCAAAATGTCAGTCTTCTTACCGTTTATTATTACGGCCACATAAAATAAAAAGGAAAAATTTATCCTCTATTTTCAATAAAGCGCCGGATAAATACTTCAGATACATGCAGGTCTTTTATCTTAACTAAAGAAAATTTGAAAAGATAAACGCAAAATAAGAAATGCACGTCTTTTACGTTTGCATGATTTGCATTTTTTCTTTAATCTTTTGTTTGCTCGCTGCACGATGCATCATGAACGATTTTTCGATCTCTCTAGTGCGTGATGTGCATTATGCATCTTTTTATACCCGTTGAAAGATGACGGAGTATTTGTTTGGTCGAAGCAGCAGGCAGGTTGGGAGACTGTATAGACAATACATATATTTATTTAATATCAAAATTTCCATTGATCTAATCAAATCGATATACCGTCTCTGTAATGCCCGTGGTGAACATTCGCCTGATGGCAGAAATAACTACATCAGTTTCAAATTTGGAAAAGCAACGAAACTACTTGCACGCAGATTGGTTAAGAGATTTGTCAAATCGGTGAAAGGACACGTCTTTGAAGATCTCCTTAACTTAATTTTTTCTCTTAAAAAATTCGTTAGATAAGATGACAAAAAGTTTTACAAGTATTCTAAAGGTGCCTCTACAGTACTTCCACGGTACAAAAATCGTCCACGCATACCCACCTTCTTTCCTTTCTTTCAAAAGGAAGGTGCAAAAGTTAAGTAAGAAAGAGTCGGCCACGGCCATGCATAATTTTCTTACTTATTTCTTATTCTTGTCCGCAATTCTTCTCAGATAATGTTTTACTGGTAAAATGAATTTTAAAGTTCACGATCTGGACAAACGGTTAAAGCAGTAACAGCAGGCCTAATTCTAAGAAGTATCCTGAAGAATATAGAAAAACCACAAGTCACTGTGCAGGTAAACATTGTTTTAGATGAGATTTATTGCTTAGTTTTAGGT
Organism: Glossina austeni; assembly: GCA_000688735.1. NCBI lineage: Eukaryota > Metazoa > Arthropoda > Insecta > Diptera > Glossinidae > Glossina > Glossina austeni. The sequence goes on along the minus strand of KK502433.1, from coordinate 619,397 downwards.
AACACATCAAATTCGATTTAAACGAACAATATTTTTGAAAGTGCATGCAAGTATAAATATCTGTACAATTATATTGTAAAGCAGGAATAATTTCAACTTGTGTGTAAAGTAAGTGCACAGTTGGTTGAAGTTCGCCAAACAAAAGTAATAATAGTAAAGATGGACATCGCAGGTTTATCATTCTTATAGTCAAGAGCAGCCAGAACAGCGTGCGGTTCTGTTTAAGTTAATTCAGGTTAGTTGAGTAGAATGCGTCAGTGAATGTTTAGCTAGAATATCGTTGCTTGTTTCAGAAAACGTAATGGTAACGCTGAAAGAATGCTCGTAGCTCTTTAAATCTATTACCATAATTGACACTTAGTTCTCGGATTCATAGAAGCATCCGATCGACAGCCAAACGTCTCTGCAAACTCAAGCAAATTCGACATTGCGTAATTTAAGCGGACGCTATCCATATCATGAGATGTGTCTTCTTTATTGAATGCGGCAAAGTTTTCTGCGGTCCCACAGAAGAACTGAGCATATTGTAAGAAAAATAGTTTGGCATTACTTGGAGAAAATAAATATTTACGTTTAAATGTTAATAAAGCCAAACGACTTCCACTAACGTCAGCCACGCGCTCTTCCAAGAACTGAGTAGGTATACGGAGTAAACAGTTTATAGCGTTGTTGTAGTGCCAACTTTTGGAAATTAATTCGAAATCCAAATTGGATAGTTTTCCCTCACTGTCGAAGATTAAAAATGTGGGATCAAAAGCATGAATCAATTCATGACCCAGAGTAGTTGCTAAGTCCCCATAGAGTAAAGGGGGCCAAAATTGAGGCGTGTAAAAGGGCACTTGCAGATAACTAAACGGTAAGGTGATCGCAGCCGTTGCATAATAATAGCCAGCCGTCGAAGTGGCACTGTCCAGCACAAAAGGATCGTAGTTTTGAAACGAAATCCAAGGGGTAGAGTCCTTTGAAGAAGAGGCCAGTGAAAGTTGCTGAGTATAATAATGCTTCAAAGCCAAGAGATGATTAAGATAGAAATTTTTTGTTACTTGATAATCTTGCAAATAGTTTTGGTAAAAATCATCAGAAACATTTGCAGGTAAGTTTCCTATATTTAAAGAAACCCCATTCAATTTACTCATAAGATATTTCTTGTTTCGGTCTGCAAATTTTAGTTGGTTTTCTTCGACAATTTCGGCAAACGTTTGTTTTAATTCCTCAAAAACGTTTTTGATTAATTGATCGCTTTCTGTTCGTATCTTGCTATAGAAAACTTTCTCGTACAAATAATTCATAGGTAAATCAAATACTTTGCGCATATGGTGGACACATTTATAAGGACTATGTTGGTTATCCAAGAAGTTCACTTTATCAGCCTCCAAATGACTTAAAAACTTAAATAGGTTGTAAACATAGAGTAAATGAGAATCTTGTCGACTTAAATAAGCGAATAAATTTTCCAACGTATCAATGGTATTAATTTTTAGCTTATCTTTGGAATGTAATTTAAAATTACTTAGTACATCTTGCCAATTGATTGAGGTTTGTTTTTGCAAAAGTTCTTCATAAGTAAGTGTTTCCGGTAACGAGCAATCACTGGGACAAACTCCATTAATGATTTGACTTACTTCATTTTCTAAGGTAAGAAATTTTGTTTGTAATTCTTCAAAAGAGAGTGAACTGAAATTTTTTAAAACCTGGTACAAATCAATAGAAATATTGGCCTTCGTCGGATTTTGAGCTACGTCAATATTTAAAAAATATCTCGATTTACTCAGCTCATTAATATTGAACTGCCAAAAATAAGGATTGTCCATAAGTAGCTGTAATTCTTTATAGGTCTGCAACCAACGAGGATTTTCCGAGTGTCTTAGAAAACCCATCTCGTTCAACTCATTGAAATACAACCACAATATCGACGAGTTTTGTTGTTCGGTTTCTTTACACACCTTATAATAGTCGTTCAGCTTCTCGTATATTGCATTGTTTTGTAATTCAGCTTTAAGTTCTGGTTTACTATCCTCAAATATTTCTAAAAGTTTTTTTGTGATTTTTTTATAAGCAACTGCGGCCATGGTCATCTCGTTTGGATGCTCTCTTTTCCAATGCTCACAAGCGTACTTGTGAAAATCTTCACATGGCTCAGCCTCATCATTCATATATGTGTTGATTTGCTGCAACTGCCTTAAATTCACGTGCTCATCGCAATCCCGTGCCAAACACGTTCTGTTTACATGCTCCCAATTTAGTAAATCGTTTAATATAACAACATCAGCAATACTGGTTTGTGCCCAACAGCGAGTGTCCTTCCTTACTAATACGAATAATAGTAAAACGGTTACTGATATTTTCAACGTTTTCAAATTTGTTTTTAAATACATCTGGAATATTAATGTTCAAATTCACATCATGCTTTTTGCATGTACACGGCAATTATTTTTATATTCCACCATCAAAAGAAAAATTTATACAAAAGTTAAAAGCTTTCGGAAACTCATTTGTTTCACAAAACGCACCAGTTCTAAGTAATCATTAAATTCTAAGTTAATTGTAGCGGATCTGTCCTTTTCTTTTTCTGCTTTGGCTTTGCTTTGCTTTTATTATCTCGTGGAAAATTGAAATTTGATTTCCCTCAACTTACACACCTCTGCATGCCTTATAGAATCACGCTTATGGCCTCAAAGCTTAATCGTAGACCACGTTATCTTAAGATTTTGCTTCCAAAATATTTTGTTTTAGGCTTATTCAATAAGCCAAAAAAATAACCAAACTTTTGCATTTCTCTACTTACTGTTAACAGGCCACTGATTATTTTTTCTTTTCCTTAGATTGTAATATTAAGAGCTTCCCTTCTTAAAAACGGCTGAATAAATTTAAGACAGAAAAATCTCCCATACTCCCCTTAACGGTTCGTTTGAAATTATGAGAGAAGCATAGGACGACCCGTTAGCAAACGCTGCCATATTTGTGTAATTGCCTGTAGCTGCTATCTCATCTACATGTAAAAAATAGTACAAGTTAATCATAGTATGTCTTTTTTGCCAGGTAAAACCAAAAAATGCTGGAACAGTTTACATGTATAAATACAATATAAGGCGTGGAATTTGAAGTACATTCAGAAAAGCACATTATATGATTCTGTAATGATCGCAATGCGATGAAACCAACATAATCCTCTGCTGCAATAAGCTGCGTTTTACACACAGGAAATGGCCTAAAACGGCCTAAAATATTAAAAATTAAGAATGGCCTGTACATGACAACGATATTCTCGTTCAATAGCTAATAGTATCGCGCTCTCTCTCACTGTCTCTCTTTCTCTCCCTTAATAGTTGTCCTCGACTCTATTTGAAAGATGACCCGGTCTTAAAAATAAGTTGTGAGAATCATATCGAAAGTATGAAGAATAGATTTGAAGTGTTAACGGACAACTGGAATTTCAGCATAGAATATCGAAAGAATAACAAAGAAAGTAGGTAATTATTACTTTAGTTTACTTTAACTTTTTTTCAAATATGGATCGCTTCCGTCCTTTAAGAAGTGTTTTCACTTTTGGGTTTTCCTACATAAATTTTACTCTTTTAGGTACTGAAAAATTTTTAAATTTTTTTAAAGTGCTTTAGACTCTGCTTTAAAATAGTAAATATCTTCCATTATTTTGTGTGGATGTCTTAGGGAATTTTTGTGCTCATTTTGATGATATTCTGATAAGCCATTTACGTGCCTATGGATGTCTGTATAGGGGGTTAGCCTAAAATTTTTAATCGACTTAGCCATATCCATACATGTGTCTTAACTGTGTTCATTTATCTCTTGCTTCGTCCGTCTTTTATCAGAACTTTTGCGATCGAAAGACAAAAAAGAAAATCGGGATATTGTTCTCAATTTGGATGCGTAAGTAATCAGCAGGTCTGAAATCATCAGTAGAAAATCTAAGAAAACCTAAGCGAAAAGCGAGCCTGCATGGATGTGAGAAAATCAATTAAATGCTAAGGTGCTCGTAGATAAAGCCCCATGACATAAGAAACGTGAGGTTTAGCATGGTTTTATTCGCCGCCATGTGTTGAATAAAGGCAATGCCAAAAGTGGTTTACACATTATTTTCAAAGGGGGTTTTAAAAAACATATACATACGAAGCCTCACATCGAGAAGAAGACTAATGAGCGTGCTTCTCATCGCCAAGAAACTGTTACGACCCATCTTAACATAAAAAGAGACACCTAGGAGAAAGTAGGCGATGCTGGATGTAGCGACAGTGAAATTTTTGCCGTTAAGTAAACTATCGTGGTTGACCAGCAATTTTCCAACTATTGAATGGGGTGTATCTTCTAATACATTCTCATCAATGACATCACTTGTCGCATCATCAACATCTTCTGCCTATGTGTTCATATGTATCATACGTAGAGTGTACGTTTCTACTTTTATTGCATTTCTCCTAATTGGCCTTCATATAGACGGGGTGGAACGATAAGGAAATACATATTGGTGATAGGTCGTGTATTGGCAGAAATCAAATTTCGAAATACTCTCATGTGCCTTAAATACTTTTCAATTTTTTAGCGCAATGTATTCAAGAATTAAAAATAAATATCAGAGAGATGCAATTAATTTGATTTAGAATCGTACGTGCTCTTTAATTTTTAATAGATGTCTTGGGTAGCTATGTACAAATAGCATGACAAAAATGGCAAATGTTTCTAATATTCGCGGGTGAAATGCAATGTTGTGGATGGAACCTTTTTAAATATGCTACGAGTTTTTTTAAAAAACGAGAGCTCCTGAGGTCTGAAATCGCATAATAGGGCACACAACTCGAAGTCAATTACCAAAGTTCTCTTCAATAACATTTTCGCTCGACGACTACTACAGAAACGCAAAATGCTTTACACAAAGCGAATCACGTAAAATTTGCTAAGTTGGTAAGGAAATTGACATTTGAGCTTTGGGTGAATTAAGAGGAAACCATAAAAAATTTTTCGTGATTTCAACAAGAAAGCTCAGATGTTATAAGGACTGGACGGACACTATTGCAGTAAATCAACAGCTTACAATGATTTATATATACTTAAATGAGCGGTTTATGCGCACATTTTAGATTGAAAGAAGGACAGGATAGGAAAGTATACTGATGCGTTCTGTTGACCACGTCAGAAGATAACTAACGTCAAGCAAAAATTTAACTTAAATAGGTGAGAAGATGTAGTTATGTGGTAATTTCTTGATGACGGAAGTGTAAAATAGCCCCGAACGCCCTAAAGCGTAGATAATTTTTTTCACAGTTATTTTATATCACTTTAAACCATTACTTTAGTCTCCATTTGTTTCAATTTATTTTAAAACAAGTTGTTCTTAAACTTGATTACTTGATAACAATTTTGAAAATTTTCTAAATTAAAATTTAGTGTTTTTGGTTTTTTTTTACACTCTTTTTCTATTATATTTGAACGTTTGCTTTGCGCTTATACTTGGTATTTCGATGATTGCTTCTATTTAGCGACTAATTGATTTAATGAATTTCATTTCTTTCACACAATATTATTTAGAACTCATTTACAAATGGACATATGTAATTTTATTTGCTCGTCTCCATTAGACTCTTCCTTCCAATCTTCACGATTATTCTCACGAGTTTTTATACCCTACACCTGCACACTTACGGTATGAGGGCATATTAGGCTTGTGCGGGTATATACAACACGCACAAGGACTTAGGATAGCCTAACCTTTTATCATACCGATCGACTTAGAATCGCTTTCTCGGTCGATTTAAGCTTATCTGTCCGTCTTTCTTTCTTGTTTGCTTGTATTAAACCTGTAAGTCACAATATTTTGGATGTTAGATGATAAATTTTGGTACATCAACATTTGTAAGTCCAAGGACGACCGTTATTGAAAATCGGTAGGGTCAGACCACTTTCTCAACCGTCTCCCTCTTTTTGAAAAGTCGCTACATCAACAACAGTATTAAGCGAAATGTTGTAGGGTGTTAAAAGGCGAGCCGTGGCACACTATAATGTTCTTGCTTGTTTATTTCGTTTTTCCTAACAAGACTGGACTCATTAAAAAACGCTTAATCAATTTGACATATATTATGGATTACCTTGCACGGTTGGCGCACTAACATCTTCAATCTGTTTGCAACGTCCAAAAATGCTTGTAACTCCACAATTTTCTCCTCTTTTCTTTTATTCGTTTACTCGTTGTACTATCAAGAATATGGAAAATATTTGTAGAAGCAAGCAGAGTACTCCCTTCGTGAAATGTATGCTTGCAAAGGTAAAATGAAATATGCCTCTGCTTCATCAAGACAACCAATAAATCCGATTTAGTCTCATGTGTATTTTTGCTGGTTCTTAAAACCACGATTACGACATGAGGACATTTTTAGAATACGTACATTTAATGTTACCCACTTTCCACTTTTGGTAGTTTCATCAATTCATCCACAAAAACATTGTCTACGTTTTGTCTGTTTTCGGTACACTATAGTCGCACAGATCGACATTGAAAGTGATTAGCCCATAATTACCCTACAGGTAAAAAGTAGTAATTCATATGTTATAGCAAATATTCATTTGAAGCTCACTACAAAGGTTTAATCAGGTATTCTGAAGCTTTAGTGAAAGTGGTAGTGACTTTCAACCTAGAGGGAAGAATTCCTACACAATTATTTTGTAAATACAGCCAAGAGCGCAACGTAACCATCGCTCGACCAACAGCTCTATCGTACTTTTCATTGGGTTTTGTTTAAAATAAACGTGGGCTTAAACTAAATTCACAAATAAGAAGAGAGTTATGATAATCTCTAATCAACTAGCAAAGTTTTATTAATTGAGGAGAGTGCTATGGTTTAATTATTTTGTTTGCTTTTTTCAACGTTAAACGAATGAAAAATTGATGGTTTAGATTAAATTGGTAGCCAGCTTATGCGATCGAAGCGATTATTGACAACATTCACTTCATTATAAGCAATAAATTTATTCTAAAAAAAAAATCATAATAATAATAATAACATACGGTCCTCTATGCAGCATAAAACTATGAAACATGAACTCTTCAAGTAAGTCCCAAATATTCTAAAAAGAACAGAAGTTAATCTAATTCGAACACTTATTATTTAAAAATCCAAGATCGACTTTAACCTGTTTACAAACTGACATTTTTTTTTAATTTTTAACACGAAAACCGCAGTAAGATATTCTATTCCATCTTTCACTCTTTACTCTTGTGTTCACATTTTGGTACGCTAAGCCATACATGGTACAGGGTATGTTAAGTTTATGTGCATACGTAATACCTAGAAGGATTTAAAATAGACCCATTTTTATTATGACGAACGACGCTGAATCGTAGTTTAAGCTTTTTTGTCCGTCAGTGTGTCCACGTATTCCTATCTTCAATTTAAAGACTGCAAGTTTTGATATTTTCATGAAAATGGTACATTATCGTGTTTTGGCCCAAGCAACAGCCCTATTCAAAATGAACGGGACCGGATATCTTTTTCGACCGCTGCCCATGTTACGATTCATTTTGAAATATTACGTTTAAATGAAAATACAATCTTCAAAACTCATCGATAACCATCATTGAGTACTTATTTTTCAGCATTCTAAAGTGACGCGAAAAATTTAGAATGGATAGGGAGAATAATCAAGTTGACGTTTTGGGAACCCTTGAACATGAAAGCTTTCATGAAAAGAATGCATTTACATGAAAATGATGTATAATTTTTAATATCACGAAAATGAATGAAATGGTGTAGGGAATTTAATGGTCAGCCTTGTCCGCGTATAATGTTTTTGCTTGTTCTTCTTTTAATAGCACTCATATATATTATGAATTCAAGAGTAAATATAGTCAGATAATCAATTTTTTTAATTGAGCAAAGGAAAGTGAAAAACATTGCATTTAGAATTTGACATTTGCACAACTCGACAGCGGCTGCTAGTATTAGCGGAAGAGGCATAAAATTTCTTCTAGACGTCTTTATACTTCTGTTTCAATCTTCCCAAAATCTTTTCTAAACATTTTTAACTAAGGAAAAATTAGAGCATTCGGATTTACTTCACTAAAAGGTATTGTTAATAAAAATTAATTTACCACGTCGTGATGTTCACCATAATTAATTTAGAATTCACATACTTAGCTTGTCGCATTATACTCTGCAAGCCGTTCTATGTCATACATATTATCAACAATATTTTAACAAAAAAAATTAATCCATTGCATCGTGACGCCCACCGCAATTAATTTCGATTTAACCTTGTCTCCTTATGCTCTCCAAGTCCTCTTGTTTGATACCCATATCGCTGGTATTGTTAAGAAAAAACAATCCACTAGGTGGCGTCCATCATATTTATTTTGGAATGAACATATTTTCAGGCAGTTCATAAAAGTGAATTAAACGAGAATTTTCCCATCTTTGCATGTTTGTGGTGGAGTTTTTCGTAAAGTAAATCCAAAATTTCAGCCTTCTATCTTTCATAATTTATGAGTAGTGAGCATAAGCACACAAATTCTTGTTTACAAAACGGACTTGCGTTCAGTTTATACTTCCACGGCGGGCTAGTGCTTGGCCACTTGTTGCAAAGCTTATGTTAACTTTAAGTTTATGCGGAAAGAAATAGACTTACGTTTCATTATACCTAACGATTCAGAATCATTTTCTAATGTCTGTCCATGTATGCTTGCGTTCAACCTACAAGTCGCAGTTTTTTAGACAGTTTGATGAAATTCGGTACACTGCTCGGGCCACTTTTGGATCAGTCCCCATATAAGGTTTTATTTTGATAAGTTGCTATATAAAAACAAGTAAGAAAATTAAATTCGGTCGGGACCGAATCTATTATACCCATCGCCGTTAACCGTAAAAAAAGGCAAAAGAAGTAAAGGAACAAAATTCTCATGGTCTATAATATGGAGTGGACGCAGTTGATTTCTTCTACTTTCAAAATAAAAGTTTTGGCTACGTAGGCGCGTTGGTGTTGTAGGCATGTCCTTGGAAGAGGTTAGTCACTTCATCATTCTTCTCATAAACGATATTCTCATTTTCGCTTACGGGAGAATGTTTACCACAAATACTTCTCCGTTGCGCAGGCAGACAGATCGACAGATGAAAAAACAGATATGTTTAGGTGCAATCCAAATTTGAAACCGGCCAAGAATTTATATTCGTAGTACCGTCAATTCTATTTCTATCAATCTTTTTATTATATTTTTTTCAGCATATCTTTTCGTGTCCAAAAAAAATTAGAACACTAAAATATAGAAATAAAATTTCCAAAAAACGTGATTATCATACTTTCCCAATGGCGAATAAACTTCTGGATAAGCACATTAGGGAAATTGTCGTAGCATTACTTGCGAATAAATGAATATATGTAAATGCACTTGGAGTTTTGTTTACTAAAATAGAAACGGTATTTGCGACGCGTTTTCTTGCAATGCTCGCAAACGTACATGCGAAAGAAAAAATTTTCGAAGCAGATGCAGCAAAATGTAAGAAAGATGCGAATGTTTAGTATACGCAAATAATTAAATAAATAAATACATATATACCAGCGTCCGCCCTATAACACGGAACTCATCAAACACGGTTTCACCTTTTCGGGGCACAAAATTTGCCGTTATTATATGGTTGTGATATGGCACGATTTCAAGAAATCGAATACGTATTATGCTGGATCTTTTTTAAACTACTTTTTGTCTTCGCTTTTGTTTAATCGTTTATAAGAAGAAAAATAGCTGACCTGTCGTTTTTGATGAAAACTAATTTTGTGATCGTCATAATTATTTTTTACATATATATGTAGTTTTTATATTTCATCATAACGTTGAAGTTCTCGTTGAGTTGTTGGTCGTTGTTTGCTTATATGGAATGAAGCTTCAGATATTATAAAATATTGCATCCCAAGACTGGGCTTCGTTGCGACGCGGGGCACATTGCCTTGATTTATATTAATTCAAAGTCTCGTAGAACACAACTTCGCAAACACAACACAAAACATATGGTATGAATCAACCGTATTATACGATAGACGTCTGAATATAACAATATATATAATAATGTTCATATATACTTATGTATATATGTGAATACATATGAAGATCCTTCATATGAGTTAAAGCTAAACGTCATTTTCAAAGCGTTAAACCAACCGGTTATGCTGATTAATTCGTTTTTAACTTGTTTTTTATTCACTTGATAATCTCTTAAACGCTCTTTGTATAATGCAAAAATTAGTTTTAATTAGCAGTGAAAGGTTTTAGGATAACTAAATAAATATATCCTTGTATATATACATATACATATTTACATAGAAAATATTTTAAAAAGTTTTGTAAATATGTACACGGATGCGTGTATAAAAAGTCTGGCACGAGAAAAGCATGTCAAAGATTTTTAATTTCATATTGTAAAAAATCAGGTCAAATTTTGACGAGGGGTATTAACTACAATATCTATAAAAGAAATTTTTTATTTATCTTCCAACTGAAGACATAGTGATGTTTTTATTACATTTGTAACGTGAGAAGATATGCGTGATATAAAAAAAACCTTTGGATGCATTTTTGCAAATATTTAAAATATGCCTTTACAGAACTTAGCCCACAATAATCCAAAGCTCAAATTAGTATACTTTTATCCACAAGTGACGGTGTACGTAAAAGAGTGATGTAAAGTTAAGCACAAATACTCATCGAAGACATGCTTAACTTCTAAGTTTGTATTTAAGACTTCTTATGAAGCAAAGACGGGGTTTGATACTGATTAAACCCATTATCGCAAGATGCTTATTTCGGCTCAAATATCAAAATCGGCTCTATCTCTATCTATAAGGTGACCACACATATTTTTTTTAGAATATAAAACACTCATTTTTGCGACCCTTAGTGCCTAAACACTTTTTTTGCGGCTTTGTATTTCTCTTCATAGGTGTAAAAGAAAGTGAATGAGTATAGGTTATAACTCAGAAAAAAACGTTGTCAGCGTTTCAAAACTTCCCTAATGAGAAATGTAAGAATTGATGGCTAGATAAAAGGGGTTTCCCAGCCAGCAGTTAGTTTTGAGAAAAAGGGATGGTTGACTTGCAATACGTTTTCATTTGTATCATTTGTCAACATATTGCGTTTAGCATAAAACGTATGCAAACTTCATCAATGAAAGATTCAAAATCGATTTGGTCTTACTTGTTTTCCTAATTGTTGTACCCTTAACTTATATTTTACATAATATTCACAGGACAAGTTACAAGAATAAGAATCATCGCGGCCCCAAGAATATTCGTCCATAATTTTCTAACACAGGACAGCGCAGGAATTTTACGCCTTTAAATCAATGAACGGATGGCTATCCCAAGTTTGTTACTTATTTTGTATCACTTTAAAGTGTAAAGATTTATGCAACGTAAAAAAGCTTAGCTGGAACTTAAATAATTTCAATATGTGGCGATGGCAGCCAGCTTCTCCATTTGTCTGCTTGTCATTGTCTTTAAATAAATTTTATATACATTTTTTTATTTTTTATTTATTTATTATCATTTCCCTTTTTTCTTATTTTATTTTGCTATTTACTATCAAGTCCGTGTTTCCTTTTTACAAAGTTAAATGTATTATTGTTTTCCATTTTTTGCTAGCACATCGTTTAGCTGTCAACTCAAGTATTTTGTTATTGGTTTTATATGGTGCTAAACATCAACAAGCTTAATAATATGAAACAGGTATATGTTTTATGCATTTATGTGTATATATCAATGTAAATATATATCTACATACATGTACATTTGTATATATGTTGCGGATATGTGTTGTGAGTACACATGGTTTTAGTTACTTATTATAGAATTTTTTTTTACTCTTTTCTTATTTTTTCCCCCTCGTAACAAGCTCAGCCGTTTCGAATATGCAATGCCAAGCCAAATATACTTGACAACAATCCACATATAAAACAACACTCTGGCAATGATATGAACGCTGCAAACATCCATCTAAATACATAAAAACACGTACTTATATAAACAATGTTGATAAACTTGCACATTCTCTTACTAATAAAAGAACAACAAGAATATTGTATAAAAATCTGGTAGGTATGCATTTGAGGGTGTTGAGTGAAGTGTTCTCATGTGAGAGGTTGGTTGAGTGGATGGCATTAAATGTTAAGTACATTGAAAATCAAATCAACCTCATGAGCTTAAAACGGTATGAAGTGGATTCGTGTTTAAATGTAAGGATACAAGTGTTTACTCCCCATGAAATGTAGATGTTGCATGTGTAGGTATGTATCCTAGTTTCCATATATTTAATATAAATTTAACATCACTTAAATATTACTTAAGCATTTACTTAAAAAAGGCATTATATGCGTATACGATTTCTTTGGTATTTGTATGCAAAGATTTCACATCCCGTGCATCTAAAGGTACGTTGAGTTTATCAAATGCTTGGATTACCCATATAAAATTAATTGAACGCGGTATTAGATATTCAGTTACTTGGTAACAGATGTAGACGAATATGCCAACTTTCATTTTCTTAAACCTAAATACTTACAATTCTAACATTCAGCCGTGTTCTTCTAACCTAAATATGAGAAGAATGTGAGAGAAGATGAATAAGATGATGACGTATTATACAAATTGCGAGATGCGTAGGTTCGTCCTCAGAATGAATTCATGCTAAGTTTGAAAAATTTCGAAAATAACAAATGTATCACTGAAAGTCGATTTCATGTCAATATCGGCTATGCTCTGCTAAATTATTATAATTCCTTGCAAACGCTACAATAAACGCGCTTTGAGAATAGCTTCTATGTAACGGTAAAATTGTGATTGAGTTGTATTTCCACGTTACGTTAATGGGAACACATTTTTTTTAATTATCATTGTGTGGTAAATTATGGACTGCTTCCGCCGAACAAAACTATCAACAATAAGTGTCATTTAAGCGTTAAGCTTCACGCCAGAATTATTGTCCGATAAAATCTATTTTCTGCATATGTAGAAATCATTCCCTCAAATGAAATTCGAAGTTTTTCACTAGAAATTTATATTACAGTGTTTAGGAGTCGGTCTATCCGTCTGAGATGGTGCTAGTCTGACTTCCGACTGTTCTCGGCGTTCAAATGGTTAAAGAGACAAAGCGAATCAAGGACATGAACTTTCTTCTACATTCTTAGCAAAACATATTTCTTTAGATTTAAAAAGATAATTATTGAGAAATGGCTAAACGCGACGATAACTTCTTGATTGGTTTTACTTAGTGCCAGTAGATGATATTTTTTATACGCACGGGAAAGTATGATGTTCGGTTATTTGACTAGGACATCCAGAAACTTTGTCAGTGCAAGTCCGTCCATCTGTTTGCAAGTTCACCTTCCTGTTGCCTTTGAAACGGTCTCACAATATTTACACACATGTAGACTGCGAAAAAACTCAAAATAATGTAAGCACATGACTTCTAAATGAATGGCTACAAGTCAAGTTTGTAAATGAGTATGAACCGCCTACAAACGCTTACGCAACAATAAAAAAACTTGGCAAAAGGCAAACGTAAACAAAGTCACTCAAAGAGCATGGATTCGTGAATCGGTTTATTAATGTGAAATGATCAAACAAATTGAGTCGTTTGTTTGATCATTTTTGAGCGTGGAAAATGCAATATTTTTATTAATTCCACAGTGCTTAGCATTAGTTACCTAGAGTATACAGGCTCCTTAGGTTCCGAGGAGCATTTTTACAAATGACATAAATCAGTTCCAAATGAAGCTACAAATAGAAAATCCTTTTAGAAGAAAGTATGCTTATTGCCTCTATCGCTTAGCATTTCCATAGGAAGAGACTTCAGATTTTGTCTCATAATTGTATGTAAGTTTATTAATTCTATCTGTGCATACAATTTCATGTTTCAATTGATGACTACTGCATTAAAATTGCGTGTGCATACTGACATCTACAATTCCTAAAAACTGTAACTCACAATCCATGTCGTCGCGGAAATACTCTAGGTTCAGCCTCGGCTTGTAATATGTACCGATTTGAGGTTGGTTAAGCTTTAACATACATATTGACAATTTGGTTTGGTTTAGCGTTAACCTTTCACCTGTCGTCCGTTATCGAAAAGCTTACGGCTACGAAAGTAGAAAAAGAAAACCATACTTTGGCACTTAAGCTTGGCAACGGCAAGTAGGCGTAATACGTTAGATGACGAATATTGAAGATTGTCCCTGGGATTTACTTATCTTTCTTATTTGATGTTTATTCTTTCCAATTACGTCTTTCATATCTACCGTCGAATTTTTTAGGGCAATTAGCCCAAGCCCCCCTTTATAAGTATTTATCGTAGGTAATGTGCATCCGTAATTCGTTCCAAAGCCAATATGAGTTTTCTCGCTAGTTTCGATTTAATTTCAGATAGATATGTTGACAGATTTTCTTGTGCACTGGTATGTGTCTCTTATCTTTGCCTAACGATTTTCATATCAGTAAAAAGAAAATGCATACAGTACCTGTCAAACATACAGTTCAGTATAGTATAGCATAAAGAAAAAAGTCTTATTCATTTATAAGTGTAGCATGTATTGTAATGTAATCTACAGGGTATCGATAGTAAGAAGTGGCGTAAGCTAGTTCCATATGCCAATTTATGAAAGTATGAAATAATTAATGAACGATACGATGTATATTCGATATTTTTTCAATATTATGAATAGAGAGTGTCAATAGGCTACATGAGCAATTTAAATTATTTAAACTTGAAACAAGAAACTCTCAGAAGGCTTATGATCCAGTTTAAGTAAAATTATTTGCTCACTTTAATATAATAATTAAATAATCTTTTAAAGTTTAAAATATGCTTTTTAGTTACTTGTTGTCGAAGAGTTAACTGGAAGAAATATTAAAGTCTGTTCTCTGGTACTGCACAAATAATCCTGGAATAGAACATAGAGAACCAAACGGTCAAGAGTTGAAACCACGATCTATAATAATCGACATCCCAATAGTGAAAATGGAAAGAGAAGTAAAAAAGAATAAAAATAAATAAATGCAAGAGTAGTTTTCATCCAAGATGTTTCTTATATGCTCTCTTTGTACCACATGCAATACATTTCATAATTATGGCTTCTAAACATATATGAGAAGCACTTACAAAATCAAAAAAACCTCTCTGCACTGGGCTTTTCTTCACTCTGCCGTACCTAATGGGCTCCTTTGGACCATGATGTCTAATGGAGATCCCGAAGTTGAGTTCGAAGACCCTTAAACTACTTTCCTCTCATCACTAAACAAAAATTAATTGTAACACACTTTTTCTATTTTTTTCTCTTTTTTCTAACCAATACGGGACACATTTATTTTCGGATTGTATTTAAAAAAAATAAGAGGTAATTACATTCGTATTCAAATAAAGTTTTTGTTTTCAACGTTGAAAAAATTTCAATAAATTTAATTATACATATTTTTCTATACGTCCTTTATTAAGTAAGCTCTCTTTTCGATGCATATATTATTTCGTATCTGCTTTTTAAATAAGGCATTATTTAATCAATACTAACTGAGAAGTTTTTATCAGTTTGCAAGACTGATTACTGCACGGATATTGTCTTATCGAACATATATATATATATTCGTTTATTGTCTTCCCTACCATATGCATAGAGGGTCATATGAGAGGTGTTGGAAGTAAGCTGCGTTTTGCGACGTTTCTACACCCTCTATAATGGACGGGCGCCATTTATCGGTTTTTATGCTTGGCTAAAACCGATGGTATTAATGTTAGGTGTAAAAAGTATGCAGGAAGTTGTAGTTTGATACAAACGAATTTGCTTTTTTTTTAATAAATAGACTTTCGGAATTGTTATATTTCTAAACAATAATTTATTTTTCATTCATTCAAGCATTAGCTAAATGATGCTACTCGCAATTATGAACGAGATAATTACTAAGAAGTAACAATATTTACTCTAAAAGAGAATAAACAAATTTTAATTTACAAAAGCATCTTACACCAAGAACCGTGAACAAGAACCATCTTACACCAAAAGCAACAAGAACAAGCATCTTACACCAAAAAAAAAAAAAAACAGCAAGCAACCTACACTAAAAAACTAAAAACCGTTTTACGTTATTTAAATAACATAACATTCCGTTTCTGTTGATGTCCAAGATTTGCATTTTGCCACTGGAAAACCTTTCTGTCCCGTTTTGTATATAATGGGCTCATATAATATGGTAGCTCACTTTACTGAGTTATGCATGTGTGTTTATGATAAATTGTTATTAAAAAATTTCCACTTTCACGGAAAATTTTCTGCGGCCGCCGTAGGCTTTTTGCTCACCAGTCAGTGTTTTCTTTGTTCTTTGCTTTATATGAACAAATTTCAACTTCTGAATTTTCTTATGGTCTCTTTTTTCTATTTTTGTCGTTGAAACGTTTCATTATTACTTTTCACGAAGTATTCACGAATACTCATCATATTACATCTTTCCACATTACATGTTCCTTTGTCATAGATTCCATGATACGACCACAATTTTTCTTTTTGGTAGGTCACATATCTATTTTAGTGCAAATCAAATAATACAATTTGGCTGTTTCGATTTTATTTTATATATTCCATTAACCAATGTTGACCGTATTTACGAATATTTGAAGGCAATTTACGCGCTTCGATTCAAGACAAACTCTTTCTAAAGTTTTATACAAATATCATAAGATTTTTAATTTATCAATGTTAATGTCCTTTCAAGAATTTTTAATTCATCTTCTCTAAGTTAGGAAAATTTATGTCATTCGTATTAGCAGATTTTTAAAATTTCACTTCTATAATTACTTACATTCAAGATAATTTTTCTTTTATTTCACGCGACGCTACCTAGATCTTTCACAGTCGCCCTCTTCATTTTCCCTTCCAAACCCACCAAAAAATATGTCAAAATCTATTAAATTGTGAAGTAAAACCACACGTTACACAGGACATATAGAAATTCTATGGCACTATGATCTTTTTAGGGGATTTCATAGCCCCAAATAAGTCAGCATAATATGTATGTGAGAATTGTATGCATGAACACGCTCTCTCTTGAAAGTCAAGCACTTTCGAACGATGAGCCGCAGAGTAGCGAATTTAACAGACAAGTATTATCATATAACACCTGCTCATGCCTACATGCTAAAGCAATACATTGAAGAGTTCCTATTGCTTTATTAAACCGAACTTACTACTACTGATATGATCAATGTTTTAAGCCACACGCGCTTTTTATGGATATTCATTGTATTCTTGCGTAATTCTTTATATGCTTAATTTTCTGATTAAAATACCTCTTAGAATCTTATTTTATTTCATTAAAATGGTCCTTGAAAATATGCATAAATCGATAAAGAAAAACTTTTATTAATTGTTGAAGGATTTTTTATAATGAAATTTTAACCAATTTTGCGGTTACATGCATGCGCACATTCACACATAGCTCATGCTATGAATGTGCACGTTATTGAATGTGTAACAGAGTGTATACAACACATAAGAGAAGAGAAGCCTTTGCCGGCTCAATTTACAATTGCATCCGCAAACATTTTTTCACATAAAAACACACAGCACTTTAGCATGCGTTTTTGTTGTCGTCTCCCATACACTCGCCCCGTTATTGTGGTGTGTCATAAACGTTTTGTATGAACCGCAAAAATGATATTAAAATTTCATTACATTGTGACACTGAAGGCGTGCTTTCGTGTTATATGACAATAATTCCCGTTCAAGTGTGACAGCTTGTTGAACAGATTAAAATTACAATAACGTTTTATGTTTTCTTTTTTTCCGCTTTTGAGTCTGCTCTGCATATATATATATATACATATTTATATATATATATATATATATTATTTGAAACCTACCTATATATATACTGTAAAAAAGCACTCAATATTCGATAAACATCAATATTGACATCTCAGCTGTCTGACTAAAGAAAGAAATGAAAATGAAAACAAAAACGACAATTACATGCCTCTTGGATCGAATTTGGATACCTATCATTAATTAGATCTTTGATATTAAAAAGGGAACTCAGTTTATGCAATTTCTGCTTAGTAAGCAATAACGAGCAATGTAAAGTTAATATTATTATAAGATATTATATTAGAAGGGTTTTTACAGTGTAATAGATGGAACTCGGATGAAGGATTCGACAAAAAGGCCACAGGACTTGTACAGAGCTAGCATTTCCAAAATTATTCGTTGTTTTTTCTTTATTGCGAAATACAGTTTGAAGCACCGATTTATTCAATTCCAAAATAATACTAAAGTTCTCCGTACAAAATTCTGTTCTTCGTAATAAAAGAAAAACAAAAGAATGCAAGTTATTAAATAAATTATTAAAAAAAATCTATTTACTCTTTCATGTTTGTTTAAATAAACCAGTTTGTTTTAGCTGTAGTCTCGTTTTCTTTAAATGAATTTTGGATATTTTCTATAAATTTTCTTTTCTCTTCGCTCTTCCTTTTATAATAATCCTTGCTTTCTTCGGTTACTAAGGTTTTACGTCTATACAGAACTGAACATGTGCTGAAAGTTTGGCACAGAACCCGACAAAAATTATACTACACTTTTTAGTTCACGGATAACAGGTGTGTACGATTTGCCAAATATTTCAAAACTATGACGCTAAGCAATGAAGATGGGCGATTAGTACAAGAATCGATGTAGCCCCAACTGTATCTCTATGGCATGGACTACGATGTGAAATATATGAATAAAAAAAGAAAAACTGTCACCAAACTTTTTTTTTAAATGTAGTTATGTTAAATTTATACGCCCTCTAAATCGCTATATGACTTTGTCCCTCAAACAATAACGATTTAAAGCGACAAAAGCGGAATTAGGACAGTAAATCCCTGTGGAATGTGTTAAACTTCATCTTGAGTTTTCTTTTGGTCTTTAGATAAAGTTGAAAATTGCTCTGTCTGTTCCTCGATTATAAGCAAAGAGCTGCTGAACATTTTCCTATAAAAAAAACTATATAGAACATTAAATGTCGTCTGCTTTAAAAGTTGAAGTTGTGTGTTAAGGGGGTAAACCATTGTAAAGTTTTTCAAAAAAATTAATTTTTTTTTGCCTGCTTGTCGTTTTAGACCTTACATAATATGTGGAATAAAATTCAATACCGGCAACAAATTTTTTTTATGAAAATTCTGAGCTATCTCCCAAGCGCTACGCTAAGAAGACTTGTGTCAAATGATCCAATGTGTGAATGAATCCAGATTAATATCTTGCCTTTTAACACTACCTTTCCTAATGCATTAACTGACGTCTGTGGAAAGCGTTTAAATACATTTAAAGAAAAGCATTTCCAAAAAAAATTGTTAGTAAAGCTTCATCATCGTAACAAAGGTAGATACGAAGCTGAGAAGATTTTATTGCTTTGACCAAGGGTTTTGTTATAGAATTATTTTCTTGCTATTTTCTCCACCATTTCGAAACTTACAATGTATAAAACGTGCGATTTGGTCCATGAGAGATGCATCAAAAGGGGCGTTTTCAAGCAAAAAATTGTCAAGAAAAGGGAACGAGAAGGAATATTGAAACTTGGAAGGGCAGTTTTATGCTTCTTCGAACACAGGCTTGCCTACACCTTTCATTCATTTTATAATTTTCATTTCTTTCTTTCGAATATGTTGCAATATCTTTCAAACCATATTTTCTACAGAAATACGTAGGATGTAAAAGAGTGCCTTTTACACAAAAGTCATAAAAATACATCTAAAAACCCCTACGTATCCCTCCATATATACAGACGTAAATTAAACGATCTTTTTCCTTAAGTTTAAAACAGTGTGCTGCGTTCTGCAAAGCCCCTTAAGCGAAAAATAACCCAAGAGAATAGTTGGGGTTTTGCCATTTTCTAATATTTTTCCAAACCTTTTCCTTTTGTAATATTTTAAAACCCGCTTAATAACCTCCTGAAACTTCATTATTTCACTACTTCTATCCCAAATAAATTGTGGTGAAACCTCTTTTTCTAGGCTGTTACAGTGATCTGCATAAAAAAAAAATAAAATTCTAGACATGGTAAAACCAAATACACATTCATGGCGCTTTACCTGTCACACGCTGCTGTCCCAGAGCATTTTGCAGAAAAAGGGATTAACGTAAAAGTAACTTGCTTGTCAAAAGGTTGGATATAAGCAGAGGGGAAAGTGCGTCGAGTAAAGAGAATTGAATCGTAATAGTCGATCGTACCAGACCAGAAAAGTATTGTAAATATACGTTCCTGTCAATAATGTAAGTAAAACTTATGCTATCGTAAAAGTCACGGTTCACACACAAAAGTCAGTCAGTCACAAAACGTGGTACCAACTTAATTTGAAAAGAAGGCGAAACATGTACATTCGTCATTCGTGATTTTTACGTTATTTAATCAATTCCTTTTGAAATAAGTTCGTACCAATGAGTTGTGATTTTTAGGATCGTATAGGTTCTATTTACAAAATTAGGAATTTATTTACAGGACCTTAGATTTACAACGTTTTAATTGTCGTTCTGGTCTTGACCATTCGAATATTGCACTTCAGACCTCTTGACTCGACTCTCTCGACTTACTCAACTAAATCTATTCACTTCTCGACTGACTTTTTGACTCGCTTTCGACTGGCTCCGGCTTACGCAAATATAGTGCTTTACCATTACCTAAATTCATCGCGACATTTTTAGTCCGCTAATCCTTTTTCCGCTAAATTTCTGGGAATTGCATTGCAGTCGCAAGCTGCATGAACCAGCTAGCATGCCATGAAATTGCGTTTGGCTCCCTCTTCTCTAGAATCTACTTTCTTAGAAAATCGATAATTTTCATGAAAACTCAAATCATCAAAAATGGCATTCTCGTGATAATATAAAGAAAATTGTCACCTTTCTGACTCCTTGTCAGTTATCGCTCTCTACATTTTACCATTAATCAATGAATGATTTCAAATGTGGTGTGTTTTTGCATTGATTGTTGTTTTGTAAAATTCCAGGTTTGCGTATCTGGCCATCAAATGTAGCGAAATGAATGATAATATGTAACAATCACACTCTAAATTGGTGATGGATATGAAAACATTCGTTAAAAGTCAAACCGTCACAGTCTTTTTAGTTTGGGTGTTTCTCTGAATTTTTACGACTGTTCTTATAGGTTTACCTGTGTAAAAGTACGGTATAATTTTACAAAAGTCGTAGGCTTGTTGTGGGTTGACCAACCACATATATTTTATATGAAACTGTTAGCAGACTACCCATGAGTGCAACTACCCATGTGCAACTTCGAAGGTGCTTTCTAAAGTAAGCAAAATAATTGAAAAGAATGCCAAGTAATGTCTAGTAATGTCAAGTATCTTCAGTCTGCCATCTGTGCATGGCAATCGGACTTGTAGAAGGCGATTTTTATCGTTATAAGTGACAGTCTGTCTATTGCACCGTGACAGTCAACAGTAGGTACAAATTGCACAAGGCTTGTCTGATAAATGTTCACGGCTTTAATTCTTATTATTGCTTTGAAATTTCCTATAACCAAATTTGTTTCTTATTTGTATGGGAGGTTTACCAATCATTATATTCCAATCGAATTGCGTGTTACGGAGAATTTTTAAGGTTTTTAGTATAATTAACTTTTACTAGTACATTTTCATGCTTTTTAATATATTAGGTGTTTGCATTAATTTTAAGAATTTTTTTACTTGGGAAAGGCATTTATTGGGAAAAATTGCAACAATATTGTTAAGGACTTCGCTTTTCTCGATACAGTCCGTATTACTAGATCGTGGATATTCTTTTCAAGAGAAATGCACTTCAAAATTCTTTCAAGTTTCTTTACTTTCATTTTACTTTGGCAATACTCTCGACTGCTCCACTCAAATATTCTTTTCCGACTCAAATGTTCTTGTACGACTCGCTGCTCTTGTTCGACTAGCTCTGCCTTCAGCAATAGTCTATTTATATACATTTTTACAAGCATGTTACTATTACCTAACTTGATGGCTTCGTTTTTAATCCGTTAACCCACTTTTCCGCTAGTCATTTTCCTCGGCTGGCAGCTGTATGACGCGTCGTGAATGAGCATCTGGGGTTTTCCATGTCTGTTTTTAATAGGGAAGTTATTGCTTGGAAAATATCAATTAGTTAGCATTAACTGGATTTGGGATTTCCGTAACAATATGTATTAACCGAAATGTTTTATCATATTTCTGGCAACATGGCGATGTCGTGTCGAAAGAACTTCTATTGGTTTAGCAGCGATCCAATCGTCGATCCGTTTTCGCACTTCTTCAACTTTGCCGAGTCACGTGTCAGCCAAGCCATGCTGCATCGATCTGAACAAGCGGTAATCAGAAGGCGCTATGTCTGGTGAGTACGCTGGTTGCCGCAGAACTTTCCATTCGAGATGCAACAGTGTGTCCTTGGCTACTCTTGCAACAATTGGCCAAAAAATGGCATTTTCGGTCAATTTGCGTTATCACTTTTAAACCGACAATTGGGATATGTTGGAGCAACATCACCGTAACCTTCTAAGCATGTAAAAGTAATGAAGGTCAAAAATGCAATTTTTGATTGCAAACATTGATTGAAGTTAAGTTATCTTTCTGATAGCTTTTCAATTCGCTTAAATGTTTTTTGGAAGAAAGTTCAAAACTGCGAAACATGTTGCTATCTAGAGTTAACTGCATAGGCGCTGTGTAAAATGTGAAAAAATCGTTATAAGATAGAAATGTTACAATTATACTTAATATTCTAGTGTTGTCGTTACACTTGCTCTTAGAAAGTGAACACTTACCCAACTAAAAAAAATCTAAAATGGATATATCCCTTCACTTGCTATTAATTAAATGTTTTAACCCTTTCCAGTTTTGCTATGCAAACATTTTGTTAAAATTTCTTATATTTCCCTCTCCAACAATATTCACTTTGACTAGTGCATTTTTTTCAATTACGTAAACAGGAGTCAAGGAACACAACTATTTTATATGCGTTTCGAAGGTGAAATCTTTGATGAATATCTTTATCATACAAGACGTGAGCAAATCCTATTGTTTCTGTTAGTATTTATGTTACTATAGCATTTACAACACCAATAAATTATAAGATATATATATATGCATACATACACATACATAACCGTACATACATAAACGTATACATATATGTATGTACATATTTATACACATACATATACATACATAAACATATACATATATGTATATACATATATATTTATATATATATATCTGGCGATGAACGGTTAATTGCATGACTATGAATCAGTTGAATTAAAAGTTCTTACTTGAAAAAAGGGGGGTGGGGAGTGGTTAGATTCTCCTTACCGGGAGTCTTCAATACTCGCAAGTCAAAGCCGGTACATTACAATTGTAAAGTATTTTAGTAAATTTAGGGGTATCAGTTGGTGGATTAGAATCATTTATATAATACTTGTTAAGTGCCCGCCAGCTGGTTAATCCAAGAAGAAACATTTGTAAAGGGTTTAGATCAATGTCTCTGCACGTTGTTGTCTGTTGTCTGTTGTAGGCGGATCTTAGAACGTATCACAGGGCCAGTATTGCATTGAAATGCTGAAGAGTACCCGAAAGGGTTTTTGAAAAGTTTCCGAGCAATATCTGCTCTGTATTATAAATGACAGCCGTTTGATTCTGGCGAATGTCGATTCGAGCAGAGATGAGGCTTAGTCTTTAGCTTTCTGCATCAACGATTACAACGTTTCACGGCAAGAAATAACAAACGATCTAACATACAAATGAACGTGTTTAAAAAGATACGACTTCCTCTCTCTCGATGGTAGGAAATATAACATAAAAATTTTCAATTTCTAATTTAATTCTCTGCATTATTCCCCTAGGAGGTACGCACAACGTTCAACCTAAATATCCTTGGTTCAGAAACATTTGAAAAACTTACCATATTTCCGGTCATGATTGAATTTGCAAAATAAAAAAAAAATAATATTTTTAAATGTAATTGTTCAAGTTAGTATATGTCGACATATTTTTAATTTGTTAAATATTTTCAAAGTATTTCCTATTCAAAAAAAAAAAACAGACCGTTTATCGTAGTCAAAATAAAAAATTTTTTAAAACTTTTTTCATAATTTATCTTTCACAAAAATACACAAAAAAGTATTACATAGTTAACAAGCAATGCATTAGAAATACAATGAAAAAAGAAAAAAATTTCATAACCAAATAATGTACGAAAAAAAAAGAACAAAAAAAAAAAGAATGCAAAAGAAAAATTGTATAAAAGTTTAGAGGAACCTGAAAGCAAATAATTTAATACATTTTTTGTTTGTTTAACTTTTCTCAGAAAAGTAATAGTTTCCCAGCATAATTGCTAACTGCTCATGAATTTTCATACACAATTTTGCACTACTCTTACGCAATGTTTACGACATTATCAGCAATCGCAGCAAATGCCTTTCATGCACTGCACGTATGTGACTGCAGGTGCGCCTATCTATATGTATCGAGGGTGTGTGATAACGAAGGTGTTATTGGGTATTAATCACCATGGTTTTATACAATCGTTTATCGACTCTTAAACACATTGTGACAATAAAGGGGAAAATATACAATTACATGCATTTCCGCACGTATACACAAGTGAGACCGCAGTGGTTAATACTGACGTCAGCAGGATGTTTAACGGCATTAAAATTATTGCAATTGTATTTGGCGCAATTGAAATTAAAAGACTCTGCAAGTAATCGATTTTTATATATTTTTCACAAATATAATATGCACATATATATATTTATAAAGATAAAAAATTAAAATAAGGGAAGAATAAATTTAAAAAAAAAGATGTAACGTGCCTTCAAGTAGAAATTTTAACGGCCACCGTTCATATAAATGGAAAATATTCGCTGCTTACAAATTAATAACTGAAAGCAAGCACTAAAATGCTAAATGAACCGATTGTCGTCAATATTAGCTGTTTTTGATAACATACTGCATATACTCGCCTGTGGCACATATCGTGACAAGCTTTGTAAATAAATATACTGGAGTGGTTTCTATCGAATTAAAAATTTATTTTCATTTCACGAAAAGGGCATTTCTTCATAATATTCAACTCGGCAGTATTTGAGGTAATACTTGATGACGGCTCGTGCTTGCAATCTGTGCTTGGCTTATTAATATCACAGAAGTATAATGAAAGATATTTCAATTTTTCATTTCTCCCCATCGCATGCGAACGTTTTTTGTACAAAATAGAGGGCTTTCTTTCCCGCACTAAATACGTCTACTCGACTAAATAGAGAATTTTCTTCACCTGAAGGGATTTAATTAGAACCGGTTTAAACTTTAAATTTATTGTAATTACTGTTATATTCGTTATTATTATCATTATTACTATTGTTGTAAAATAATGAATTTACAGAAATAGAAGTGAATGTTCGCAAACTTTACAACGCATTTTTTTTTTAGAGTTGTTGTTGTATTTTGTAAAACCTGGCTAACTCAGTTGCGCTACAAAAAGAAGAAAGAATTTAACCTACCACAAGTATTGTTGATGTGACGTCAAATCACGGTGTTATGGTCAGTCTATCCAGTTACTCTGTCCGTGAGCTGGGTCCTCGTAGCTGTTGGTCCGTTAAGCCACCATCTGTGGTTACATCCTCACGTACACACATTCACTTACTTACTTACATACCTCATCTTTGCGGAACCTCCTCTTCATCTAATTAATAAATGTCATAATGAACATAACTTTTACTTACTTTTGTTTTATTATTATTTGGTCTTAAGTCTAGCATAATTTGTACACAATAGTCCATACCTATGTTTTTAAGTTCAATAGAGTATTTGTACTAATTTTTCAGTTCATTTGTTTTTCCCCTTTTTTTATCATCGACTTGTAGACTTTTTTTTGCAAAAAAATTTTTTAAAAGTTTTCTTTTATTTTGTTTAGTTAATTTTTCTGCTGTTTTTCCTTGGTTTCAAAATTTTTTAAAAGTTTTCTTTTATTTTGTTTAGTTAATTTTTCTGCTGTTTTTCCTTGGTTTCCTCACATTGCTAGCTTGTTGCACTTGTATTCGCGTTCTATAAAATTGGCTTTTCATTTAAACTGTTTATTGAAATTCGTCTTAAATGTTATTGTAAAACGAGGACTTGAGATCAGACTTCCACTAAATTACGAAACACTGTTATGCTATTATTTCTCAGTAAGCCAATAAAGCGATTAGCTAGGCTATTAATCCAGTTACGTTAAGGATGAAAAAGTGATTTTTAATTTCTTTGTTCCCGAAGAGCTCGAGTCTTATTAAGCGACAATCTAGGTCTTTCTACTCCACTATCATGTCAAAGACTCCTAATTGCTGACTCTCTTGATCTGTCCCGTCAATATTTTCTCATAACTCAGTAATCAAAAAAGAAACATGCCATTCACTTAGGCAAACCCACCCTTATCCTATACAGACGAACTTTAGGCTTTGTTCTCTTTTCATAATTCTCTCATTTATCGCAGAGCTGCTATAAAGTATAGATTATATATTCTTCAATAGCATCAAATTTTTCATCGATCCGGCCATGGCTGTCCATTTGTGCGTCTGCATGTTTTTGCGGGTGTGTATTCTTGACATCGATTTCAAATTTGGCAAAAACATTGGATTTTCTCCCACGCAGGTTGGTATTGAAAATAAGTCCAATTGACCAAAGCAAACGCCGACTGTAAAGCCCAAACTGTTTGTTTAAGCAAAAGTTTGTTGGTTTTCGTTTATACGAAAGAAGGCGGCCGACCTAACAAAGTTATAAGCGATCAAATGAGCATAAGCATAGTTGACAATTACTCTGTACTTTCTTACATGAAGATTAGAAAAAATTGGACACGCCAAGTTTTTGTTATGAAATAATAAAATTTAATTGGTTTAGTGTTTAATGTTTTTTCACTTATTATTCTTCTTAAGCGGTTGTGCAAAAAGCATAGTACATTGTATAGATTTGTTACATAAAATATGAAAGCAGACAACCACGTCTACTAAATATTATGAAGTGTTAGAAGCGAGATTCGGCTTCAGCCGAAATCAACTTCTTTACTTATTATTATTTATCTTATAACGAAGGTTAAAATCCGACGTATTACTCAGGCCTGGAAATTTGCAATTAAATGGACCTTCGTTCCTGTTGAATTCACTTTTTATTTTTCTTTAAGAAGGATTAGCCTGATTGTCTATAGTTTTAAAGCAAAGGAGACTTGAGTGCTCTCTAGGAACAAAAAGAAAACAAAAAGTAGTGTGAACTGGCGTGAGCTCTTTGTAACTATACCGGCACGCAATTGCAAATTTTTTTAATAATATACTCGCTGTATATGAGCGAGTTTACTTCAGGAAAATGTTTGAATCAATATATTGACATTTACAATGGTACGCTTATATTGAACGTCCAAATCAGAGCTTCTTGATTAGTTTTTCGACGGCTCCTACTGAATTTTTTCTCATTAAATTTAGCAAAAATTTTTATTCGATTTTCTGTGACTAGGCAGGTTTGTCATGAAATTTACTTTTCCTTTTATAACACATACAATACCACAACTCTTTGCAGTTGCATTATGCTGCAGTATTGTGGCGGTGCGTTAGGAACAAAGATGACGTATGATTTGCTCCATCGCTAAGAATATTTGGAAACTACAAAAAAGCTTCGTTTAATTTTTCCCAACATTCAGGAAGGTGAGCTTAGTTTATAAGCAAGCACGTTGGTTAGTAAATAGATTATCGTCCTTACAATTAAGAGGAGAAAAAAAATGACTAAATGTACTTATAAGCTCATTTAGATTTGACTTAATACCAGTTTGACCTATTGACAACGTTTAGATTTAAGATTGTACGATGAACACGTTTATTGAAATTTTCAACAGTTCCTTGAAAAGTCTTTTAAACCTTATCGAAATTGAAAATATTGTTAAAAATAGACATTTATAGTTTAGTATCATTAATTAAGACTCTTAGCGACATTTATTTAAATGTTTTTCATTGCCGCAGGTCTTCGCATCGATCTTCATCCGTTAGAGACGAAAAATAGTGTAGGTTTCGCAATTTATGAAACATCTTTTCAAAAATTTATGAAACATCTTTCTTAACACCTGCATCAATGAGATATTGAAATACATTTGCATTGCCACCGTGTTTGTGGCTGGATTATAGATGAAAAGGGAAACGCATAAGTAACTAATCGGCAAACGGTGCTGTGTCGGTTCTTTTACGTTCGCACCGCACTCTTAACATCGTTATCACTTGAAATTGTTGCAAAACTGAAAAGAAGAATAACTTCACAATATCGTTACTCAATTAATTTAATTAATTTGATATGCTCATCTTACATTTTATTACTACAATTTATTTCTTTGATCTAAATGAATTATAATAATAGTCATAATAAGTTGGAGTTAGAGTTAGAGTTAGAAATGTAGAGATTCAATTGATGTAGAAACACGCCCTTAATTATCAGAAGACTTTGCAATTTTGCAGGGCTCTCTCCAAGTTGAAAATACAACTGTAGCTCAACAAAAAATTCTTTTCCTGTTTCAATCAGCATTCCAATCTTTGTTCTTTTTACACTTACTCATTACTATTTCCCACAATACGCTGCAATTGTAACTTTTGCGAAAAAAAGGAAAGAAGAAGCCGGAAATATTTACATTACACATATTTACTGAAAAACTTTGTTAAAATAGAAAAATCAAATAGAGCTGCAAAGACTGTTAAGAAAACTACAGATAACTTTCGTGTTAACTTAAGCATTAACAAGACACGATACTAACAAGAAATTGCTGTAAATTTCTGTTTCAAGTAAAAATATGAAAAAAACTTCTGCTTTGGTTTTAAAGTTTATTTATTTGATTACATGCCATGATAGTTTTGTTTAGGGCAAAATGTAGAATTTTTAACGAGTTTTCAACAGAAAGACAAACTGCGACCGGTAAGACATGCATATCAAGAATTAAAAAAATGTATATATTATTGTTTAATATATCATTTTTTTTTTTTGCTTTTTTTTTTAATATCACCAATTACTCAGAGGTTATTTACTAAAGGTGTAACCCGCTGATGGTTAGAAAGAAATGAGAAAAGGGAAAGAGACAGAGGATGAATAATGAATAGATACATCAATTATTTTCCTTTATTAAATTTTTGCTCTTAAAGTTCAATAAAGTTCCTACTAAGTCATGATTCATTGACTGCCTTCGATCTGCACTATTTTTCTTGCGAAGAAGTAAGCAAAGTTTTTCTACATTATTTTTTTCATGTTTTTACTAAATTATTTGCATTAATTTTATCTTATCAATGAGCGCCCATCTCTTTTTAATCAGATCTCGTCTGCTTTTTTAAAAACCCGTGCCAACAAAGGCGACAATAACGAAAAAATAAAGAGGGTAAACAGCTTACAGGCAAAATCTAAATGAGCATCTTAATAAGTCTTGTGCTTCAGTTAATTCCTGCAATGTAAAAAAACTGGAGAAAAAAAAAGAGTATAAAAATGTCAAAAATGAACTTTTAAGACTAATCCGTGGAGGAACATTAAACTTTAACTTTCAAGTCTTTAAGCTGAAACTCGAACATTTTAACTAATATGCTTTACCACCCTAATTACTGATGCTACTGGTTGCTGTTAATATCGTTTTTGCTTTTTTTACGTTCAGGCTTTTGTTTGCTTTATTTGCGTTGCGTTTATCTAACTTTGACAACTTCTTGGAAGCTGAAAGAAAACAGCAAAACCGATATCATCATTGCTGTTCCATAAGAACCATTCATCCTCGGTCTTAGTCATAAAGAGCAGCTCGAGGTGTTGTTTTACTTTTTTCAACATTTTTGCTAATTTTCCATTACTTCCTTTAATTTTTTTTTCTTGTATTTTATCTTCGTATTCCTGATAACCTGGCAAAAATTTCACTTTGCTTGTTTGCTTTTATATGCTTTGTATGCTTACGGTTTTTGGTGCGATTTTCACGGTTTTATTGGCTACCCGCAAGCGAGTAATAGTATCAGAAACACAGCATCATCATCATCATTATTATCCTTAGCATCATCAGCAGAAATACAATTCTATCTCTTTCTCTCCCGCAACGTATTTACGCGTGTTAAACAGCACAGCGTCAAAAAACCTTAAACGAATTGTTTGAATAGCTATAACATGGTTATAAGTGCACGAACAGCTGGATTTTTGTCAACCAAACGAGCCAACCAACCTTTTGCATTTGTTTTTACTTTCTGGCGGCACATTTTATCTCGGGTTTGTATGGAAGACATCTATCTATTCATTTGTCGGTGTGTATGTGTGTGTGTGTATGTGTGTGCGTGTGTTTGCTAGCATGTTAAATACACAATGAATTGTTTTTATACCCATCACCGAAGGATGGGAGGTATATTCATTTTATCAATGCGTATGCAACGCCTCGAAGGAAGCTTCAGAGATCCCACCAAGTATTAGATGTTCGCAAGAATATTGATCAGACTTCTGTAGGTAAAAATGATAGAGAAATGGGAAATAGCAGAGTACATAATTATTAAATTCAATGATTTTGGCCTTTTTCCACATTTCCTACGTTTTCCATTTAATATTCTTGAGTTATTAAGCGTACACAGACCTTCATTACTTTTGTTGCCTAATTTGACGAAATCCGCTGGCGAAGCCCAGCAAACATTAGAAGCTTATGGCGATGCTGCGATTTTGGTTTCAACGGTTTAAAAATGGTGCTTTTGATATCAATGACAAAGAACGGGCTGGAAGACCTAAAAGTGCAAGGACCGTAAATTGCAAGACTTATTGACCGAAAATTCAGTTCACACTCTCGAAGAACATGCAAACAGCTTAGTAGCCAATAAATCAACAGTTTCGAGACGTCTACATGCGATGGGAAAGACGCAATGTCTTTTTCAAGTGAAAAAATGATCAACATTTATGCAAGCTCCAAATACATGTATTCTCGATCAACGAAACTGAGGCTATCGACTTCAAATTTGACAGAAACAATAGAGGTTCTTACACTGAATTGAGAACCCCGTCTCTTTAAAATTTGAACCTATAATCTGTGGATGATGCTCCAGCACCTGTACGAAAGTGGGGAAAATTGACCGCACCTACAAAATATTATTGTGTATTAAAATTTAATTTTGTTTTCAATTCCGTCAGGACACGCATAAGCAAATACTAAAAACCTCATAAAGTATATGAATTATTGTCCACCTTTAAATTCGGATTGGAACTAAGCACGTCCGTCTGTTCGTCCTTCCATCTGTCCGTCCGTTAAACCGTTTATTTGCCCGTCTACCAAACTGTGTATTATCTGTGGTACTCATTATCCCGTTCGCAAAAAGAAGATATCGCCTACACGTTTGTAAAAGATTTTCAAAATACAGCAAGGAAGTCAAAGAACGCGCCCAGCGAATAACACAATTCTGCACACCCAAAACTGAGAACACCTTTGCTTTCCGTGTCTTTTGCTCGTTGTTCATAAACTATAACGGATGCACGATAAAAAATTTGCACCAAATTATTCTACAAGAATATCAAAAATCAACCACGCCCACGCAATATTATGAAATATGGGAATTTGTATTTTTCCTTTTTTTCAATCTTTTATAAAGTAACGGTGATGGGTATAAAAGATTCTGCCGCAACCAAATATAATTTTCTTATTTGTTTTGTTTTTTTTCATTCTTTTAAATGTTCTTAGAAGAGCGCAAAAGCATATTCTTGCCTTGAACGTGACTTGACATAATAATCCAGCCTTATGTTCCATGCTTTCATTTCACCTTTTTTTAGGATTTTTAGTAAATTTTGCTAAACAATGATAATAAGTTTTGTAGTTTAACATTTATTTTTTAAATTATCGTGTGTGCTAATCAAGTGTAATTTTTTCTGGAAACAAATTATCATTACATGGAAAAATGAGGCCAGTAGCAATCAGTGTTGCTAGCTAATGAAAAAGCTAAAACAAAAAAAAAGTCAAATTAGTTCAGTACTAAATTCCAAGGTATTGCATATTTATTCATACATTATACATTTGTATGGAATTTTTTAAAATTTACCTTATTATGCCCTGTGCACGAAGTACGTTGATTGCGAACAGCATAGAAGAATGTTTAAAAAAGACTATGTATATTCTTATCCAGCGCGAAGAATCATTTAGCCGTGTTTTTCTGCTCGGTCGATGAAATCATCAATGAATACCAATTCAGGTTTGGCAGAGTTTTATTAAATTTTGGGAGCCGTAAAATCGTGTTTGTGACTTTTAATCTTATTTTTATACCCACCAATGTAAGACGGGGGTATACTCATTTTGTTTTTCCCAAAATATATGCAACAACCAAAAGGAAGCTTCAGAGACCCTATAAAATATATATATTGTTGATCAGCGTGAAATTCGGAGTCGATTTAGCCATGTCTGTCCTTCTGTGTGTCTGTGTGGTGTGTGTTGTTGGCACTCTCCTGGCCGTAAAAATTGAAGATATCGACTTCAAATTTGGTAGAAACAATGAAAGTTTCTCCATGCAAGTTGGTACTGAAAATGGGCCAATGATGATCAGAGCAAACGCACGCAATGTAGCGTGAACTTTTTTCGACATTTACTTCACGAAACAGTCTACTCTTTAGGTCCGAAACTAATGGCCATGCCCACAAAAAGTTACCAGTAACTAAATTTTATTTTTTCAATTTTTTGAGGTTTTATGCTTTTTTATCATAAGGCAAACAAGACAAAACGTTTAAAACTATTTTGCACACTCCTCAAATGAAGATATATTATCTGCCCAAAAATGGGTTAATTTAAAAATGAATATGGTCGACACCGCGTTTAGTTTTTTCTTAATAATACCGGCGATATGGGTATCAAATAAAAGAACTTGGACAGTAGAATGCCAAAAGCAAAGTGGTGGGTGTGCGAGATTCGGCCCCCGCCGAATATAACTTTCCGAATTATTTTTTCTAGTTTCTTAGTTTGCATAAAAATAATTTATAAATTATGCGAAAATATCCCTTGAAGAAATCATATTTTTTTGGGTAGCTTTGTCTCGGATATTACAATTATGTCGATTCAGAATTCGAATTCAGTAAATTCGATCATTTTCGTGATTTCAACCGAAAGCTCATAAAAAAGTATGTTTTCGTTTTATTAAAAACAATAAAAGTATAATTTCAGTGAAATCGTCTTACACGAATTGACAGAATTTTTTTTTTTTAATGTGACAAATTATCCAGTGAATGAGATAGAGTGTTATGTCTTTAACGGCTGAGTATTCACTACAGCTGCGACCAAGTGCGGTCAAAACCGCTCCGAGATTTGAACGCGCGTACACCGATTTGATAGTCGCATTGGAAATTGTTTTGCTGCCAACTTGATCCCATATTTTTATATATGTTTTTGATGTTGTTATAATTATTTTTAAATATTCTTATATCTTGCATCCGAATTGCTTTGTCGATTACAATTATTTTTATACTATTTTATAAATAAATTTATGAGTGCTTTTGCATCAATTATAGCTATCCTCCGCGACATTTTCTACAGGCCTATGACCCTGAATAATGGCGGGGGCATTGACGCGACCACGAAGTCTAAAATCGCGTAATTGTTCTTTTATGCCGAAAAAATTTAGCAAACAATTTAATCTCAACGTTTTTTGCTTTTTTTCTATTTTGCAATAATGAGGAAAATGGACCAACCTTAAATTTCCGTGAGTTTCATTCCCCATTGAGAATAAAACTTTACGATTTGTACATTTATTATTACATACAAGTGGAACTTATTCTAATATTATAATGATTTAACCATATACGTACATATTTATGTTCATTTTATAAAGGGCAGGTCTAACATATTGTTACAAATTTCCGCTGCTCGATATGGTCCGTATCACTAGATCGTGGATATTTTGATCAAGAAAGAAAATGCACTTCAAAGTTCTATTATATTCCGTAAATATAGGATTATTCACAATTTATTTTTAGCAATACTTTTGATTGCTCAACTCAACCATTCTTTTTTTACTAACTCTGTCTTCCGCTGATATTCTACTTATAGACATTTTTTCCAAGCATTTTACTATGACCAAATTCATGGTTTTATTTTTAATCCCTATCTGACTTTCCGCTAATCGTTTTCATTGGTCTGCAGCTGCATGACGTGCCGCGAATGTGCACTTCGTTTTTCCCTCTTTTACGGACTTTATTATTTGGGAAAATTACTTAGCTGTAATGAAATAGATTTAGAATTTCCGTAACAATATGGTATCTTTCCAACCTATTTGTCCCTTCACTAATATCTAGTAAACCTACTGCCAGCAAGCATCGAATGATCGCTAAGTCGGTCAAGATATGAAGAACTGAAGTTCATCATTTCTTCTTTTACTGTGGGGACGCTTAAATTCTTATGAATATGTTCGTTCATTATAAACGTTCAAGAGCACTGTTCAACAGTACTGTTCATTTTCTAACGAATTGCTTACTTCTTTCAAGATTCGACTTACGGCGAAATTCAAAGTGATGTTCAGGCACTATATTGCTCTCATTTAGTGTTAGAAGACTTATTGGCCTGTTTCTGGTTTACCACGTTTAGGCAACACCATTATTTCAGCGCATTTCCATTGACCTTGGTCATAATGCAGTCTCAAAATCGAATTGTAAATTAAAGTCAGTAACATAGCATTCTTCTTAGGAAGAGTCTTTAGTACTTTAGCCCCTATCGTGACGTAGCTCACAGACTTTTTATTATTTAAAAGAGATATTTCACGCGCTAGTTTCTTAAGGGAAACATATTCAATGGTTAAATCCATTTGGCAAGGATTGCAGGGATCCATTTGGAAGAAGCATTGTAACTTAATTTTACATATTGCGGTTATGCTATGGTTACAGACTTTTTTTAATCATCTTTTTATTCTAATAAGATTTCTATTTTCAGCGGGCACTAAAACCTTTTTCCGATTTCCTGATTGCGATTCAACTGGGGTTGATAAAAAGAATGCTTCGTGATTCGTGTTATTAAAGTTTTCCACGAGAGAATACAGTTCACCCTGCAACTTAAGTTTTGTTCTAACTAATGCTTTAATTTGGAAATAAGTTCGGGCACTGAAATGAGTTTCCGAGATTAGGAAAATATCAAAATGACTCAAATGTAAATATGTTTCTGTTTCTCTTGTACAATTTGCAAGTCCGCTGGCATCCCATATACCCGTTCTTAGATTTATTTGCTTAGCTTTGAAATTAGCATTGTTATAAAATTAAGGAGATTAGCTAGTATAGCTTCAGTTCTATTCATAGGGTTGATGTGGCAGTTGTTATTATTTTTCAGGACTTCAGCATATGTTTCTTTATTGAGGCTTTGGTTGATACCGGGAAAAGCGTCGTTATCATAATTTAGGAAGATTATTTACATCAAGATAGCTGTGCGGAGCATAATTTTGTATTGTTCGTACTTGAAGTAGTTTCCTATACATTTATATCCTTGTTTACCCTGTTTCTAACGTTAGTGATA
Organism: Glossina austeni; assembly: GCA_000688735.1. Taxonomy (NCBI): domain Eukaryota; kingdom Metazoa; phylum Arthropoda; class Insecta; order Diptera; family Glossinidae; genus Glossina; species Glossina austeni. The sequence goes on along the minus strand of KK502433.1, from coordinate 583,893 downwards.
TTGCGTACACCGTTATATAGATGATAATTATTAAATAAAACAAATAAGACCCCCAAGGATCGTACTTTCAATGTTACACAAATTGTTTAAGTTAAAATTCGTGTGCACTGTTTAGGTATAATGCCAAATGCACTGAAAAATTTAAAAAAAAAAACATGATCGAGACCTCTGACCGCTTTGTGGGTTACCATAAAAAAAAAGAAATGACCAATAGCTTTATATTTTCCTCGAACCCTACGGATTAGCGTCGCCATTCTTGCCTTCTGTATCCCGCGTCTCCATCATGAGCTCACTGTGAAATATGCGAACATCCCCTTAAATAGTCCTCCAAAAAGAACCGCTTAGATCGTCATAGAATCATGCGTTTGCAGTATTGTTTGGAGAACAAGTCAGTTAGAATTTAAGGAGGCCTTATGATGAAGTGGGTACAAAATAGTAAAGAGCATCATTGTGGGGATGAAAATGGGTTTCGTGAAACTGATTTCACCTGAAGAGAATAAAACTCAAATATTTTTCGTAACCCCTCGGTAGGGAAGGAATTGGAAGATTGAAAGAAACAGTCCGACATAATTTCAGGCTTTATATTAAACTTCAGTTTTCTTGCATTCCTTATTTTTTAAATTAGTTTTATTTATTTCAAAGTTTTCCATTTTCTTTCCATTTATTTTAATTTGAAGTTTTTTGGTTTAAATATTTTATTGATATTTAATTAATATCATCATTCATACATCATATGTACACAACAAAACTTTTGTCCAAAACAAACTTTTTAGTTCACTTACAAAAAAGGACAAAAATGTGTGCAGGAGTATGTATGTATGTGCATTATGTGTAGAAAATAAATTGATTTTTCTAGAACTTTTATATCCTTGTTGATGACTAATATGAAAGACAACTACAACAACAACTTTTTTAATTTCTCTAAAAACATTATTTGACATACACCCTGTTTTGCTACTTATGCACTATACACAGGAACCGTCAACATCCGGGAAAATTTTTTCTCCGAAAAACTCCGATATGAAAAAGTTTTCTACTTAAGCGATATAAGGGAAATTTTTCAACAAACAACGATATTAGCAACCCGACTATCAAGAAGGAAGTGCAAAGAAATTTTTTTGCAAAGTAAAAGAAAAACTAAAAATAATATTTTAATAATCAATTATAAACGAATAGATTTCCAAATGCATTTTAAAGTAATTAGAGAAAAAGAAGAAAATCTACAAACTTATAAAGATTACTTATAAACATTATTGAAATGAGTGCGGGAAAATTTCTAATGCTTGGTAACGGTCTTTCTTTCTACGATTATATTATATTTCAATTTTTCTGAACGTTTTTTTCTACAACGTTGTGTTACCTACTGTTATCAGTTGCGAACTGAATTTTCCTTATAGATCGAACTTTTTGATTAAAAGCGTACGAAAATTCCTCTTCTCTTGATTTTATTGCGGTACTTGCTTTTATTGTGGCGTATGGCATGAGGTAATTTTAAATCTCAATCAATTAAAGGCATATTTAGATGAAATGATAAATGGAATTCGCATGAACAAGCACATAATCGTAATAATTTAGAAAAGAAAACGATAACCTATTCCACTATAAGATGTGTAATAGACGGACGAACGTAGTTACAGACCTTAATAAGGAGATAAAAACGTAAGCAAACATTTTATGGGTAACTTAGGTACCTTCAGTCTCGCATTACTTGGGATTTAGGTTATGAAAACATAGTTGTTTCCTAGTGTATTATTTATCACTGGTTTTTAGTTGCTATTTCTGTGTCCGTTGCGTTAGAGTCCAGTCATACTTTCGTCTGTCGTGCCTAGTTTAGCAAGCATCTAAGAATAACGACTTGCATAGGGACTATACCTTATACTATAGTGCTAGGCAAGATCTTCCCCAAAAGCATTTTGCTTGATTTACAATTGCAATATTAATCCGGTCAATGGTAGGTAAAGTTCTTAATGGTGCAATCAAGGAACGAAGATTTCTTTCTATTATGACCTTGGACAATCAGGAATCCTCCGACCATATTGTGTTCTTGTGCTAAGGCTCAAAGATACCGTAAGGCGCACGAAATCCTTTCGTTTGCTTTTTGACAAAAATTTTCGGAATCAATCGTTTCACACGACAGACTTGTGTCGAACTATTGACATTGCAATTGACGATACTCTGCTATCTTGGTTACATGGAGAACTCTTCTCAGCCATTCGAACGCATGACAGCGACTCGTGTCCACCGTTGTTCAATAGACAACTAATAAAAAATTATATATAAGAAATTCTGGGACTGTGGATCAATGAGAGATTATTTCAACTATGCATTAGCAGAATATAGATTCGATCACATTGACCATATGTCTTATTATATATTCAAGATGGAATCTTCTCTGTTAACGACTCTTAAATATTTTTATAAATTTGTAAACTCTAAACGTAAAATTAGTAGGTGCCCGTCTTATTCGTCGCGATAGATCCTATTAAGCGCGTAGTCCCGAGTTTGCGAATATTCTTGCGAACTTAATTTGCCATCAGATCGCTATGAACGCATCCGTCTGAAATTAAAAACACATTTAGTGTCAGTACAGTATTTTCGATATCTAAAACTACTGAAATTTTGTATTTCGCCAAGTCCTGATGACAAGCCATCTTGGGTACTGGCATCATGTGCTGAGCACCTTTGTGGTTTCCGAAAAATAAGTGCGTGTCCACTCGTCTTGAAAAATAGTTTTCATAAAAATGGCAATAGGCAATTATTTGGGGATTACAGTGGGAACTAGGTGTGTTTCCGAAACTATTTGAGGCTATCGTTGTTCTACATGTAACTTTTGCAATGAAATTGTAAATGTCTCCGAGTCAGCATGCATTCCTACAGTAAAGATCAACTACCACCAACTTATTAGAACTTAGAACTTTTTTTAAGGTCTTCTCCTGGGGTACACAAACCGATGTTATCTGTATCGACTTCAGTGAAATCTTTGACAGAATTAACTATAAGCCACTGATCCTTCAATTACAGACGTTCGGTTTTCCTCCTAAATTAATAAAGTGAATAGCAAGCCTTTAACAATATACCTTCGTCCAGTCCGGTGAGATTGCAGTAATCTCTAGAAATATCCCTCACAGCAGTCATCTGGATACGATATTATTTGCTTTCTACATAAACGATCTTTCCTCGGCTATCCAGTTGTCCCACATCTTGACGTATGCCGATGATGCAAAATTGATCGCCTCTTTCAAAGCTGAATTGTCCTCGATGAATTTCTTATGATTACAAAAAATTTCATTTACTAGAAGCAGCTTACTACAGGAGATGTCATCGAGTGGACTTAATTTACACATTGTACACATATGTGTCTATTAATGAAGTTAGATCGTCAATGTGTTTTATAAAGAGCTACGTCAAGATCGACATCTATGCATTGCAAAAACGTTGTACATGTTGTCGGTAATACCTAAAATTGCACACGCTTCTGTCGTGCGGTCTTCGTACCATCTTCAACGATGGTATTGTTCAAATATAATTGTTACCTTATGCGTTAACGAATTTTCCAACTACCCTTAAGCTTCATTACCTCTTTATAAAAGCAGACTGCTGCTAATAGCTTTACCTCCAATGGAATAGCACAAGTTCTAATTTTAGGCACCATCTTTTGCTCAAGCTGATAAATGGTACAATGGACTCACCACCCTTCTTAAATGAAATTAATTTTAATGTTCCGGCCCGTCCACCTAGTAACTTTAGGCTCATATCAATCTGGATCAAACTATGAATTGTTGAACACACTTAAGTTGGCATATAAATATTTGAAGGACGTCTATAACCTTTTCTCCACATTGGACTCAATAAAAACTATGAAAAAGCTTCTCTTTACAGTTCGGGCATTGCCGATGTCATATCTTAGCAAAACTTGAAACTAGTTAGGTCAAGTACTACTTCGACTTTGAACTAAGGGTTACCAAGGCTGTCTTAGCTGTCTTAGGTTTGCCATACTTTTCGTTCACTTTCAGTTCGATGTCGTTCCGCTTGTGCAATAATTCTTTTGCACTAAACAGTTTAATATTAATCGTAATTAACTACATCTACATAAGTAGACTCAAAAGATAGTAGAATCCTCTTGGTAAAAGCATATGCCTAATTTAGTTGGAATTTAAAAATTGTAACTGAACTGAAACGAAATAATTAAAAAAATACGTTTAAAATGAACTTAAACAATTAACATTTTGCTATACATTTGGGCTTAGCTTTATGATTTGATAGTTGCTGCACAGATTTCCTTTCTTGTTGCACCCACTTTTCATTTGATATATAAAAGCCCTTTTTCTAAGCTTTTCCAACTTTCTTCACATCAGAGACCAAAATCGTTAAGACTATTTTGTGCATGAGTCCTTAACTTAACGCTTAATGTTTACCTAAAAATTATAGTATAAGTGACATTAAAAAATTTTCTAGGCTTATTAAACAAACATAAATTTTCAGACTTAAATCTTTTATAGCACTGTTGACATATGCGCTCGTTTAATTTATTATAAAATGTGTAAAAAATTTTCTGTAGCAACTGTAACCAAAGTGCTTTTTCAACGCTCATGCAATGTTAAAGACCGTAAAAATGCTCTTTTACAGCGAACTTGTCATGTTTTTCAAAGTAGGAATCAAATTGAAAACAAAGACACTACATAAATACTAGTTTTCTCTTTTTTTTTGGTGACATATTACAGATTCGGGCCTCCAGCCAAGAGGCTTAGCTCGTTAAAAATTAACGCTGTATTTTACTTGTATCGACATCCAAATCCGACTAATGCTGCCCGCCGGAATATACCCAAACCACACTTCCACCATTTCCGCCGGGCTTAGTAAGTCAAAAGCATTTTGGCAATGTGGCTTTGCAAATTGTTGTCTGATGAGTAGAACCAGAATAAGAATTGATGACATTCAATCGATCTCGGGCAAGTATGACGACGAGCTTTGGATATAATCCGTAGAACCCGGTAGGAATAAGTCTTCTACAATCCTACATCAGGGATTGTATGGTTAAGTAAGTAAGGCTAAAGGCTTTATGGTCTAACTTTAATCTCTACGGGGATCAGGAGCTCACTCACTATGTGACGAGTAACTGCGGGTAGAGGTGACAGCATTAGTTTACCCTAGCTTGGTGCTTGCCAAGATCCTTCGGGAGGAAGCTTGCATACTTGCATATATGTGGAAAACGCGGTGAAAGCTTGTATGTTCAGTCCCCACTTTGAACGCAGCAGTTCTTCTATACATTGCAACTGGCATGATTTACTTCTGTACATTGCCTGACGATTCAAAATTAAAAAACAAACTTTCGGGTTACAACTTGTACACAACGCGGTGATGTCAAAACCTGGAAGCACTATACTCAGACGGATTGAAAATTTCTCCTTATCTTCAAAAAACTGCACTTATAACAATTTACAAACACGGATGTCCTTTAGTTTGTAACGTGTGGTTTTGCTTAACAATTTTAGTTATGAATGTAACCCTGCGTTATATGGTTTGTTAAGCTCGCTCGAAAAAGGCTCTGATATTAAGGAGATTTTTTTGACTTAGCTTCTGACGGTTTTTGTTTTGCTACGTTTTTGGTTTTTGGGAAAGAAAGATGGCGGACAAGAAATTGAAGGAAAGTTTTGCAGCAAAAACACGTGTATATTGGAAAATACGTTGATATAGTAATGGTCGAGTGCATGGTACTGCTTATATCTTGAGGGAGGGTAGTGCTGTTCATAGTCTTAACTTGCGACAAACTCGGAACGAGTTTTTATGCTGCCAAAGTATTATTGAAAAAGAAACAAATTATACAACGTTTCGTTTCAATCAAATGCAGCGTAACGTTTTCTAGTTAGAGTTTTTCATTCCGCCTTTTATACCGCTGTGGTTCTCGAATATTATTACTAGAGACTTCAATTGCTGACTTATTGTGCATCCAAAAGAAAGCTCGCTTCTTACAACGACACTCCAGAAAGTATTGTTTTATCGCGCTGGAGCCCGGATGTCGTCTTGGTAGTTCCTATTACATCATAAGGTAGTTAGGCATAGAAAGTACTTTAAGCAATGAGTTTATTACTATTTTTTCACAATCAATCATGTGCTAATTTTGATAAAAATGGAATGCTTCAAAACTCATATGTAGCCATTAAAGCGTATCCATTTCAGTAATACTACGGCAGCACAACTGACTTCTCTATTTTTATAGCATACACCACTTGAGATACTAGGCTACATTAAGCCAGTGCGAATTGGACTTAAAAAAGAATCGAAAAATCGATAGTATAGAAGAATCTTTTATAATGTGAGCTTGTCTCCCCGTCCGTCTGTCTGTTTGTTTTGTTCTTTTTACACTTCTAAATTTTTGAGATATTCCGATGAAAAGTGATAACGACGTTTTCTTACCCAAGAATAAACTGTATTGAAAGTGGATTGCATCAGATCCCTTTTGGTACCATTCTCCATATAACGCCTGATTGGAAAAGTCTTTATATGTATAACTGTGTAAAGCGAAGTAGTACAGGGTATTGAAAGATAGGCTGTGCTCCACTCTATAGTGTTTTCACTTATGCTTATCTATAGTATTATAAGAGTAACTTTCTTAAAATTTTCTTAATTCTAAAATTGATGCGAAACTGGCTTGTTAACCTTTACAGAGCCAGTCCAATTTCAAAAATTTATCCTCTTAAATATTTTTTTGAATGTTGTTTTTCTCATTTATTTCTGCTTTATTGCAGTCGCTGGCATACGCTCAACGATTTGCCTGCTGGCTTTAATATTTATTTTTTTAAATATCTTTTAAAATAAGTCCTAAAGTTACTTCAAGTGTTTGCTTTCACATTCAGGCGATTTGCATTATTAATTGTCCTTAGTTTTCAATGAAGTGCTACAGAATGCATGCGGCTTTATATCTTAATAAATCCACGCTACCAAATCTCTAGGGGAGCCACGTTTTAACATACATTATTCTTGTGCAACCACAGTTTGCTACAGCATAAATGGTACTCACAAACATACTGTAGTTGCAGCTATAAATACTCAATAGCGTTAATAATCGTTTAATCAATAAGCATTCGATGCAATTGGGGAATATTTATAATGATAATGATGTTAGTGTTACAGCTGTTCTTCATATTGAAAAGAAAACAGTTAAAGTTTAACTAAGCAACTTGCCTTTATGTGCCTTTTAAGCAATAGGTTTATACGCTTCTCCTAAGCCTTAATTAATTATTTATAATTAATTTTAGACGTAAAAATAAAGTACCATGAACATCAAATAAACCAAAAACCTCAACTACTTATCACGCTGTCAAAGTTTTTCTTCTATACACTCTTCTTTCTTCTTTCTTTTTCTTTTTCTTTTTTTTTTTTTTTTTTTTTTTTTTTTTTTTTTTTTTTTTTTTTTTTTTTTTTTTTAATTTTCGCAGCCATGAATACAAATGTTTCGACTTTTATGACAACAAATTCCTATTTCCTTGAGCTTTATTTTTTTATATACTTCCTCTATTTTTTTTTATAATTTCTCTTCACTTCAATTTCCTACAAGTCAGCAACACTTAAAAAGTCAACTTTGTGCATAAGAGGGAAGTTGTCGATGTAGTTGTTAGGAGGGTGGTAGGAAGAACCCACAAAAAGACAAACACTTGACCACTTGAATAGCTTACGTTAAATCGTTATTGTACGTTAGTCACCTTATTTTGTGAGATTTGAAGATAAGCAGCCACAACAACACGAAAGTAACAACAAGAAATTATAGTATTGTACTGTGTGCACATCTTTAACGGAAGGTAATCATAGTCTAAGGACGTCAACTAGTCCTTATTGTTCTCCAGCAAGGAGAATAAATAATCATGGTTGCACATGCAACACAAACCCCTATCCGTAAAACAGCATCGAAACCTCACAATTTAAATATTAAACGTAATGCTTAGGAATTTTGGCGCCGTCAAGTGATGCGTTATATAAATTATAAAGTGCAAAACAATAACGAAGATGAAATATGAAGACTTAGAAATTCAAAAGAAAAATAGCAACGGACGACAACACACTACACTAGTCGAAAGCAAACAGAAACTATAGGTTCATATACTCATTGTGACGCCAAGTGAATCTGCTTTTGACAAGACATGACAGGTTTGTCAAGAATAGCCCAATTTCGTTGGTTTTCAGAAGCGGCTTGCTGGAAATCGCTGGGTTCGGTGTTTTAAATTGTTCACTGTCAATTTTCGTGTAATTCCAATATCGAGTTTTTATTTGTGTCCAACCCTATCACTGTTTTTTGGTCAATGTTTGCTGTTGAAGCGATGTTGTAAGATGAAATGCATCAGTCTTTTTCAATTTTTTTAATTAATTTTCTCAAGCCTGCGACGAATTATTGTCTTCAGACAGCACCTTTCTTTTTTTGAGTTTTAAATCTGGCACAAATATCGAAAGCTAGTGCAGGTAAGTCAGCATTGAAAATAAGCCAAATCGTTTGATGCAAACAATTACAGGACAACATAAGGCAAAAACACATATGTTTTTAAAAGCAAAAAAATTGGGTTTGTTTTTAATATTTCTTATTACTCCTAAGATACACTAGATAAAACGCGAAAAATTTCTCTGCATATTCTAGAGGTCTCTCTATGCTACACCTATTAAATGTAAAAAGATTTGAAAGGACTTCGATTCATTTTTTCATGATTGTCTTTATTTATTTGATTTTCAAGACAAAGTTTGTGGGTATAACAAATTCGGATCCAGTCGAACGTAACTTTCTTACCATCATCTTGGTGTCATCATACGTCACCATATGTATAATATAGCTTGATAGGATTGATATTGCCAAATTGAAGCGGCTTTAAATCTATCATAAACCCCACGAAAATTTTTCTTGTTTATTATCTGTTAAGACTATGCAAAATGCCATATAAACAATGAAAGACCCGAGGTAACGAAAACAGAAGGTGTGATAGGTGTCTGCAGAGGCCATATGTAAATAAGGCATTCCATTTATATAAGAGCTTTTGTTTGTAGATTTGACTTTCAGTAACGATTTTCCAAACCGTTAAAGTGGTTTTACTGCCGTGTTTAGCACAGTACTACTAGAGTACATATTGATAACTTTTCGACGCAGTTTATTCACCGTGACAAGCGAAAGCAAATTTTTCTCTCATTACTCTTAACGAATACTATGAATTGATCGTCGTATGAACCGTCTCAAATTAATGTTTTTTTATGTATAACGAACTCGAAATAGGAACGATCAACAGTAAATTTGTTTGAAAACATTTTAAATATACCATAAACTACTTTTCCATTCAACGCAAATAAAAACCTGAGGAAAAAAAATTTACATCAAATACTAACGTAGATTCGAATAGAATAAAACAGATTCAAGTCACTGCTGCACTAGCTCCTGACTGCAAAAGCAAATAACCGCCCGATCACTAGCAGTTATAGCGTTTTTCATGCATCGACGGACGCAGGAAACGCATTGCAATTCGATTTGCTTATCAAAATATGATTTGCATCCAAGGACCAAGCCAAATTTTGAAAAATATAATTTCCGATATGTTCGAAGGCTTTAAAAGAATGCACTGCACAAATACGAAGTAACCTTAAGAATTTAGTTGTAGACTCAAAAAATTTGGGAACGAATTACAGATTGATTTCCATGTAAAGTTACTTCAAAACAGAAGTTTCAGATCATTGGAAACAAAGCAATCTTCAAGTATTATCAAAGTTGTTGGAATGCAAGCTGACCAATAACTACATTTACGAGACAACGATGGATTGCTATACAAATTCCAATAATTTAATTTGTTTACTAATTACTTTTAGCTACACAAATTACTCCCAATTATGTTATGTGTAGGTGCCAAGTCCATAAAAAGTGAGATCCAATGAATCAACTTGAGAAGAAGTGTTTCGCCACCATATGTTTTCTTTCGATGAATTGCTCTAAGACTTTACACAAATTTTTTTTACAAATAAATAAATTTACAAATACACAAGTAAGAAATTTATATTCGGCTGGGGACGAAACTCGCATTATTTGAGGAGTGTACAAAATAGTTTTAAGCGTTTTGTCTTGTTTGCCTTATGGAAAATAAGCATGAAACCTTAAAAAATGGAGAAAAATTGAATTAGTCAATCGTAACTTTGTGCGGGCATGGCCACTGGTTCCGGACCTAAAGAGTAGACTGTTTCGTGAAGTAAATGTCGAAAATTTCAGGGTTTTAGCTTTAATAATTTCCGAGTAACGAAAAAAACTTGGGTTGCGTTCAGTTTACGCTCCTTTGCGTGCTTTTGCTCTGATCATCATTGGCCCATTTTCAGTACCAACTTGCATGGAGAAGCTTTCATTGTTTCTACAAAATTTGAAGTCGATATCTTCATTTTTGCTAACAAAACACCACACAGACACACAGAGGGACGGACATGGCTAAATCGACTCTGAATTTCACGTTGATCAGCAATATATATACTTTATAGAGTCTTTGAAGCTTCCTTTTGGGTGTTACATATATTTCGCTGCTGCGACTAACTAAGTCAAAAGAAATGTTTACCGATAATTTTAACGAAAGCCTTCCAATTAACAAATTATTGATACTTTTTCGTTATAAAGGTAGTTTAATTTAATTTATAAAATTTGTAGATTAGAAATTTAAAAATAGAATCTAAAAAAAGCTTAAGGATTACATATACTCCATATAATTTAATTCATATTCATACCTCTTTTATTGCCGTTAATCCGAATTACGACTACAGTAATACAGTTAAAGAAAGAGCGAAGCTTGGATACTCATCGCCACTTGAACGAGAAAAAACCTACAGCTATTCAAACTATCTGCAAATAACTTCAATTTGTTCGAATTGCAGAAGCCGGGACGGGTATCAGCTTCAAAAAAGGTAATATTACTTGCCAATGCCGAACTGATATACGTTGTAATTTGCAAAAATATATCAACGTTTCAGCCTCGTATCTATGACAAGCATAATTATAGTCCGATTTAGTCTGTTTTCAAACCTAACTGATAAAATGCCCGATGAAGGAAAATTTCTCCCATCTCACATTTGTATATTAAGCAGCTTACTACGCAGTTGGACAGTTGGAGCATGACTAAATGAGCACGGAAACACGTGCAATTCAGAAATACTTACATGCCTACCTATATTTTATGAATTTATTTCTTATAGACGTCGCAAACAAAAGGATAAAACCAATGTACTTCCATATTTCAGGTTAATATCATAATAAACGTAATGTAATTAATTATGAAAAAATGAAATCAAATGTAAAAAGATTTTGCACGCAACACATATCATATGTGCTATACTTATATCCATACGCAAGTTTTATTTGTATATACATTTATTTTATTGATAAATAAAAGGATTATCTGCGCTTTCAGACGAACCTTAGACACCTTTCCTTATTTGTGAACTCTTTCACGCATTGTATTCATTTTGAGGTCTAACGTGGCGAAAACAAAATTTTGGAAAAAAAATTTTTACTAAGTTAGAATTTTGGAACTCAGTGTTCGCAAATCTGAATCCAACAGCACCTAGTCGAAGGGGCTGACAAAAATGTTATTAAATGGACTCCGAATCTAACGCAAATCGTGCGCAAATCTCTAAATATTGCAAACAAAATAGCAAAATTAGTGTACCGCTATGCTTGGATAGTCATTATGAACATCATTATAATTGCTATCAATATTGTACACGACATAAATATAGTATATATTTATGTGCAAGCAACACGATAATTTAGTTTAATTTTATAATTTTATCATTTTATTGCAATCAATTCAATTCCTGTCTGTTATTATTGGTTTAGTTTTGTTATGCTCTCATTAAAATTGTCGAAGATAATCTGGGATCGTCTATTGTATGTACACACTAGCGCATGGACACATACTGCACTAATAATCAAACCGGGAAAATCAGACAATAACTAAATTAAAAGTGGTTTTATCTAATTTACTTTAATGCATTTGGAAGCATTTAGAGGCATTCTTTGCATTTAAAACTAAATAATGCTTTTTTTTATTGCGTTTTTATTATTTACAAAATTATTGTATTGAAAGATAAACTTGCGGTTATTTATGCTGACCACAGAGAGGATATTAGAGTTACGAAAACACATGTCGGTCTGCTTATATCAATGGCGTTCGTAGACAAGCAGAGTTAGTTTTAAGTTTTTCTTGGCACTCTCGCCAAGTTTAGCTTGAAAGTCGACAAAATCGATCGGCTTCACAACCCTCAGCTATCAAGAATAATTGTCGACTTCTGAATTGAAAACTTCGTAAGCTTTTAGCTTAGGCGTTTCTTTCGGCGGGGTAACCTTTTTTTAACAAAACTAAGAGTTAAAAGCAGAAGACTGAGTATAAGGAACACGTACTATGTAAATATCACAGAAGTGTCACAAGTCATAAGACAATCTTTTGTTTGTGGTTTAGGTGACTTAACAATACATTTTATAACAAAATTGATGTTGAAGCTTTTATTATAAGAGTCGCTTCGGAATGCTCCAAATAATAACATGTTAAAAAAACTAGAGCAGATCTCTTATGACTAATGACCAGTCACAACGCCAACATATACTAAACAGCTTTTAGTTTACGTGATTACCTTAGAAATCGCGAATGTCTAAAAAAAATAAGTAAAATATAAAAAATAAAATAAATAAATAAAATAAAAAAAATTAAAAATAATTACGGTACGATATAACATCAATCAATATATCGGATGAATAGTTCTTATTGTTGTCCTTCACGGTGTAGAGGTGGGCAGCGATAAGTTCAATCTGAGCCAAGTACAATCTGCTTATAAATTGCTTTAAGATCTTTGCCAGTTTTTATACTACGTAATGAGTAAAATTGCTGTTTGGAGACTTTCTCGGTGGAGACCTACACAATTCCTACACAAACATTTCTTTGCTTGGCCTGTGAGCTAAATTAAGAAAGAACTAGCCTCTGAAGGAACGCGGCTGGGCCATCTTTTTGCGCTCTTTGGGCCTTGTGTTCTCTGTGACGGTCCCCTATTCAATTGCGAAAGAAAACTAAAAAAATTTATCTCGCAAACGCGATTTTATATTAGATTATTTGGTATTCCTGCTAGGTAAACTATTTAAGCAGTTTTCTACGTCTCGCTTTTCAGCGCGTTTTACCATTACTTTTGTGACATCAGTCGGCTTGTACATCCAACGCACCAATTCGTGACTTCTGATCTTAACGACTATTGAGAAAAGAAAGTTCGGATGGAAGAACGTTCTACAAATGGTCTTGTAACCTTTCTTCCTAGACTTTGCATTGCCAACCTATTAGAAATCAACTCTTCTGTGATTTTCAATTAATTCCACTCACTTGTCTTAAGAACAACTTACGCTACATTATATGAATGTACTGCGAGGTTGCAAATAGCCGCTAAACTTGTACCTGGGAGAAGCTCGCCGTATTATCTTAAACCCCACAAGAAATTTGTATTTGCTTGGACGCTTTCATCTCTGTTCTTTGCTTACACTCGTCTGCCTCGGTGGAAAAATTTAAGTTTGTTTACTAATCATAATCAGTATTTTCACAGTTGTTGCCTAGGTTTTATTTGACTGATGTCGTCAGAAAAAGGCGATTATATTTACATTATGCGGTAAGAGAAGATTTCTACGCGTTGGTTACGCGATCAAGAAGACAAGAAAACGGAAACTGTCGGTTCCTTAATTCGGACGATCGTGGAATCACCTGACTCGTACTTCCTTCAAGGTTGTCTTTCATGTAAGAATTGTCATATACAAAGTTTAGCAATTTAATATGAATATGGGAATATCGGACACGCCACTCATTGGCGTGAGTATTTGCCGTAGTTGTAGATGCCGTCGTTGCCGTAGCTGTTGTCAGAGCCGGCTTGGCAGTAGCTTTTGCACATCTTCTACACACACATGTGTTCACATGTTGTTTCCAATCCTTTCCGCCAAATTTAGGCGTTTTAATTTTAAGTGTGTCTACATGCATACCCCAAACGCAAAGCAATTGAGATTGATTATCTAACTTTAATTGGTAGTATGCGTTAGACAGATCAAGTTTAGTAAAAATTGTACCTTCTCCTAAGGATGTGAATATTTTATCTATAGATGACAGTGGATATATGAAGTCCACCAAATGTTTATTAATTAACATTTTCTTTCAGAACCGACCAACGATATGAGTTATCTACTCGCTCTCGACTGAATCATTTAGCCTTCGTTCTATTTCTGCTTTCTAAGCCAGTGGCGGTTGTCTAAGCTTAAAGAAAAGTGTTTTGGCATTTTTATGAACGTTTAATTTAATTTTGGTAATTTTGGTACAACAACTACAACTGTTCACTAAATACTTGCGTAAATTGAGTTTCAATTTGATTTATGATATACGTATAATCATTTTGTGACTCGCTGTACATGTACTTGACATTATTCAAAATGAAAAGCTCTGAGAAATGAGCGACAAAGGAGTGGAGGAAAGTTTCTATCTGATACTACAATATCAAGCTTCTTTCGTGATACCATTATAGGTGATCTTGGTTCCATATTCAGCAACAATTGATATGCGATCGCTACTACAGTTGACGTAAGAACTGTTGCATTTTCTAAGTTTCGGGCCTTGTTCCTAGACTTTTAAAAATCGAGACTGTCGAGAGTGATGTGCGCAGAGCGCCCGGGTCAAGCGCTGCTATCACACCAACTCTGTCAACTGCTATTGTATAAACCACTACGAGATTTATGTACAATACTAACACTATTAACAAAATTTAAAGTTGATTTAGCTCTTGATTTTGACCGACAAACTGAGGCAATGTGGCCTACTTTATCACAGGCATGGCGTCTAATGTTCCTTAATAAGCACGGTTTCGCATTATGACCTTTCCAACCGCAGTGTTTACGTTTTTTGTTTGGTTTCTTCTTATTGCCGTTTTTCCCCTTATTCTTCAATTTATTAACGCATTTAGCGTGGTGTCAAGTTAATTCATCATAATTCAAGTTTTCATTATCATTATTCCTACACAGGTGTAAGGATTGCCATATGAAATTTAAATAACTTAATATGAAGGCATATTAATATATATCTGCAGTTACCGTACTACTGTTAGGTAACCGGCGTCAGGGTCATTGGTTCAAGTGTTCTTGTGGAATCCTGTAGAGTTTTTTCGAGATCTGCACTTTCCGCTATGATTGTATTTTTTGTCTTTTTTTCTAACACTTTTTTACATTTTCATTTAGCTTTTAGTGGCGAAAAAATTCCTACTGCACTCCACAATGCTAGAGAAGCAGACAAGTTACGTAATAAATCGTACGTGGCTAAGCCTCCCCTAACTTGGTTTCCAAAGAAAATTGTTTGTTGTGTTTTCTTATTGAACTCATGCAACTAAAAGACTCCTTCTTGTTCTCCTTTTAGTTGTTTATTTGATATTACAACGCAAGAACAAAATTTCCTAACTCTAGTTCCTAAACAAATAACAATTTCGAACGACTATCAAATTCCACCCACCTCTTGCATCTTTACATCTTGTTGGCAATGGAACTGAAACATCAAGAGAAACCAAATTCCTGAAATTCTCGAGAACAAAACGAAGAAAGCCGAGTCTCTTGTGGAAACCCCTCGCCTAGGAACCTGCTAGCAACAAAGTGTAGAAATAGTTAGTTATTTTTTAAAAATAACGAGAAAAAGAATTCCCACCAAAATAGCCCACATTTTTTAAGGTATGCGCCTTTGCTAAAAATGTCTTCACTAAGTTACGGTTTATGGAAATGTAAAAAAACATATGAAATAAAATAAAATTAATAGGAAACAAGCATACATCGTACAAACTAAGCCTTTAATTACGATCACAAAACCAAAAAAAAACTGAGTTTCAGGCTAGACATTTTTGATATGTCTTAGAAAATGCTGCAACCCATCGGAAAAACCAAATGTCATTGCTATGTGCATGGTTTACCGTCCATAGGGATGGGCTCTCCTCTACTATTCTTTATAATTTTTTTTTTTTGCGTAATCTTCAGCTATTTTAAGAAACATTTGAATCAAAAGGTACACATGTGCAAAAACTTCATGTAAGGTGATATCATTTTTTAAAACGCCGATTATTTTATTAAGACTATGTATGCATCCTACTCTGGTTTTGTTTTCATACATACACACATATACCATATATACCATCGTGCATATTCACTTAAACGCTCCTTTGCTTTATAAACGTGTGATTCAATGGGACGTCATGTCAAGAGCCCATCAACGGGAATTTTGCCCATACAAATAATGAGAACGAAAGGGCAGGCTGTTAAGTGGCTGCTAAGTTATTTATAATTTTAAAGAATAATATTACCTTGTACGGAATTTTTTCATAATTTTTTTTCTACATCAAAACGCTTCTTAAAATATCAAAAAATGACGCAAAAAAAAAATTATGAAGAAAAGTAGAGCGGGGCCAACTCTTTAATTAATTTAGTGTCCTACAAATATATTTAAGAGTGTGTCTATGGATGACAAATTCTGGACATAGAAATGAACTTACGTTTTTCTGATAGGTTTTAGGGTCCTTTAAAACTTTTATCAAAAATCTGAAATTGCGTAAATTCGCTAAAATTTTTTATAACACGCTTTGTATATTGCAAATTTCCTTCAAATATATACATAAACTATATTGTAAATAGTGACAACATATTTTTTTTAATTTTTTCTTAAATCAATTTTCTATTTTGGATTAGTGTTTCTTATCACTTTCTACTTTTTCAATATAGTTCAGTTATCAATTATCTTAGCATAGGCACGAACCAATGGTGAAGTCACCCATATTTTTAGCAAAGACCAAAATGTGGGCTATGCATAGTGATCTAACTTCCTAACCTGTAACCTATTATAATCAAAAATCTCTTGTATGAATTCACACACATGATATTTTGAGTTCTGCTTTTTTTCTTCCCTCTACTTTTGCCTTTATAATTAACCTTACCGTAGTGTTGACTAGTGTAAAAAATATGCTTTTATTTTCTCACTAAGCCGTTAGGGATTCGGACCATACTGCAAACGCATACAATTGTATTATAAACAAATGTATTGCATATCTACACATCTGTAGTTAAATTTACTTCGTTAGTTTTATGAAATATACGTATAAACATAGAATATTATAAATGAACAAATATTTAAATAACAGGGATGAATAAATGTTTACTTTAAGCTGATATGAAAAGCAACCAAAAGTAATTTAATCAATTTGCTTCACCTGAGAAATTGATTATAGCAGATACCTTTGAAATCTATTTTGATTCCTCTAGTAACAGTAGATAAGCAATTCTTAAGAGGGATAAACAAAATTTTCTTGAATTAAGTTAATTACATTACTTAACTTGCCGTAAGTTAAGTACAACTATTATTATTAATATTAGTAACATTAATTTACCCAGAGAATAAATTTTCTAAGAGTAAAGCCTTAAAGTGCTAGCATCTAAGGCTATCGGCTATAAAGTACACTTACTTATAACGGTAAACGAAATATTTCTCCAAAAAGAGTTGTTTTGCCTAATTTGTTTGTTATTTAATACAATTTTGAGTCAAAAATAATAAGACATTTATAAAATGGAGACTGAGAAACTAGGTTTTTCGTCATCAATGAGACCTTGTCAGTTTCCGTGAAGTTAGCTAAATTTGATACACACATCTAAGACAACCACGTAGAACAAAGCTTCTTCAAGCGAACTAATTCCTCAATAATGGTCATGCAGTCATCAAATAATCGTGGTTTCACCAGGTTAAGGATCATTCAATGATCGATGTTATCAACAACGGACGATGTTGGTATGAAGAAAAAATTGACATTTCAATTACTTGTTCGTAAAATTTATTATAATTTCACGAAATATATACATGACGCCAACTAAAGCCTAAACTACGTTAATATTAAGTACAATGGTCACCAGCAGTAGTAGTGAGTCCAACCTGTGGAGCACAACAGTCAATCGTTTCCGTGGCTAGATATAACAAAAGTACTTTACATCCAAAGTCCCGCTTTATTTATAGACAAAATCTATTTCCAGAATGACACAAGCAGTTCAGGGCTTGCTAGCGTTTTGCCGCCTCTTTTATAGAACGATTGGTCAAAACTAGCAAAAAAAATATTGTTTACTATTTCTCCAACATTTAACAGCAGATAATAATTCCTGCGTGCCATAGTGGAAGGGAACAGCCATCCAAACATGAAATCAGTTTTCCGATATTTTTATTTCTCTTTGAGTAAACGCGGTAACTACCTAAAAAACAAAGTTTTCACAGATAAATTTTTACAAAAATACTGCCTTTTGACACCTTTCGGATGTCAGCTTCCTATTGCCTGACTAAAAATCTGAATAAACTCCTCTTTACTGTTTCAGCAACAAAATCATGTGTTGAATGTATTGATCCCAGTTTCACTCATCTAGGAGGTAATCAAGTATGTTCGTCAGTGTTTAAAAGGTCTCCGATCATTCGGTTGTGCTTTTTCAAAAAAATTTTCACCAGAAAGGAACCACAACGATTTATAGACACAAGTCCGCCCACTTTTTTAAGGAACGCTTCCCTCACGTAAGTCTTTGACCCGGGATTTGTGCCGGTTAGTTGCATTCAGAATCATAATAAACCTCGGTCCCTCCACTCAAAAGCTGTCGTATCGTATCGTCGGCTTCCGTTTACTTGTTCAACAAATTTTATATTTCTATCGCACGTATAATTATAGATTTCTTCTTTTCGGGCGCTACTTTTCAATTTTTCATTGATGAGCTGAAAATATAATCAAATCACACAGTAGTCGCACTCTATATAGCGTTTTATAAAAGAATTTGACAAAAAAATTTGTACTTACTTTTCTTTATCGCTTCTCTACATTCTCGTGCTTTGACTTATTGAGAAATATATACACGCATGGTATCAAGTTTATATTTGCGTATTAGACTTGAGAAGGAATAAGTGATAACAATGTCAATGTCATGCCGGTAGCTGCATATTTCTTTCCTTTGTCACCGAAATGCTGTCTTAACTTACTTAAAAATCCGTTAACTTCAGATTTCTTTGTCGCCGAAATAAAAAACATGCACAGAATGGAGAGAGCGCAGAGTTGCTTGTAATAAATAAGAAAAAAAAGTGGCAACGCAGATGACTGTTAAGTTGCAATGGCGTCGGCAAAAACAACCTGGCGGGGTACGAGTTACACTGTTAAGCTGACTTACTGTTACGGGTTACTGTTAAGCTGATGACTTACTGTTACGGCTGATGACGTATTGACAGCTGTAATGAATTAATTGAAACAGCTGTTCAACAGTCATGTTTACATTTACATTAATAAAACGAGCGGAACAAGTTTTTTCACATTTTTTCACATTTTTCTAAAATTTATCATATCTAAAAATTTATCATTTGATCATTTTGCATTTCATAAACAATCCACGTGGGCCCAAATAAAACATCTTTTGTTTACCGTTGGCATAAAAATTTTATCCGTAAACCAAAACTTGGCATCATTTACATAGCTATAAAAATTTGAAGCAATTCGGATAAAGAGTTCGGTAAACACTCTTTACAATTCATACGGAATTAACAAACATTGTGCATAATTAAGTAATCTTGATATTTTTCTCGTATGTTGTCTCCTCTCTATTCAAATTATTTCACTGTTTGGAAAAACTTATAGCTAGTTTTCAAATTATATGCTTAAACATTCGTTCTCACTAATTTCTGTAAGAAAAGCTTTTCACTGTTATGTTTCATCCTATAAATTTATGTATATATTCGCTTCTGTAAAACACTATATATAAAAGATAATTTTGGCAATGCAGTGTGCAATGATAAAGCAGCATTTCCGAAATTTATTTTGCAGCTCTCATCAGACATAAGAAAACTGTTATACGAGTGTTTTTTTAGTACTTAGAAAGTTCGAATACCCATTGAAATGTCAAAAACTCGCTCAACAATAATCACATATAGAAGAGAGAGAATACGATTTCTCTCACGTCGTGTGAAATGGAGTAATTTTTGCTTAAAAGAAAAGCTTTCTTCCTAAGCACCCTAAACCAGAAACAAATAAAAGTGACAAAAGTTTAATAGCCCAGCAATACCAACCATTTTACACCACTTTAAACCACCTCGCCTAAAAAAATAACATTGATTTTCTTAACAAAATGTGTATATAAAAAAAATCTACCTGGTTCCTATATAAATGAACGAGCCCAAACGCAGATTGACTTAGAATTTTGCAAACTCGACGGATCTTACTTTTCACTGCGGCATAAGCAAGCTATTAAAAGCTCCTTTTTAATATATAAAGGATTAGTACCCATAAGAACCCTTATAGGAAATGGGATCCAAAGAAAAAGTTGACGTGGTCGAAAGTTGGTACATTCAGTTTATATGTCCAATTACTTTTGTACACTAACTAACGTCGAGAGTTTTTTTTTTTTAAATTCTTCATTATAATTATATAAAGTTACAAAAATGGGACTGCATAAAAACTAAACCGTGTAGCTATGTACAAATTTGATTTATAGTAACAAGATGAACGAAAAAATATAAGAAAAGGAATATAAACATTTCATTGCTGCGGAGAAGACTAAGGGCTGTTTTTGAAGCGTGAAGAAGGCTTTTCAGCTCAATATACATGTAGAAGCATGTTTCTAGGCGAACATTTGATGATAGAGAAATTAAAAAACTCTCGCCGATCTTTACGTGACTTCTTGCCAGCTATCAAAACAGATACTGCAAATAATCGTCCTGCCTGATATGCGGCAATGAATTCGTCCATCTGGCATCCATTTTGGTAAGCAATTAACTATAAGTCTGATTGAAAATATTGCTACCGCTGACATGGATAAAATAGTCTCCATCACGGGTCCTGACGATAACGTATTTGCCAGCACGTTTTGCATACTGTGGGCATCAAAGAATGATCATAGTTCAAATTTAAATACGCACAATACACAAAAATCAATTAGTAAACAAAAAAAAAAAGTCTTAAGACCTGAAAAGTGTTGGAGCAAGCTTCCACTCGATCGAATATTTTTAATAGTTAATCAACGATGACTCGTTCTCTACACATAACCGTACGACACAATTTACTCATAATTTACTGCATCTTTATTACAGAATGTGAACGGTATTAGAGCAGTCGATTCAGCAGACAAAAACTAAAAAGTATCACGTCATTTTTGACAATTCTTTCTGAAAACGTACGCTATCTAAACTCGAAATTACGTGACATATTTTTAATTCCGTTAACACTGGCTTCCTTGTTTTAGCGTTTACAGAAAGCTTGCTTATGACGGGGATTTTTGATTGCGAAATTCTTTAGCCAGATTTACAGATTTTTAGGTGCATCATCCATCATCGGTCGTTGTTGCTGACCGTAAATTGTACACTTGATAATGGAGCCTTGAAACCTTACCGCCTTATGAAAATAGGTTACTACT
This sequence comes from Glossina austeni, assembly GCA_000688735.1. NCBI lineage: Eukaryota > Metazoa > Arthropoda > Insecta > Diptera > Glossinidae > Glossina > Glossina austeni. The sequence goes on along the minus strand of KK502433.1, from coordinate 562,439 downwards.
GACGGCATTATCGTCTAAGGAGAAACATCGGTTTATACTTGGGATCTCATTCTTGGTAAAATTTATCAAAGAAGTTGTTGTCGAATGCTTTGTTGAGTGAAATCTACATAAATGCTCATGTTCGATCCCCTAGAAGCTTCCAGTTTATAAAGCTGAGCCAATGTAGAAGCAACTATGAATTATTTATCCCTCCTAGTGTTCTTAGCAAAAATTTAAATAAGATTCACAACCTGATTGATATATCTGACTCAACACCTCATATAAAATGAACTCTCTTAAAGGCTAGTCCATTGCCAACGCCATACTTAGATGATAATGATCAATAAAAGTATGTTCAGCGTGCCTACTAATAAGCGTGGATTTAGTGAAGTCTCAAAACCCGGTGCAGAGGGCCGGGGTGGTGCTCAAGTATTTTTAATTTTTTATTCACATTTTATGGACATATGCATTTATAGATATAATGACTTTTAGCTAAGCCTTGTGGTGCTATAATGTTGAATTGGTTTCGCTTGTTTAATTGTTAACAAATAGTCTAACTCAGCTGTTGTTTATGTAGTTGAATTGAAAAAATGGATAAATAAATAAATAAATTCGCGAATTCCAAAAGAAAATTACGAGGATTTGCCTCTATTATCTCTGTAATAACTGCCCTCTGTCTAATCATCTCCAAAGATTAAATGTTTATATCGTTATCGCCGTTATAACCTCCTAGTTTTTCTGGTCTTTACATACATTTTTTAGGCTTGTTTAAAAAAAGGTCACTTTGCATAGGTTTGGAAGATTAGTTCTTTTACCGGTTTATAAGTTCATTGAGAATGACAGCGCGATTGGCAAACTTAATCCACTAGCTAAACTATTTGAAGCATTGCTTCAAAAGACTTACTCTTGGTTTTGGATCAATTATATCGTAGGGCTTACTAAGGAGTAGATCTATTTCCGCTAACCTTTCGGACATTTGAAGTACAAATTGCAAAGCAAACAAACTGATGTTGTCTTCCCGGCCTTTTCCAGGGCTTTCAGCAGCGCTTACCATGGCTTGTTAATCTATAAATTACATCGTCTTGGTACGACGGCGTAGATTTGCAGTTACCTCTCAAGTCGGCCTGAACGGTTGTGATTGAGTTCTAGCCGATTTAAGGATTCTGGTGTTCCTCAGGGCACTCATCTTGGAGCACTTTTAAAAGTAGTATTTGTGAATGATCTTCCTGAGTGCATTCAACATCCCCGTGTGTTAATATTTGCAGACGCCGTTGAACTTTCCCTCTCCTTTGAAAGATTATATGACATTAAACTTTTTCAGTCTGATCTTGTGAACGTGTGGTCTGCAAACAATAATACGGTGCTGAATCCAAAAAATGTAGGAGAATGTCTTTTGCATGAAATAACACGTTGCCCTCAAGAAAATGTCTCTAATTAGGAAAGCTTAGAAGTTATTTTCGATTCAAAACTCAATTTTCATACTCATATTAAGATTCAATTAATAAAGGTAAGTCCATTCTAAGGTTTGTAAAAAAAGATGATCTAAAGATTTCAATGACTCGTATCTTAGCAATCGCTTCTACACATGTTTAGTAAGACCAGCACTTAAAATCTCGTCTGTGGTTTGGGTTTATAGTTATAGATGCCATATCGATCTCCTCGAAGCAGTTTAACGAGAACGGGTCTTCTTAGTTGCTTTGCCAAGGTTGAGATGGAATTCTACTCCACCTTTTCCACCCTATAATTGTAAACTGTAGATAATTGATTTACCTCCCCTGGAGAAAAGATACGCAGTGTAACGAAAAGATACGTGAGTGTAACGCTCGTATTCGAAGAAGGGGGAGTTTATTCGTCACTTTTATTAGAACATATTGATATTCATGTCCCTAAAGTCTCAAGACATTTTGTACATTCGCAACTACCACCACGCTGAACTCATTACGAGCTTTTCAAGCCGTTTCGGGTAATATCTAAAACGTTCAACGATTATTATCGCTTACTTGATTTGTCGGTTCTGTTCGCTAAGAAGACTGAAAACATTATGTTGCGTAACTAACTGCTAAAAATTTTCGAACTTTACACAAACAGATAAACATACTCATAAAAATTTTCTTTGTATTTAATTTTACCTTGCGTTTACTATTATTAGTACAAAAACGCATATATGCCTGTATCTTAGGTTAGCGTTTAGTTTGATTCGACTGTATATTACAAGTAAATCTTATATTTTGTTTTTATAGCCATCACTGAAGGAAGAGATTTATATTCGTTTTGTCAAAATGTTTGCAACGCCCGAAAGAAAGCTTCAGAGAATATATTATATATGCCTGATCAGCATCAAATTCTGAGTCAATTTAAGCATATACTTCTGTCCGTCTGTCTGAGTGGCTGTCTACCCCTCTGTGTAATGTCTCTTTTAAACATTCTCCTGGACGTAAAAATCAAGTTATCGACTTCAAATTTGGCAGAAACATTGAAAGTCGTCGCACGCAGGTTGTTATTGGAAATGGGCAAGATCATTACTCATAAAATTAAACAGCTATATTTACAAACATTTGAACATGTACTCTATGGCCGATGTTTTATTGGCTCTACCAAAATGGAAAAACTCGTCCGCGCCTATTCAACTTTATAGTGTGTCATAATTTCATTTTTTTTTTCAAAACTTTTATAACGCACATACGAGTTCAAAAACTCGGTAAAGTAAATTCTTGGCCTGTTGCAAGTTCGAAATGCATGTACAAACTTGCAAAAAAATTTGAAAACGACCGAAACTTTTCAAGGAGCACGCCTACAAGGCACGTCTATGTAACAAAAACTGTGAGCACATTCGTTTTCTATGTTTTATTGGTTGTTACTCATAAACTACAACACACTGCGTACAAGTTTCCATTTCTATTCTGAAAATAGAAAAATCAACCGCGCGCACATTATAACACAGAGTACGAAAATGTAGTTCTTTTCCCTGTTTTTATAATGGTGATCGTGGTGGATCGTGTTAACGGATATAGCGATTCGGTCACAACCGAATATAATTTTCTTACTTGCTTTCCTTTCTACAATGAAGTTATTTTATGGATAGGGACATTATGCTTCACATTTTTAGATTTAGATTTTCCTCGCTTGGCTTCAGAGTTTTCATTTAGTTTATTGAAATGTTCGCCTGCCAATGGTAGATGTAGGCTTTTGCTGAAAAATGAAATATCGCGAGCTAATCCCGTGGTGTAGACTTTTTTTTTTATTTTAATACGTTCTTATTACGTCTTAAAACCTCATTGTCAGCTGATTTTTCTTGGACTTGTTCTGACGCCACTTTTCTCTTAAGCGTATTGGACGACTCCTGTGTCACTCTCTGTAAAATCTTTTTTAATACAGATGCATATAAATCATCTTCCGGATACCCGTTCCACGAATCTCGTTCTGTGAAAGTGGGTTCATATTGCCAACTTCAACTTTAAATCCAGTATCAAACAATTTATCGGATAAATTATTTATCAATTTAGTTTCTTTCCTTTTGTTACCAATTCACTCAAGTTTCACTTTTAATGCATGAGGAAAGAGATCATCGCAATCATGGGTATCGATTCCAATGATGATGATCTGCTTTCACTAACTCACAAAGATCATGATGAAAATCTCTTATAATATGCAACGATTTCTGTAAACGTGCTGAATCTATGCAAAATTCATCCTAGGCTGCCGCCAAAAATCCTTATCTGTAATACTGCTTACATTCAAACGTGAAACCTCTTCCTCCTCTACAAAAATTGTTGCAATACGCTCGATTCCTTAACCGTTAGTTTTTAAACCACTCATAAGAAAACCGATTACTCAAAAAATTGCTATGTGTTTAGAAATTGTTATAATTTACATAGAATGTAGTCACCGCAACCCATGAAATATCAAAGTCATCAAATGACAATAGCAGCGCTAAGGACCAAGAGTTCTTGTTTACACTTGTACACTTACATATAGGAATTGTTAAGTATTATACGTATTCCTGTAGTGTAAGGTTATTAGTAAGTGAAGAATAATTACCTCCTAACCAACTGAGTAGTGATTTAACTTTCATTTTATTTCTGTCTTTAAACAATCGGCAACACTGGTTTGCAAATACATAGGCAATAACGGAAGGAGCAAAATTCTACTTCCCTTTTTTATTCTTGACGACCGGAGTACTACCGCAATGCTCCGTAAACGTAAAAGACTCTTCAGTCATTAATTAACACTTCCTCTATTCTTCGTAGCCAGAGTGCTAACCTAAATATTTCCTCTTATACTTGATTTGCTGCTAAGCATGTGAACACCCGAATTTCTGCACTTTATAGTGTATTATGCCTAGCTATTTCCGAGTCCGTTCCGGTTAGACAGCCCACCCGTCGACAAACTTGCCCGCCATGGTTTAACAAAACACTTAAATACTGTGAAAGCAGGGAAAACAAGCCTTTTAAAAAATACACGAAATATGGCTCGGTTCACGATTATTTCATCTACTGTATTGTGAGGTGCAAATCTTATCTCATCAATATCACCAAAGTTATTGCAGATATTTTCAAATGACGAAATCTTGGCTTCTTACTAATCTTAAATCTGACTCGTCTCGATATATTGAAACCGTCCCTTTGCCGAGTATTTCCGACTGTACTTTTCTACTGCTGATACCGATTTGTCAAACACTTATCCATATCAGACCGTAAACTCTGTATCCACACCGAATTTGATCATTTCTGAAAGTGACTGAAGGTGGCTGAAATACGTGGCAGATGTTCAATTCTTCTCTGAAGAAAGGGATTTTGCTTTTGTGTTGAAAGACTACCTACCTTGTCACTATTCGTAAAGGTGGAAGCGCATATCCATTCAAGGGCTATAAAACCATTGCCGAGTTGAGGGTTTTACCTAAGTTGTTTGAACGAATTGTTATCCAACAATTAGATCTCGCTATCAAGTCTTCTATTTCTCCATGTCAGCTTGTATTTGTAAAACTAAACTCAACCGTTGCCAGCTTAAATGTCATGAAGACTTTTTCTAGTGGTTCTCACACTGATGTCGTAAACAATGATTTCAGTAAAGCTATTGATTTAGTTGGCAACAAATGATTGGTTTTTAAACTCTAAGCCTTGGGGTTTCCTTCATACTTATTGAAATCTTATTTTCATAATATGTCATTCAGAGTTCTTGTCAAACCCACAGATGTCTCTCAAGGGAGTCAATGAGGCCTCTTGTTATTTATCCTGTACATCAATGATCTCCCCTCCGTGATTAAGTTTGAAGTTATTTGAAATGGTTTTCCTCATTTAATATGGAAATGCACTCCCATTTTCTTCAGTCGGGTATCTCTCGGGACCTTGGTATATGGTGCTCGGGAAATTTTATGAAATTAAATCTCAAAAAATTCAGAAAGCTTTCCTTTTCTAGGTGGAATTCATTTTCTACAGGGTATTCTATTGGTTCACACAAGTTGGAAAATGTGGGTTCATTTATTGATTTAGGGCTGTTGTTTGACCAAAAACTTCGCTATAATCTGCACATTAAGCCATCCATAAATGGAGCTAGGTTTGGACATGGCTTTATTGAACGGTGGGCTAGAGGGCTTGAGCAACCACATATCGTAAAGTAGCTATTGATTAGCTTGGTTAGACCAATATTTGAACATGTCTCAGTTGAATGGTCTTCTTCCTGTACATGCTATGTTGACTTAATAGAATCAGTCCGAAAACCATTTCTGCTTGCTGCCCTAAGAAAATTAAGTTGGGACCTGCTGCTTCTGTTGGCTTCTTATTATTGGTGTTAAGTTAATAAACGGTAACATTGACACTCCGGAACTATTAGGAGAGATAAACTTCAATGTTCCTACTCCTTTTTCTAAAATATTAGCTTCGTAAAGCTCAGTCAATGTAGATGCAACTATGAGTATTTCGATACATTTAGGCGCCTTTGCAAATTTCTAAATGAAATCTGTAAGTTAATCTCAATATCCGACTCTTTAAACTCTTTAAACTCTAACAAAGCTACTCTCTATAATAAGCGAGCTTTACCTATGTCGTAATTAAGCTAACTATTAATCGTTACAGCTTCGTACGATTCGCATATAGTCATACGTATGTCTGCTAGAATTACTTTGCAAGCTTGTGCATGTTTGCAATCCCTTGCTTGGGGGTTCAGTCCCTAAAGCCGAATCTACAGCCCGTTTAGCAGTGTGCCTCTCTGTTAGATGTGTAAATGGGGTTTTTTTCTTGTTTATTTTTGCATGGAGTCTCTTTTCAGTTTTCTTTATTTTTTAATCCATTTTCGTTAAGAGTATTTAAAATAAGTAGATAAGAATTTCATGTGTGAATAAATAAGTAAATAAAATATCAATTTTTTTTGATAATCACATTTACCGCTGCCATTAACTATAAACCCGAAACAACAACTCTTAATGAAAACTCAACAACTTATTGGATATATTGGTCTTATTGTTAATAAGCTTAAACCACTCACCTCTAACATTTAAAAATACATAAATAAATAAATAAAAATAATTTAAAATGTAATACACGTTTATAACAGCACAACGATGACTACTGCGAGCAATTTCTCCAACTTCGGAGACCTCTAATCATGTTAAAAAATTTCAGGAACGGTTTAAAGAGTTGAATGCGGTGCAAGATCGCCAGAACGACACAGCATACGTTGCAAAATTAAAATGTCGGAAACATTTTCCACAACAAGTAGGCAAACCATTGCCTAAAAGAAAAAATACTAAAATAGTTGTATGAGTGAATTCCAAGCCAAGTGTTATCATTGCGTTTACATTCTATTAACGTGTTTGGAAATTTCAATATATAATATAATGTTCTATGTACATATATACATGTGTTTACTGAAAAATAAAAGCAGACACTATAACTGAACGACATTCCATTGGAGTTAATATTTCTGCACTTCGTTAAATTTCATTTCCTTCATTATCTCTACTGTTCGAATGTGTTTTTCTTTTCTACAACTAATTCCTCAAACGTTCATAGCAGAAATTTTCTTTTTCATAAATCATTAACAAACAAAAATTGAAAACGTAATTCATAAGCAAATCACTGCAACATTATCAAACAAAAATTTGTTATACATTGTTTAATATTGTTGTAAACCTAACTTGGATGTACAATTAATACGTTTGCTACATAACCTCTCCGTAACGACGTCTGCAGCCATTTTTTCTGCGGGCATGTACTCCACGCAGATATCACCTGATTCCAAAGACTCTCCACTGAAGTGACGCATAACATCAACATGTTTTGTACAATTATGAACCACAGTTTGTAAGCGCTCTTATTGCTATTATAAATAGCGGTGGTTTCTTGAATTCTAGTAATTTCAGGTACAAAATTTTTGGAATATACAGAATCTTTGATGAAGTGTGAGAATGCCATGTAATCAGCCTCTGTGCTGGATCTTGCTATGGTACATTGTTTCCTCGATTCTGAATTTGTTGCGTTTATGACATTTCCATAAACAAAGGCATACTCCATATAGTAAAGTCTGTCATCGATACATCCCGCCCAGCCAGCATCGGCATAACCCACAATGCTTTCTCCTATTTTTCGGAACGTTAGTTTTGAATCTTTTGTCTGCTTCATGTACCTTAACACTCGTTTTACTACTGCTCAGTGCACCTTTCCACAATTTGTATTATATTAGTATAAAAAATGTCAGGTTGGGTAAAAACGGTCAAACACGCGAGTAATCTAACTAAATTTTGGTAGGGCCGCGTAGCTGTTCTCTACGCTATATTTTGCTCCTTGGTTGTCATAGGAGTATTCTTTACAATTAAAACTTCAGTTTTTTATTTTAAATCGGATTTACATGTAGTCAAATTTACTGATATGTGATTATTACATTAGATCTCGAATATTTCGCGTTTTTTTTCCTTTAAGCCGTTTTACATGCTCTGACAACCGTCTTTTAACGTGGAACGAAACAACTAATTAAATAAACCTTGCTTTGCAAACAAACGGGACAGGAAAGCTCTAGTGCTTTAAGTCATTCATTCTTTGCATATGCATTTACAATTGTCTATCTGCCTTTCTGTCCGCCTATCTGCCTCTTGTTGCTTCCTGTACCAGACAATCGACAACTTTCTATTTTCATTCTCATGTTTTATTTTCGGATATACTTTTTCTCCTTTCTTTCGTTTTCTCTCTTTTAAAGCACAATTACTTGCTTGCCAAAACTTGGAAATGTCTAGACCCTAAATATCCCCAACCTTGAATGTTGTTCATTTAATAGACCTCCTTTCAATTCTTTTCGGTTCAATTTGACATAATTATAAACATCCTTTTATTACAATGAAATATTTGTGTAGAGTCCAATGCACAAATATGGCGTAGCAGGTTACGATCGTAAGCTAAGATTTACGACACAATATTCGTAACTGTTAGGGCAGTAATATGTGTTTCCCTGCTTGACTGTATTATTATTATTTTTTCCTTTTTGTTTTGCTCTATGGCTAAAGTAACACAGAAACATTAAATATGTCGTCGACAGCAAGTATAAAATGTTCGAGTTTTTTTGTTCGAATTATTGTTTTTTATATATAAAATCGGAATTTTTGGAAAGTTACAAAACAAACACTTAGATACACATTTTTTCTTTGAAACGATAAAAGAAATAATTAGTAGGTTCTTTATTTTATGGTCTCGTTATGTTTTATAATGTCTGCGCCTTTTCACCCGACACTACATGTCAGCCACTCTTCCCCAATCATCAACTCGTATTCCGCACTTATGATTATTGATCAGTAACAAAATGAGCAAACAGAAAGAAGCAAAAAGTCAACCAGTCGAATTGTTAAATCTTGTCACGATAAAAAAAATTAGATGTTGCACGCTCGTCGCATTTTTCCATTTTGTCTAATTCTTCAATACTTGAAGCTTCAGATGTTGTTTTTGGATCTACTCCAGCGGCTTCAAAAAGCTTTTTATTGTCTATATCTTCTGGTTCACTTACTCTAGGTCTGCCAGTATTTCCAGTTCGTAGAACCCTTGGGCGTCCCGGAGCCCCAGTGTTATTAATGTTATCTACATTAGCATTTCTGTCGACTACAATTTTTCTAAGTTTATTATTTTTTGCATTTTCGTTAAACACATCATGGTAGATGTGTACGTCTTCGTAATTTATTAGCTCAATCCCGACAGTTCCAGTATTTTCATCAACCTTGTCTGTGAATTTTATGTCTCTGCTTTTGATTAACTTCTTTTCGATTGGATTCCACACACACTTTGAGTCATTACTACATCCACGAAATACATTTCTCAGAATTTGTTTTAAATTTACATCGCCTACGCTTCTTATTTATGGCCTACGCAACTTGATTGCATTTCCTAAAGTAATGTACTGATGGGCTTCGGTCTACCCAATTCCGTTTCGCCAATTGTTCTACAGGTATATGTATTTGTCGTATAGTTTGCCGCGCAAACAGCTTCTGCCCAAAAATGTGTTTAAGATTCGCTTGTAGTAGCATGCAACGAGCCACTTTTACAATTGTTCTGTTTTTCTTTTTAGCCACACTCTTTTTTCGGAAAGTGTTTTTAACAGTATGCTGGTGCTTAATGCCTTCCCTTTTTAGGAATTTTTTGACTCTGTTGTTTTTATAATCGAATCCTTTGTCTGATTTAAAAATTTTTAATTTCTTCTCTGTTTGCTTTTTTTCCTTTGTGTTCTTTGAATACATCAAATACTTCACTTTCGGTTTTTGTTGTATTAATGTCGCACCGTGTACTGTGTCCGACTATAAAGATATTTTCCACTTCTTCAGGATGCTTCGGATATTGTACTGGAAACGTGACTGTGAACACTAATGATTCGTTTGAAATGTTTCCGGTATGTGACTGCGGCTGTCATGAATGCTTATTTCACAACTTTGAAGTTTCTTATTTAGATTAGCTTTTTCATACCATATATCTTTCTATGTTGTATCGTCACTCTAAGGTCCTTTTCATTAAGTTGTCCAAATCCATCGTGCCATATTTTTGTATTTATTTATTGACTTTCCTTCTTCGTAAATTTCGTGCAAATAGGACGAATAGCGCTTCTTATTCTACTACTAATTTCTTTATCACCTGTACTTGCATCCTGAATTACAGCTTCATTCCTATCACAAATTATTTTGTACCAATTTTGTGCTTATTTACGTACAGAAATTTAGTTTAATTTGAGATCAGATTTCAAACAAAGTATTGTTTAAAATAAAAAAAGTACTGTTTAAAATAGGATTTACGTTTCGTTTCGATTTGAAATTTACTGTTCCATTACCTACAATATTTGTTGTGTAGTTGTTTGCTACGTCCAATGTTTTGACTTGACTTTATCTTAGTTTGCAAATTTTTTTTTTCTGCGAGTACATGTGGGAAGTTGCTCCTGAATCTAAGCGCCGTTCTCCCTGTTCCTTATTCAACTGAAGTGCTAACTCTGCGGAAGCTTGTCTTCAATCTCTATTGCAATTCTAAACAATCCATGTTCTTCAGGGATGCTTCAAAATTCATTTGCAACTTTTATTTGCATTTCGTTCAGTTCATCCGCAACTTGAAAAACTTTTCCGTTTGATCTTTCATATCTTCACCCAATCTCATTTTCAGATAGTAATAGTAATAATTTCAGTAGCATCGCTGGATGTGCGGGACCTTTGGACTGATAAGTTTCACTCCACACGGCCTTCAGTGTATTGCTATTTTTTTATTTGTTTAAGTCCTGATGGCTGTTTATATTAAATTTGATTAAGCTTTTGAGGTCTCATCCCGTAGTACTGCTGGCGGTGAGTGCGGCTTTTCGCAATTTCCATTTACATATTTCTCCATCTACATATTACATTAACTCGTATTCCTGATGTGTTTATGTTGAATTTTCACTTTCGGCAGTTTATTTCGAATTTCTTCTTCTTCTATTATTCAGTAAATTAACAACCGAAAATTCGCTGGGATATGTAAAAAAGGTCCAATATGAAAACAGAGTTCTTTGTTTGGACTTTAGCAAACTTAGGGTTACCTTTGATATATGGTTGTATTACTTATTTATTTTATTGTTTATTTAATTGAAGTCTTATTAATTTTGCCTGTTGTACGTCCACCACGTTAGTTGTTTTAAATTTTTATTGAAATATTCGCATTACTCGCCCGCCTCGTAGACTAGGTAGAGCTACTTGTGTAAGAAGTAATGTTGTTTATGAGTATAAAATGAGGGAATTGATGGGTGTGACAGCAAAAAATTGTAAAAGGCTTATATGCTTGATTGCATGATAAAAAAAGGGAAAAGATTCCGAGGTGAGCTGTTAAACTGAGAGAACGCAAAATGTCATGTCGTCAATAGTCGTCTGTAGTACTCAATCTTTTATAATTTTTATAGAAAAATATCTCCAAGCATGCTATAGACTTCCATTTTCCAGATAGAAACTGTCGAACTGTCGAATTGCCCAAAAAATGAGAGGATTTTTAGCAATAAAAGAGAAAGTAAGTAAGTTTGTTTCTGATAATGAATTTAATAATGAAAATTTTCACAATAACTTTAAATGAAGAGAACATGAAGTATCAGGTTATAAAACCTAATAGCTATACAGAGAACTCAGATTTTGAAAGACTAAACAATACAATTTCTGAAAGTATTAAGGTCTTGAAACTTGAAGAAAAATGCCAATAATAGTCTTTTGGTCAAGTTTTTAAACTTTGCAACAATGCTTTTCATTCAACAATCAAATATGGCTTTCCAAAGTTGAACTACATCGTGTTACGCATAGTGCAATAGAATATTTATTCTTATTACTCACATAATTCCGTTCTTAGATTTTTATTGCTCACATAATTCCGTTTTTTGAGGCTTCTCTCACTTTTTTGATTTTTATTACTCACA